>JAKGSA010000749.1:102289-281471 GCA_033558755.1 Philaethria dido
TATATATATATATATATATATATATATATAAATATATATATATATATATATATATATATATATATATATATATATATATATATATATATATATATATATTTTGTTTATTTTTTTTTTAACTTCACGCTGTATCCCGCGTATAGCAGGGTAGGCAGAGGGAACCTAGTGTTAGGACACTCCGTTCTCTTACAACAAATCCGTTCCCCACTTTCCGCTAGATTGAGGCATTGCGTGTTGAGTGGCGGAACACAACGCCGCGCTTCGCATTGTTACCAAACCCAGAAACTAAAAATACTTCATTTCCTGGAGTGGGAATCGAACCCACAACTTGTCGCTTTACAGTCGCACACTTGTGCCTCTGCGCCACGACAGGCGTTATATGTCGTATGTATATATGTAGTAATTTATTTATGTTTATATGTACGAGTGTGTATATATATGTGTATGTATGCATATTTATATATGTATTTGTGTACTTATATAAATTCAATACTTTATGCACCTCTCTGCACTCTCTTGTAGTATGTCCATTACTGTTGGTTGCCTGAAAGAGATTACTTTTGCAATACCAGGCCGCCATTTACTTTAAATGTTACTGATTTAATTCATATTCATTATGGGCAATAAAGTATATAAAAAATAAATAATAAACATTAAAAAAAAGTCGAAAGCTTCTTTTTTTGGGAATCGGTTAAACATTGTAGAGCCTACACTTTTTGTGAGCTTCCGGTCACAAAAAAATATTATTTAATTGACCAATTAGAATAAATTTGCGTTATCTATGTGCATATATTAAGTATATTTAAGATGTGTATGCTTCAAGTCCCATGTGCTTATTCACTTGAACGTGGCAGTATATTTTTGTTAGCTTCACGCTGTATCCCGCACATAGCAGTGTAGGCAGAGGGAGCCAAAGAACCTAGTGTTAAGACACTACGTTCTCTTTTAATATTTCCATTCCCCATTTCCGAATTGAGGCTTTGCTGTGCTGAGTGGCGATAAACACCGCGCGTTACCAGGAAATGAAAATATTAAACATTAATTACTATTCTTGATTCTTGGAGTGGGAATCGAACCAACAACCTGTCGCGTTTACAGTCGCACGCTTGTGCCTCTGCTCCACGCCAGGCAATGTTTGAACATGTTTTTTTATTTACGAGAAGGACAAGGCAAACAAGCGTTCGAGTCACCTCCCCCGGGTCACCGGGTAAATGATCACCGCCGTCCACGGCCTTGTGTAACACCAGACAAACTACAGGTGTACAGAGAGCAACAATGACTTGAATTCAGACGGAAAGTGTAGAAAGGAGTGTCTTGACACTAGGACCCAGTGGCGAGGGGTGAAAATTTTAGTTAGGCAAGCCGGTAAATTAAGGTAAGCCGATGTATATTTAGGGAAGCCGGTATATATATTTAGGGAAGCCGGTATAGGATGTGAAGGTTTTTAGTAATTTTATCGAATGTTGGCGATGACCTTTTTGTTTGTTTTTTCGATCTCCACATTTTACTGGCGACCTTTTTTTTAGGTACTATACTTGTACTTTGAAAAGTTAAACAAGCCGGTGGGAATCGAGTTGTATGGACGCCTCGTCACGACTTGGACCTCTACTTTTCCTACTATATGGGAAGAAGCATTAAGGTCCAAAAAACTGTGACTGTTTTAGGCTATTTAAAAACCATTAAATTTGTTTATTACTGCTTAGATTCTTATCATTATACTATGGTCAATTAGTAATAATAAATTGTATTATATGTGTTATTTTGATGAACAAGCTATATTAATATACAGTTTCATCTAAATTTATTCAGTAGTTTTTGCGTGAAAAAGTAGCAAATATATACACTAATTTTACCTTTTTTATAATATTAGTACCTAGTATATTATTAAGATTTCTTTTTTTTTTTTTTTAACTTCACCCTGTAACCCGCATATAGCGGGTAGGCAGAGGGAACCAGAGAACCTAGTGTTAAGACACTCCATTCTCTTTCAACATTTCCGATCCCCACTTTCCGCCAAATTGAGGAATGCCTCAATTTGGCGGAACACGCAATGGCGTGTTGAGTGGCGGAACTCAACGCCGCGCTTTGCCTTGTTACCAAACCCAAGAAATGAAAATACTAAATTTTACATTTCCTGGAGTGGGAATCGAACCCACAACCTATCGCGTTAACAGTCGCATGCTTGTGCCTCTGCGCCACAATAGGCATTAATAAGATTTTGATTTATTTCACGGGCAGAAAAAAGAACAAAAACAGATGTCCTCTTAATCGCACTGATTGTTAAGTGGCGAATCTAAACGCCGCAAGCTATATTTACATAAATACATACTTAGCTTCACGCTGTACCCCGCATATAGCAGGTAGGGAACTAGTGTTAAGACACTTCGTTTCCCACTTTCCGTGGAATTGAGGTGTTGCGTGCTGAGTGGCGGAACTCAACGCCGCGCTTTGTCTTGTTACCAAAACTAGGAAATGAAAATACTAACATTTCCTGAAGTGAGAATCGAACCCACAACCTGTCGCGTGTACAGTCGCACGCTTGTACCTCTGCGCCACGACAGGCGTCAATGTATTAATAATATATAAACTATATTAGTATGAATTTAAGAATAACACGTAAAATATTTCAGGCGAAAGTTAAAATTATCTTAGTACAAAATATAAACAAAAAGATTGAATGCAGAAAGTAACCCAAATTGTTCAACGTAATCGATTAAAAATTAAAATTTAACAAAAAAAAAACCCGACTTCAAACAAAATATGCTAAAATTATAATAATTACGAATAACTCAAAAACTCATCTGAATTTAACGAAATGGGGGCAAATCAGAAGCACCTAGCATTCACATAAAATGAAGCTTAATTTTGGCAAGCAAAAACTTTTTACCCTTTTTTACGAAAAATACGCGGACGAAGGAGCATGAAACTTGGCACACTTATAGTTCATATAGAGAAGGAGTGCAGAATGCTAATATTTTTTTTTGAAATATGCATAAAAATTATATTAAATTAATAAAATAAATGTTACACACACTACCATCCACAGTTTGACATCCATGTTTATATAAAGTGACATATACATACATTGCTAAAGACAACGCGTTGTTTACGCGTCAACGGGGACAGTAGTTAAAATTAGTTTGTCCACTAAAATAAAAAAGTTATGCATATAATAAGTCAAATTGAGAACCTCCTTTTCAAAATCGGGTAATAACATCACTGTAGATCACCAAGCAGCGGTAGTAACCGCGTTTTCTTTTCGAAAAGTACAAGGCAATTTAAATTTTTGAAATTATTTGCCCATATATGGCTATACTACCTTGACTTATGTTTTTTTTTTGTGTTTTCAATGAAACCTGTCCAAAGTGCCCAAAAATCTCGTTTTTGACAAGTGCCGTTATGTCATTCATTATTTTTTTTTCGGATTTTGCAAATATTTTCATGTCAAATTTTCGAGGTCATTTCGAGAAAATAAATTTCCGTGGCCTCTTTGTAAATGACTTTTGAGATAAAGGTCGTGGGTTTGATACCCAGAACAGATATTTATATAATTTACATGTAAATGTACTTAAGGCCTGTCACGGCGCAGAGGCACAAGCGTGCGACTATATACGCGACAGGTTGTGGTTTCGATTCCCACTCCAGGAAATGTAAAACTTTAGTATTTTCGTTTCATGGGTTTGGTAACAAGGCAAAGCGCGGCTTTGCGTTCCGCCACTCAGCACGCTATGCCTCAATTCGGAAAGTGGGGAACGGAGTGTCTTAACTCTAGGTTCCCTCTAACTACATTGCTATATGCAGGATACAGCGTGAAGCTAAAAAAAATCAGGGCATCTAGTACATATTGTGGCAATCGTGGCACAGTGGAACAGCTTCTGACTACATACGCGATGGTTGGGGATTGTATTCCTATCAGTGGAATGCTTCCGCCACTCAACACGTAATCTTGAATTAGGGCAGAAAATAAAGGTTCTCTCTAAATATCTTGTTATGTGAAAAAAAACGTGAGACTAAAAAATATAACCTTCGAGAACACAGTATCAATGATACTGGAGGAAGGTCACGTAAAAAAAACATGAGGACCCACTCCGGAGGCATGCATGAAGAGGTTAATGACTGTGGACGAGGCAGAAACAGGTATGCGGGGACCGTAGTTTGGCGCTCGAAACTCTGACCTCCCGCTAGGGATAAAGCGTGAAGTTAGGTAAGGTAAGATGTATGTACGTTTCTTTGATTTTAAATGAAACAAGCCTTTAAAATATACAGAACAAAAAACCCGACTGAACCAATTCTTCGAATTTAGGAAGCAAATACAAATAAAGTAAGCTATAAAAGCTAGTTATGTGTTATATATTTGAAATGTGCTAACTAAAGTCCTTTCATTTGACACCCACACGGTACCCATCAACGATTTTTTTGTTTTTATTCATAACGTAATTTCCTCTAGATGGGGCCATATTGAATTAAAGTGACGTCACATATCTAAGAACACTTGGAGTATCAATACCTATCTAACGTCACCTTAGTATATAATTCGGTTCAGGGGTTTGGAAGATATGGGAATAATAAAGAATATTACAAACATACATGACACGCACGAACACATAACCCTCCTCTGACAGTCCCGGGTAAAAATAAAAATACCAAAAAATTGATGATATAAATACCACATTTTTTTTTTAATTTAATACAAAAATTCGGTGGACTTTCTTTTAACGGTAAACTTATGCTACCAATATGTCACATACAACTCTTCATTGTACAAAAACTTGCATTTATCAAGATTTCTCCGCTCTCTCACTTATCAGATAAAACCAAAAAGGAATTTAAGGTTTTAATTAATTTGCTTAATCAATTTTGATAAAAACTTCTTTACCATCCCACATTCCTGAACTCGAAAAATACTGCACGAATAATAATAATTGTAATTTAAATAAGAAAGAACACCGACTTCAAAGAATTGATAAATAACTCAAAAACCACTCGTCAGATCTTAACTAGATTTAAATGGGACCACATCAGAAGCACTAGCTATAATATAAAAAAGATCCATCAAAATTGGTTTAGTATTTTCATTTCTTGGGTTTAGTAACAAGGCAAAGCGCGGCGTTGAGATCCGCCACGCAACACGCAATGCCTCAATTAGGCGGAAAGTGGGGAACGGAAACGTTGAAAGAGAATGGAGTGTCTTAACACTAAGTTTTCTGGTTCCCTCTGCCTACCCCGCTATATGCGGGATACAGCGTGAAGTTAAAAAAAAAAATTGGTTCAGCCAGTAAAAAGTTATACGGTAACACACATAAAAAATACAATCTAATCGAAACCCTCCCTTTTTTTGAATAAATAAGACGTGGGGTTAAGTTCCGCCACTAAATTATAAATACAATAATTAGGCCATAGCAAGAGAGCAACCAGAGGGAACCTACTATGAAGACACTCCGTTCTTAACTCTCCGCACGAACTCGAGACACTGTGTTGAGTAGAGTAAAATTATTTGGACTGAGGAGCATGAAACTTGGCACACTTATAATTTATATTGAGAAGGAGTGCAGAATGATAGTATATTTTGAAAATATAACATAAATAATATATAAAATTGATAAAATAAACACACACTACCATGGTTGCTAGGACGCGTTATTAACACGTCAACAGGGACATTAGTATAAATAAATAGGTGAAGGAAAAATGTGTTGGAGACATACACGTTACTTGTCTTAGTAACAAGTTTTTTACGCGTATAATTAAAAAATGAAGACACCACAATAAGGCACTAAGCTTCACTCTTTATTCCACATAGCAGGGTAGACACAAAGAACGTAGTGTCCAGACACTCCGTTCTCCACCACGTCACTTACATACAAACCACAACACAATCAACAAAACAACGCGACAAATCATGATTCAAATGAACGTGAAATAATTGCCCGCATTAACGAATTATCGAATTAAGAGAACCTCCTTTTATGAAGTCGGTTAAATTAAATCGCAGCGTTAAGTTACGCCACTTATCACTAAGTTATAATAAATATATATATATATATATTTTTTTTTTTTTTTTTCTAGTTTCACACTGTATCCCGCATATAGGCAGGGTAGACAGAGGGAACCTGAGATCCTAGTGTTAAAACACTCCGTTCTCTATTTTCCGCCGAATTGAGGCATTGCGTGCTGAGTGGCGGAACTCAACCCCACACTTTACCTTGTTACCAAACCCAGAAAATGAAAATACGAAACTCTTACATGTCCTGGAGTTATCATTGTCCTGGAGTGACCCTACACAGCAGGGTAGACATCTAGAACGTTCCCTAAAATTACCGGCTTCCCTAAATACTCGTATATATACCGGTTTCCCTAAATATACATCGGCTTCCCTTAATTTACAGGCTTGCCTAATTAAAATTTTCACCCCTCGCCACTGGTGTCCAGACACTCCGTTCTTCAGCACGCCACTTCCATACAAACCACAACTCAATCAACACAACAACCTTTGGATTTCAGCAAAAAAAGCAAAGGAATGCCACATTAAGTTATACTTTACGCCAATTTAATAATCAGTATTGGTGCAAAGAAAAGTTAAGTTGAAGGAATGTGATTTTCGAATTCTTCTCACGAATAAAAAAACATTAAAAAGTAAAAGTAATAGCTTAAGTATCCGCATATTTTAGTTCCCTTTTTTTTTTTTACTTTCATTTAAATTGATCTTGTTACGTTAAGGAATTTCGTTGTATTGAAGAAATTGTTATTATCAATGACGCCTGTCGTCGCGCAGAGGCATAAGCGTGCGACTGTAAACGCGACAGGTTGTGGGTTCGAGACACACTCTGGGTTTAGTAACAAGGGAAAGCGCGGCGTTGAGTTCTGCCACTCAGCACGCAATGCCTCATTATTATCAATCTGTTTTTACAGGGTCGAGTTACGCGTTATGCAAGCTTGAATGACATGATAGTCGTGGTGTAGAGGCACAAACGTGCGACTGTAAATGCGACGGGTTGTGGGTTCGAGACACACTCCAGGAAATAAAAATATTAAATCATATTTAGTATTTTCATTTCCTCGCTCTGGTAACAAGGCAAAATGTGGCACTGTGTTAATCACTCAGCACGCAATGCCTCAATTCGGCGGAAATTGGGGAACGGAAGTGTTAAAGAGAACGGAGTGTCTTAACACTAGGATCGCAGGTTCCCTCTGCCTACCCTGCTATATGCGGGATACAGAGTGAAGCTATAAAAAAAATATAATATAAGTTTTTTTAGCTTCACACTTTATCCCATGCGAGATATTAGTAACTAGCGGGGTGGTCATAATACAAGTCATGGTATATGAATGTAATATTTTTTTTTTTTTATAATACTATATATGCAACGTGTGAAAAATATTAATAAAAATTTAACATATAGTGTAAATTAGGCAGAATAGTACTAATTAAAATTTTTTTTGTAAGGCACAGAGGCGTAATTGTGGAAAAGCCGACTCGATACGCAACGGCTGTTATAACGATTACCATTTAAATTGATTTTTGTAAAAAAAACAAAATAATCATAATCATATGGTTTTTTTTTTATCTTGAAGTTGTCTACAGAATTTTTTTTAAAGTTTTAATACATACATACATAGCTTCACGCTGTATCCCGCATATAGCAGGTAGAGTGAACCTAGTGTTAAGACACTCCGTTTCCCACTTTCCGCCGAATTGAGGCATTGCGTGCTGAGTGGCGAAACTCAACGCAGCGCTTTGCCTTGTTACCAAGCCCAGGAAATGAAAAATTCCATTTCCTGGAGTAGAAATCGAACCCACAACCTGTCGCGTTTACAGTCGCACGCTTGCGCCTTTGCGCCACGACAGGAGTTTTTTAAATATTTTTTAATACATTTTAGAGCACCCGACGTTTCGAACAACAGTATATACAGTCTGTGGTCACAGGAATCCAACTGACCTTGCCACTTGAGGTAGCATTCCTCTGTCAGTTGAATACCGAAATCAATTAATCCGATTAATCCGGTTAAAATAGTTTCATTTAAATACTTAAAATTTTAACAAAGAAACGCGACTTAAGCTAAATTTATTACGAATAACTCAAAAACTACTGGTTAGTTCTTAACTAAATCTATATGGAATGATACACAGAAGCATTAGCTATCATATAAAAAATATAATTAATTTGATAACTTTTTTTTTTAACTTTTTAAAGCGAGTCAGTTTGACTGACTGAATTCGCAACGAAGAGATACTTAGAAAGACAAGTAAGCATTAAGAAGAACATGCGAACGATGTGTGATGAAAGAATGCTAAGAAGTATATATGAAGCAAAGGTGAGTGACAAAAGTGGTAAGGGGAGACCTCGGGAGACCTCGAGAACACAGTATGAATAATATTGGAGGTCACGTAAAAAGCATGAGGACTCCCTGAAGGTCATGTATGAGGAGGTTAATGACTGTGGACGAGGCGAAAGAGGTATGGCAGGGACCGTAGCGTTTGGCGCTCCGTTCTCTTTGACTACCCCGCTAGGGATAAAGCGTGAAGCTAAGTTATAACAGGTAAAGGAAGACTTTGTATCCTTTTTTACGACAATTGTGAGTACAGTTTCATATTCTTATGAAACTTCGCACAGTTAAAGTGCAGAAAACGTTTTTTATAATAATGTAATACTTAGAAATAGATACAAATTAATAAAATAAATGAATCGGTGCTCTCCAGGTAACCTAAATATCTTTGAACTTGAACTTAGGTAACCTACATGGTAAGTTTTAGTTTTCTACAGCCAATAGTTTATCCTGCACGTTGTCTCTCAGTCACTCAGTAACGCAAGAAGTTCATATATATTTTTATTAAATTCACCAACAATTGAATCGGAAAGTGCAGAAACAACGTAAGTCAGGATTTTAAAATTCTGCAGGAGGGAGAAACACAACACGCATCTTGCCTTTCTAAGCTAGTTTAAATGGATTACAATTTTTTGCATTTTTTGTGACTTACGTTGTTTCTGCAATCACGCTTTCAAATGTTACACATATTACTATTACTATACTATTGGTTTGTCATTCACTTTTATGTAAAATGACATATCCGTTGCTAAGGTAAACCGTAAACAGGGTCTCTAGTTATTAATAAGGTGCGATATGTATGTGGTAATGGAACCGGTCACTCAAAACTGCGTTAGACAGCTAAGCCTACACGTGATATTAATGCAGGAACCGGTTACTATTTTATTCGAGAACCACACAAAATAAGTACATAACACTTTTAATTACTCAGAAAAACAATTTATTAACGCCATCGTGGCGTAGATAGCGTCTGACTGTATAAGTAATTAGTTACAGGTTCAATTTCACTCGAGGGAATAACCACATTTAAATTTATATGTCTTTACATAGAGTTCTGCCACTTAACACGCAATGTCTCGAAATTCAGGTGGAAATCGCCAAACGGAGTGTCTTGACACTTTATCCGAACAGATTAGGGAAATTATAATAATTTTAATATAATTATTATATAGCCCATGAGTCGGAATTGAACCTACTACAGTCCAGTTTACAGAAGTTGTTCCACTGCACCATTATGTCCTTAATGATGATGATAATAGAAATATATGTAAGATATTCTCTTACCTTAAATGACTTCAAAAAACGAATACTCAAGTCGACTGTATTATTTTTACCGTATAACGTTTTACTGGGTAAACAAATTTTGATGATTCTTTCCTTATATTATAGCATGCACTTTAGATGTGGTCCCATTTAAATGAAGTTAAGATCAAATGACTAGTTTTTGAGTTATTCGTAACAATATTACTTATAACTGCAATTTCTTTGACGTCTATATCCCTTTTTTATTAAAATCTTAATAATTTAAATATCTTAATAATCTATATATAAATACGTGAAGCAAAAACTTTGTACCCATTTTTATGAAAACTACGCGAATGAAGGAGCATGAAATTTAGCACAATTATAGTGTATATAGGGAAGGAGTGCAGAATGCTAATATCTTTTTTTTTTTTTTTTTTTTTTTTTTTTTTTTTTTTTTTTTTTTTTTAAATAATGCATAAAAAGTATATCCAAATTAATAAAATAAATGTTACACACACTACCATTGACATCCATGTTTATAGTATAAAGTGACACATACATTGCCAAAGACAACGCGTTGTTAACGCGTCAACGACACTAGTTTAAATTAAATATTAGAATAACAATAGACACTAATCACTCATCTTACTGGAACAAAGTGAAGCTATTGACAAAAACAAACACGTTCAATAAAACATCATGAGCACTCTGAGAATTCGCTAACAAAACGGGCAGTACAACTTTTTGTATCACGAATTGATTTCTTATAATTAATAATAAAGAATAAATATTTATCGTAAAAAAATATGAAAACACAAGGTATGCCACAAGGCACTGTTTTGGGCGCCAACTTTTTTCATTTCTACAGAACGCAATATTATAAGTATACTGCCTTCTTTACCGCATAATGAGTTCTGTACCCTTAGCTTGTACCCTTTAACGTATAATGAGATATAAAAAAGAGCCAATAACAATATAAACTTCTTACTACAACTAAAAAATGGAATACCTATCCAAGACCTTTCACATTAATTAGTGAAAAAAATAACATTTTTAAAAATTCACACGCCAAATACTTACTTGTTATCTTATTTATGATATTTATCGGTATAAAAAAATTTACTTCTTGCAATTCATCGCGTGCCAATCGCGATCATGAGAAAGGCCTCGGAACAAATTCTGGGAGTTTACTTAATAAGCTTTCAATGCGATTAAAAACGTCGACGTCAGTGACAATTGGTCGCATGTCGATTTTAAGTTATGGGGACAAGTAATAAGAGTTTGATGTTTGATAACACACGATTTCACCGCGATATTGTAAAAAATGTTTAAATTATTAGTTTTATTAACGCCTGTCGTGGCGCAGAGGCACAAGCGTGCGACTATAACGCTACGGGTTGTGGGTTCGAGACACTCCAGGAAATGGATTTTTTCATTTCTTGGGTTTGGTAACAAGGCATAGCGCGGCGTTGAGTTCCGCCACTCAGCACGCAATGTCTCTATTCGGGGGAAAGTGGGGAACGGAGTGTCTTAACACTAGGTTCCCTCTGCCTATCCTGCTAAATGAGGCACAGCGTGAAGTTAAAAAAAAAATCAAATTGCGTGTGACTTGAAACGAGATGTATGTGGTTTTGATAAAGACTCTAGAGATAAAAAACCAGCTTCACGCTTTATCACGCATAGCAGGTTAGGCAAAGAGAATAGTGATAAGACACTTTATTCAACGCTTACCGCTCAAATTCGATAAATTGCGTTGAGCGGAGCTCAACACACACATCTTAGCAGAGCGAGGAAATTAATATAATTTTAATATTTATTATCACCAGCGGAAATCGAACCCACAACCTCACGTTTAAAGTCAGACACTGTTCCACTGCGTCACGACGGTCTCAATACTTAAAATTACGATACTTAAATCATTTTTACCTAATGACACAAAGAGCGACGTTAAGTTTCGCCAACGTGTAATATCGAATTCAGGCACAAGTAGAGAACGAAGTGTCTTGACACTACGATATACTAAGATCTTTCTATGCGGCTAAAAATAACAAAATTCCAAAGAAAAGCAGGATTTAGCGTATTCTAAGAAGTTGAATTCCAATCCTACTAGGTCAAACCTTACACGGAATTAAGGCATTTTTATAACCACAAATATTTGTATATATAAAACGCATGCATAACTGACTGACAGACAACGTACAGGCAGAACTACTGCCGATAGAAAGATGAAATTTGACATGTAGACTCCTTGGGGAGTGTAGGGGAGTACTGAGGTAGGTAGGGGAGTTAATCGTAATTCCTACGAAAACGGGAAAAACGAGATTTTTGGTTTTATGGTCTACGCAAACGAAATCGAGGAATACAACTACAAAGAATAGTACAGCAGTATTGTAATATTATTTCCTGGATTTGGTAACAAGGCAAAGCGCGGCGTTGAGTTCCACCACTGAGCACGCAATGAATCAGTTCGGCAGAAAGTGGGGAACGGAGTGTCTTAACACTAGGTTATCAGATTCCCTCTGGCTACACTGCTATATGCGGGATACAGCGTGAAGCTAAAAAAAACTATACATAAAGACAATCGTGGCACATTAGTATTTGATCGTTGTGGGTTCAATCCCCAGCCAGTTTACGAATATTCCGCGGACGGAGGAGCATGAAATTTGGCACACTTATGGTTTATATAGAAAAGGAGTGCAGAATGATAATATTTTTTTCTAAATGATGCATAAAAAGTATATTAAATTAATAAAATAAATATTACACACGACCATGGCTTGACATTCATGTTTATTTATACAAAGAGACATAAAGACAACGCGTTGTTAACGCGTCAACGGGGACACTATTCACTATAATTATCAATAATTTCCATTGGCTTATCAATTCAAATATTTTAATCTGTCTAGCTCTCAAGCAATCATGGTCATCTAAAAAATCTATTTTTAAACTCTTAATAAATAGTTCTAAAAAATTACCATTTTTGATTTGAACGTTGGCCCCATTTGCAAAAAAAAAACGCATAATATATTCATTTTTGGACCTGTTATGAATTTTAGTGTTAATAAATAATATAATAAACCTGCTCACAGCCTAAAAATATACTAAAATCCTTGGATTTTTTTTAAACTGACGAAATATGAACGCACCCACATATTATTAAGTATTTAACGCTTGTCGTGGCGCAGAAGCACAAGCCTGCGACTGTAATGCGACAGGTTGTAGGTTTGATTCGACTCCAGGAAATGTAAAGTTTAGTATTATCATTTCCCGGGTTTGGTAACAAGGCAAAGCGCAGCGTTGAGTTCCGTCACTCAGCACGCAATGTCTCAATTCGGCGGTAAGTGGGGAACGCAGTGTCTTAACACTAGGTTCCCTCTGCCTACCCTGCTATATGCGGGATACAGCGTGAAGCTATGTATGTATGTACGTTTATAATGTACGCACCTCAATTTAATAAGTAAAGCTTATTACACACTACCAAAAATATGTAAAGAATAAATTAAGAGAGGTAGACCAATGATACTGGAGGTAGTATCAATGTTACTGGAGGAAGGTCACCTAAAAAGCATGAAAACCCTTTGGAGGGAGGACGGCATGTATGAAGAGGTTCATGACTGTGGACGAGGTGATATAAGTATGCAGAGACCGTAACGTTTAGCTCCGTTATCTCTGTTCATCAAACTGGATGATACGTTACCTGGACTACAAAACATATAATATTGTCCCTCTTAGTGCTCCCCAGGTAACCTACATGGTAAGTTTTAGTTTTCTACAGCCAATAGTTTATCCTGCACGTTGTCTCTCAGTCACTCAGTAACGCAAGAAGTTCATATATATTTTTATTAAATTCACCAACAATTGCATCGGTGAATGCAGAAACAACGTAAGTCCGGATTTTCAAATTTTGCAGGAGGGAGAAAAACAACACGCATCTTGCCTTTTTAAGCTAGTTTAAATCGATTAGGAAATTTTCCATTTTTGTGACTTACGTTATTTCTGCACTCACCGATTCAATTGTTAGACAGCTAAGTAAAATATATACAAAACTATATACTGCATGCAAAAATAATTACAATGAGAGAAAGATAATAAAGATAAATCAAAAATAATCATATTTTAAAGTAACATGAAAACCGATTTCAATTTCAATTATTACGAATAACTCAAAAACTATGCGTCAGATCTCAACTAAATTTAAATTCGACCAGATCAGAAGCACTAGCTATCATATAAAAAAAGAATTATCACAATTGGTTTATCCAGTATGAAAGTTATACAGTAACACTTAAAAAAAACAGTCTAATTGAGCATTTCCTTTTAGGAAATCGATTATAAAAACAAAAATTCTTTTAAGAATTGAGATGGACCTTCAATAGCTAAGATATAATCTACGACGAATAGCGCGATGAAAAAAGCATCATCGTTATAAAATCATTTAAATCGATTTTAATATTAATATTAATATAAATATTTAAACATATTTCAACTAAAGTTATTTTAATCGATTTTCATTTTAAAAAAGTATTTAAATGACTTTTTATTTCCTAAACTCATTTTATTTAAATCGTAATTTAATTAAATCGATATATTTATTTTTAAAAGTATTTAAATCGATTTTTTTCAGAAAAAAATTATAATTATTTGGAAAAATATTCATCTGGACCCGTTCAATTTTACGGGTAACATGAACAAAAAGTATAAACCGCATTCCATAACTCGTTTCAGCGTTAAATATTTACTCATTACTTGTTCTTAAATATGCCAGTTTCATCTGTCACGCTTCACTCTCTATTATGTTGAGAACTAGATATATATTTTTTAACTTCACGCTGTATCCCGCATATAGGCAAGGTAGGCAGAGGGAAGCTGAGGCCAAGTGTTAAGACACTATGTTCCCCACGTTTTTTTTTTAAATTTTAATTTATTTATGCATTCCTTTACAGTTATACCAAACAAGAACTAAGTTAACTTCTCGTTGCATTCTTAACATTTCTGTATCCCGCATATAGTAGGGTAGGCAGAGAAAACCTAGTGTAAAGACACTCAGTTCACCACTATCCGCCGAATTGAGGCATTGCGTCCTGAGTGGCGGATCTCAACGCCGCGCTTTGCCTTGTTACCAAACCCAGGAAATGATAAATTCCATATCCTGGAGTAGAAATCGAATCCACAACCCGGCGAGTTTACATTCGCACGCTTGTGCCACTGCGCCACGACAGGCGTTACAAATTATAATAATATTTTAATATGAACGATCGGATATTTCGATATAATAATAGTGACAAATTTAAATTTAATACATGGGCGTCGATACCGTGCCATATTCGGAACACGACCGCATTCAGATGTGATCCAAGATTTCACGCAAGTATACGTGTCTCAAGTCTCAAGAGAACGGAGTGTCTCAACACTAGGTTCTCTGGTTCTCTGTGCTACCCTGCTATATGCGGGATATGGCTTGAAGTTACAAAAAATATATATACGGATAAGCCAAAAGAACCTAGTGATAAGACACTCTGTCTACGACACTCTACTTCAACTAACTTCAAAGAAAGAGGAGGTAAAAGAGGTAGGTCATTAATTCGACTGTATTTTTTTATGTGACAAACTGATTTTGATGATTTTATTTTAGTATGATAGCTAGTGCTATAAATATAGTCTTATTTAAATTCAAATAAAGTTCTGAGAAATAGTTTTTGAGTTATTCGTAATAATTGTACCATTAGTGCATTTTCAATGAAGTCGGTTTTATTTTTAGTTAAAATTTTTATTATCACTTCTTCAAGGTGTGAAAAGAAAGGAAAAACATGTAAATATATCTTAGCAAGATCCTGATAATCCCTACCAATATTATTAATGTGAATATATGATTGTTTGTTAAGCCAAAACTACTCAACCGATTATTATGAAACTTTGTACACATATTCTTAGAGGTATTAAAAATGGCATAGGATAGTTTTTATTAAAAAAAAATATTTTGGCAAACATGTTTGTTTGTCAAAAAATGTATCTACTTCAAAGCCTTCAAATAAACGCATATACGCACAACACACTATATGTATGTAATATGGACTGCCATTGACTACGAGAGAAGCCAACGGTAACAAATAGTATTATAGATGCCAAAGTTTATGAGGAAGTTAGATGTTACTCTTTCACACAAAAACTACTATACATATCTACATAAAACTTTACGGTAACATCCTTACTAATATTATAAATGCGAAAGTAACTCTGTCTGTCTGTCTGTCTGTTACGCTTTCACGCCTAACCCACTGAACCGATTTTGATGAAATTCGGTATGAAGATAGAACTAAACTTGGGAAAGGACATAGTATACTTTTTATTGCGAAAAAAACGATAGAGGGGGTTGAAATAGGGGATGAAAGTTTGTATGGAAGTTCCTTATTGTCAAACATAAAATCATGTAAGATTGTTTAACTGTTTACAACTTTGACACATAAACCACTTAACCAATTTTGACAAATAGTCTAAACCTTGGGAAAGACTGTAGGATACTCCTTATCATATCGCGCGATATAACCGAATTTCACGCGGGCGAAGCCGCGTGCGGAAAGCTAGTAGCTTATAATTTAGAATAACACATAGGACACAAATCCTAAAGATTTAGTATTGTATAATATAACGATTACTATCTTGTTTCAACATTTCAAAATAAAAATATTTTAACCGTATTAATCGCGTATATTGAATATTCTTTATTGCACATAGAAATAACACAGAACAACATATATAAAAATGTTCTATGACAAAGGTGGACTTATCTCTAGAAGAGATCGCTTCCAGTCAACCTGTGAAAGTGGCATGACATGTAGCGGGATTCAAATCTAGTGCTATTAAGTTATTTAAAAAAAACAACGAAAATAATATATATACATACATTTTTTTTAGGTTCACGCTGTATCCCGCATATAACAAGGTAGGCAGAGGGAACATAATGTTAAGACACTCCGTCCCCCACTTTCCGCCGAACTGAGGCATTGCGTGCTGAGTGGTGAAACTCAACGCCGCGCTTTGCCTTACACATCCATATAAATGTATATGTTATATACTAACATAAATAAATAAAAAAAAAACATCTATATATTAATACGTGAAGTAAAAATTATGTACCCCTTTTTACGAAAATTCTGCGTACGGTGGAGCATGAAACTTGGTACACTTATAGTTTATATGGCAAAGAAGCGCAGAATGATAATGTCTTTTTAAATAATGCATAAAAAGCATATTAAATTAATACAATAAATGTCACACACACTACCATGGTTTAACGTTGAAGTGACATATACGTTGCTAGACAACGCGTTGTTAACGCGACAACAGGGACACTAGTACTTATAAATTCATAAACTACATTTAAACGGGTATATTATATATTTTTGTATTCAAAAATATATTTTAGGAAATTCGAACATGTTACAGTAGTACGTTATCACAATGGTAATCTAAATGATATACTTAATCTATACGCGATGAATCCGGTTAGAACAGTTTTAGATAAAGCTAGAAACAAGACAACAGAAGGATACACCTGCATATTTCTTTGAGTGGACTATAAAATTTTCTTAGGAATTTCTAGAAATCATTTTTTGTACGTTACTAGAGCTAGGAAATGAAAATACTAAATATTATTTAATATTTCCATTTCCTGGAGCGGCAATCGAACCCACAACCTATCGCGTTTACAGGACACGACAGGCACAAGGAATCGGTAAAAAAATTAATATATTTTTTATGATTTTTTAATAATAACCCAAGTGAGTGGTACAACTCCCTGTACCTACACTTATAACGAGCGTGTGAAATTTTTTAAGTAAATCGTAAATACATACTGTCAATCTGACATAAGCTATAACCATAAAATACATCGAAATACTTGTTCACTCTACCAATGCGCGAGAAATATACGAACAACATTATTTTTGCAATAATAATATATTAAGGAGTACCTCTTTATAAACGGGGTGTAAGTTCAATTTTGATAATAAATATTTAAATATTCAAATAGAGAGTGTCTTATCACTAGATCTCTACCTACTGCTGTGATAATACTTAAAAGAAACTAAGAAAGAAATATGGGAAAAAACACCTTGGCATCTTTCATGGATTCACCGTGCCCATTGCATTGCAGTGAGGATTCCTTTAAAATTCGTATTAATTTAAACTAGTGTCCCCGTTGACGCGTTAATAACGCGTCCTAGCAACGTATAAGGTATGTATATAACAATTATTTTATTAATTTTATATATTTTTTATATATTATTTTTAATAGATACTATCACTCTGCTCTCCTTCGCTGTATAAACTATAAGTGTACCAACTTTCATGCTCCCCCGTCTGTTTAATTTTCGTAAAACAAGGTCCAAAGATTTTGCATCACGTATTATTAATTTAAATTACTCACTCATTCTAACAAAATCTGAAAAAAAAGCTAAAAATAAGCTAAAAAGCCGATATATTTTATTATTTACGAAACCACTATGGCACAGTAGTAAAAAGCGCGGCGTTGAGTTCCACCACTTGGCATGTAATATATAGAATTCGGGCACGAAGCTAACGGAGTGTCTTTACTTTAGGTTATCTCAATCTACTCTGCCATGCGGAATAAAGCCTGAAGTTGCTTTTTTTCACTTTTAGACTTACACCCACTTTGCCTACAGCTCAAAATATAAGAGTTGTTGTATTTTGAGCTTTTTATGTAACACATTTACCATATCTGTCAAGCTCTTAGCATATCGCGTAGCAAGTGGCACTAAGTGAACTAATAATTATAATATACTCTCCCATTAATGACGGTCATTACGAGGGTAAGTTGTAATTTTTGATTTTTAGTGTTAAATTCTATACCTTAGTTATAAGATGGGTGAGCTTTTAGGTTCACGATTGCTTTTAAAACGTTAAAATCTAAATTAAATTAATATATACTTACTTGCTAATATATATTAAAATCGATTTTGAAAAAGAAGAAATCGATTATTGTTTTTTTTATGTCATACCGCATACGTTTTTGTTGGGTGAACAAATTTAGATGATTCTTTTTTTATATGATCGCTAGTGCTTTGGATGTGGTTCCATTTAAACTTAGTTAAGATCTGAAGATAAGTTTTTGGGCTATTCGTAATTATTTATTTTTTTAATGCAATTTATTTGAAGTTTGTTTTTATTTTTTTGTTAAAATTTTAATTATTACATTTTTAATGAAACTATTTTACAACTATAAAGTATTCGACGGATTTCCAAAAATGTATTTCCGAATACTAAAATACATGCGATTAATCCGGTTAAAATAGTTTCATTTAATATATGTAAAAATCGTTAAAACCAAAGATCTCAAACTAAATCTTTCCATTACGTATGAACACTTTAAAAAAACTTATGTCCCCGTTGACGCGTTAATAACGCATTGCCTAGCAACATATATGTCACTTTCTATAAACATAGATGTCAAACTATGGTAGCGTGTGTAATATTTATTACAATAATTTAATATATTTTTATGTATTATTTTAAAAAGATATAATCATTGTGCACACCTTCGCTATATAAACTATAAGTGTGCCAAGTTTCATGCTCCTCCGTCCGCGTAATTTCGTAAAAAGGGGTACAAAGTTTTTGCTTCACATATTAATATAAAATATAATTTAGTAAGCCCAATTCTCTCTTGCAAAATGATACTTCCTAGATCTCATAATCGACGTATTCTAGTCGACCAGATAAAAATGTACGACATGATTGGCTAACGATTGCTCTTACTTTCGACACCTACTAAGTAGGAGGTGTTTTAATCGATTAATCATTTTAATCGATTATACACCCAATCGCTCATTAAAAAGAGTCACATTTGTCATAATTATTAAAAAACTAAAAAATCTTTGCATCAAACCTGTTTCATGATTTGTTTATTTTTTTGGCTCATAAATAATAAAATTTTATAACTAATAAAATTTTCTAAAACTTAATTAAATTTTTCAGAAATGATAGTGATAATGAATAATCAATTTCAAGTTGTAAAACTTGTAGATAACATAATTTCACGCTGTATCCCGCATATAGCAGGGTAGGTAGAGGGAACCTAGTGTATATAGGCATTGCGTGCTGAGTGACGGAACTCAACGCCGCGCTTTGCCTTGTTACCAAACCCAGAAAATGAAAAAAATCATTTCCTGGAGTGGGAATCGAACCCACAACCTGTCGCGTTTACAGTTTTCAGTTCCCTTGTGCCTCTGCGCCATGACAGACTTTAAGTTTAACCGGCGAAACTATTTTAACAGGATCAATCGCGTATATTTTAGTATTTGGAAATACATTTTTGGGAACCAAACGTTTCGAACACTTTACAGTAGTCCTTGTAATATGAGTAAGAAGCGAAAATCAAAGATCTCATTAAAAGTCATCTGATTGAAAAAATAATTTTCCTTCCTTATTGAAATGGAACACAAAAAACCGAAATAGGGCAATATATTAGCTTCCTATTTAATAAACAAATATAAACAAAACAGGTGCAATATCCAGCAGATATGTTCTCTTCAAAATGCTTCTTCAACTCAGTAAACGTTATAAATTAGTAAACGCATCCATAACGTCCGATTTTTCGGACAGCGCGATTTGCATATATACCTAAATATATACAATCGAACTTCCTATCAACGTATATGCTAAGCTCTCATGACATTATAAAAAGGATTTTTATAGTTTTTGAATCTACTTATGTTAATGATTGAAAAAAATGTTTGAGCAAAGTCGTATATACTTAGTTCATTTATTGCTTTTAAATATCGATACAGATAATTCAGTAATTGTAGCAGCTCACGCTTTATACAGAATATTATTTTATACGTGAGGAAACCCTTTTATGGGTACCCGCCTAATTGGGAACTCAGACGTATTTTGTGGGACTCTGGGCCGACATATATAGGCCGTGTTACCATTAAAACCTCACGGTGCTCTTTCTCGACCACGCCAAGCCACGGGAACTACCCCATTTTTCCATGAACCTCAACGATGATATTACCTACGGAGAGAACCATGTGGAACCAGAGTAAGGAACGAAAATGTTGAAAGAGAGTGAGTGTCTTAACACTAGATTATCTAGTTCCCTCTGCCTACCCCGCTATATGCGGGATACAGCGTGAAGTTAAAAAAAAAAAAGAGAACCATTCAAGCCACTCCATTCGCCGTTTTCCGTTCAAATCCGAAACATTGCTTATTAAGTGGCGGAACTCAACGCCACAAATTATCTGACCAGAAAGTAGAAATGAAATGAAAATAATTATAAATTGCATTATACATGCGATAGGTTGATAGGAGAATTAATCATCAAAAATGATCCTTTGCAAGCTGTAGACTTACAACTTTCATCTCATACATACATAGCTTCACGCTGTATCCCGCATATAACAGGGTAGGCAGAGGGAACCTAGTGTTAAGACACTCCGTTCACCACTTTCCTTAATTAAATTAAACTTACTCCTTAATTAGCTTAAACAATTATGCAAACATCATCAAAATCAAAATAATTACATACAAACATACATTTACATACATACATAAAATTAATATGTTACTTCTTATAACAATTAATCATCATAATGTTTTTAAGATAAATAACTTTTTAACTTGAGATATTAATAACACAGTTTAAGAACAGCCACATTTGTGAAGTACTCTAATCCGGTTTTGTGTTTTTGCGGATGTAAAAAATGGTTTCTTTACAGAAATAGATTATAATTAATACTTCTATATTCATCACTTTTTTAACAACACGATAACATCACAGACACTTGGTCTGTAATCTTTTTTTCTTGTTTATTTTTTAGCTTTACGCTGTATCCCGCACATAGCAGGGTAGGCAGAGGGAGCCATAGAATCTAGTGTTGACACTCCGTTCTCTTTTAACATTTTCGTTCCCCAATAGCTAGTTCCCCACGAGCAACGGAACTCAACGCCTTTTCTTATTTTAAATTTTTTATCATCAATTTTATCTTCTTTTTATAAGAGACTAAGGTTTTCTAGAATAGAGGTGAAACTAATGGCTGCAGAACGCCATATTGTCCATGTAGAAGAGCGTAGGAGAACACTAAGACAGGATTTCCCGAAATTCCTACGAAAACGGGAAATTAAGAGATTTTAGGTACAGGATGCAGCTGGTATTAAAATAAAAGGGTACTTACTGACAACTAAGATTAGGTAACGCTTAAGCGAGTCTTTTCTATATTATTCATCATTACAACTATACATTCCGCCAAATTGAGGCATTGCCTGTTGAGTGGCGGAACTCAACGCCGCGCTTTGCCTTGTTATCAAACCCAAGAAATGAAAATACTACATTTTACATTCCCTGGAGTGGGAATCGAACCCACCAACCTGAGGGAGTGGAAATGGTAAAAGAGAATGGAGTGTCTTAACACTAGGTTCTCAGGTTCCCTCTGCTTACCCCGCTATATGCGGAATACATCGTGAAGTTAAAAAAAAAACAACTATACTTATAAATATGGTTTTTTTTATAATAGGTTGACCAGGTACGTTTATTTTATGAGAAAGACAAGACAAGTCAGCGTTCCGATCTGATGGTAAGTGATTACCGCTGCTCACTACCCTGTGTAACACCAGAGGAGCTACAGGTGCGTTGCCGGCCTTCAAGGTGACCACCACCTTTTTAAAGTTACCCATGTCGTTTCGATCTGGAAGCACTGCCGCAGGTAGATCTTTCCCAATTGTTGGCACATGGAAGGAAGTTTCTTCTATACCGCACAGTTGGAGTGCAACGTCTCCAGATGGTATGGATGATATTAAAGTGACGTAGTATGTGTATGAGGTACTTGCTTTCATTTTAAACACCCAATACACATATTTTTTTATTATTAATATATCCCACCTGTTCATGATCCCACATGTACCATATAACGCATGTCGTGGCGCAGAGGCACAAGCATGCGACTGTAAACGTGACAGGTTGTGGGTTCGATTTCCACTCCAGGAAATTGAATTTTTAATTTCCTGGGTCTGGTGACGAGGCATAGCGCGGCGTTGAGTTCCGCCACTCAGCACGCAATGCCTCAATTCGGCGGAAAGTGGGGAACGAATGTCTTAACACTAGGTTCCCTGTGCCTACCTTTCCATATGCGGGATACAGCGTGAAGCTATCTATGTATGTAATATATCCCAATCCGAAATTATCAAATTTTATCGCTTTAGTAAAAGCGTGCCGTTAAGTTTCGTTACTTCTGACGTAATATTTCGAGTTCTGACGGAAAGTAGAGTAGAGAACAGTGTCTTGACATTTAGTTCTCTATGACTACCTAAAAAAATAACAATCTGTAGAAAAAAACGTTTGTACATACATCTACTTGTGTTATTAATACAAATACATGACAACTAAATCAAGGTCTTCCCACTCGGGAATATGATTCCATTTAAACATATTACAGCGTTAAGTTCCGCCACTAAACATGACGTTGCTCACCTTCGGGTACAAACTGGCGAACGGAGTGTCTTGACACTAGGTTCTCTCTGTTTTCTCTGTTAAGAGGGATAAAGCATGAAGCTACTCTTTAAGACCTTTACCACTAGATGGCGCAAGTTTCATAACATAATATACATATCGAAAGTCACAAAATGGTCGCGTTGTAGCAAATCAATAGAGTTAAATCTAAAAATAGGCCTCGGAGGCTAGACGCGGCTGGACCTAGACTTTGAACGCGGAATTATTTTTTACAACTTTTTCCTGAATAAAGAATATTCAGTGTTTTTAAAAAAATACATATAACAAATATTTTTTTATGTAAAAAAATGTATATGTAGTGAAAATACTAAATATTTATTTTCTAAGTAAGTAAAAAACCAAGAACGGAAACGATATCTATTATAAATATTAAAATTCAAAATATCTTATTTTCGAAGCCATCGTGTCGCAGTGAGGCATCTGACTAATTGCGATTAGATGTGGGTTCGATTCCCATATGACATAAATACATACATACATAGCTTCACGCTGTATTCCGCATATTGCAGGGTTGGCAGAGGGAACCTAGTGTTAAGACACTCCGTTCCCCTTTCTTTCACTTTCCGCCAAATTGAGGCATTGTGTGCTGAGTGGCGGAACTACGCCGCGCTTTGCCTTATTATCAAAGCCAGGAAATGAAAAAATCCATTTCCTGGAGTGGGAATCGAACTCACAACCTGTCGCGTTTACAGTCGCACGCTTGTGCCTCTGCGCCACGACAGGCGTTGTCATATGAGGAGAATGAATATATACAAATCATTTTCATTTGCCCGCTTCGGTGTTTAAGTTCAGAATAAAGCATGAAGATGCTTCATCTAAATTGATTTCTTTTTTATTTTGGTATTTCATTTTATTTTTATTGACAAAGTATGGCAAACGAGCAGAAGGACCACCTGATGGTAAGTGGTTACCTTGACCCATGGACATTTACAACCACAAACGAGTTGTAAATGCGTTGGTGACCTAGTGTTCAGATGGGAGAATGTAGTGGCCGCGGCAGTCCGCCATCAAACTACCAAATTCTAGGGAGATGATGGGTTGGAATAGGGAAAACCTGGCTTGCATGCCATCGAACCGGAACACATCATTAAATAAATGCATAAAATAGAGATTATATATTTAATCCTCACAAACGAAGATGAGGGTAGTCTGCATTTAATTAATAAATTATAAAGACTTCCGTTACTAAATGATTGACAGATAATGTACAGGCGAAACTACTGGCCATAGAAAGCTGAAATTTAAAGCATAGGTTCCTTGGGGAATGTAGTGTATAGCACTAAAAGAGATTTTCCCGAAATTATGAAATGTGGGATCCTTGGTAGAGGAACGCTAAGGAAGAATTTCCCGGAATTCCTAATAAAAAATCCGACATTTTAGGTCCAAACATTGGAAATTATGGGCACAAATATATTTTTTGTGAACTCCGTTCTCTTTCCGCCGGAAATCAACACATTTCTCAGCAGCGGAAAACAACGCCGTTTTTTAGTAGCAACATACTAATAAAAAAGCAAAATTGCATGCAGCCCGTAATCTTTATTTTTTTAACTTCGCACTGTATCCCGCATATAGCAGGGTAGGCAGAAGGGACCTGAGATGCTAGTGTTAAAACACTTCCGCCGTACTGAGGCATTGCGTGCTAAGTTGCTCTTCAAAGCCGCGCTTTGCCTTGTTACCTAACCCAGTAAATGAAAATACTAAACTGTACATTTCCTGAAGTAGGAATCGAACCCACAACCTGTCGCACGCTTGCCTCTGCGGCACTACAGGCCCGTAATCTAAAAATTGTTTTTATTTATCGAACACACCTCGCACTAATGATGTAGACTAATATAGACATAGATTATGCAAAATTACAATATTACAATTTATATTTAAATTCTTTTCTTAAATGTGTTTATAATTACAAAAATACAGTCAAGTTCGAATCGTTAACAAGTTTCAGGGTTCTGTTGTTATAAAGAAGTGACCAATTGATTTATGAAGCGAAACTATGAACATGAGTGGGGAACGGAATTGTTGAAAGAGAATAGAGTGTCTTAACACTAGGTTCTCAGATTCCCTCTGCCTACCCTGCTATATGCGGGTTACAGCGTGAAGTTAAAAAAAAATCTATGAACATTTAGAAATGACTGTCTATTTTATATTTTATTTTGACTATTTAATTATTTATTTTATATATATTTATTTTTTGAGTAATAACAAACACAACATAAATGTTATTCTATCCCTTTCTTTTTTACAGATGTACGCGCTTGTCTCTGTTTAGTGTCGCTTTTTCGTTACAACAGCTTTGAAATCACACCGATTCTAAATAAGTTTCACTTTAAATAAATTAACTTTAAAATGTTTCCCCCATAGTAGGCAGAAAAATCAAATGTTTAAACACTCTGTTATCCGTCTAACTAACTCTATATATTGCCACATACATTTAGCGATAAGTTTTATATTCATCATTGTTATATTCTTTATTTTTTATACGAATTTAGTATTAAACATGAGAACTGGCCATAAAATTAGGTTCACTCTTTTTTACGCCTAACATGATATTCAGAGAACAATCCGTTCTCCACTTCACGTTCGAATTCAAGACATTACGCATTGAGCGGCGTAACTTAACCTCGCACTTTGACCAGAGCGAAAAAAGATCAAATGGGGAATCGAATCCACAGCCATTGCGTTTACTGTCTACTATGAATTTAGTTACACGAGTTTTTTTCTTCTTTATGACATTAGCTAATTTTTTATATTTCCAAATAATATTATTTATTATGCAAATTTTAAAATTTTTATATGTATATTTAGGACCATGTTTGATATTAATTATGATTATGATATTAATTTTTTTCCAATAATGTAACATGGAAGTCTCTAGACGCAAAATCTAACGATGTAGGTTTTTTTTATATTTTGCTAGATAGCTATCTTATAAAACTAAAAGAATTAGACAAAAATATTACAAAATAAACATAATTTATAATAAATGGCATTCACATGAATACTAGATAATTCTAGATTTCTACACTGTATTCTATACTAGTTTATATCCACAACTTTGCCTGTCTTTGTATGAACTTTGCTATATCACTTCCAATTTTTTATTTGAAGTTATACTTCTTTTGACGTGTTAGGGAAAAATTTTGAGAGAAAATTTTTTCGATGCGCTCGAACACCGTCACAAAAAACAGACACCATGAGATTAGCTAGTCAACATTTTAATTATTTTAGCTTCACGCTGTATCCCGCATATAGCAGATTAGACAAGGGAAGGGAAGGAAAGGGAACAAGAGAACCTAGTGTTAAGACACTCCGTTCTCTTTTAACATTTCTGGTCCTCACTTTCCACCGAATTAAGGCATTGCGTGAGTGACTAACACAATGCCTCGTTTTGCCTTGCTACCAGAGCGAGGAAATGAAAATACAAAATATTATTTAATATTTTCATTTCAACGCCTGTCGTGGCGCAGAGGCACAAGCGTGCGACTGTAAACGCGACAGGTTGTGGGTTCGATTCCCACTCCAGGAAATGTAAAATTTAGTATTTTCATTTCTTGGGTTTGGTAACAAGGCAAAGCGGGGCGTTGAGTTCCGCCACTCAACACGCAATGCCTCAATTCGGCGGAAAGTGGGGTACGGAATTGTTGAAAGAGAATGGAGTGTCTTAACACTTGGTTCTCTGGTTCCCTCTGCCTACCTCGCTACATGCAGGATACAGCGTGAAGTTGAAAAAAAAAAAGAATTTTCATTTCCTGTAGTGGCAATCGAACCCACGACCTGTTGCGTTTACAGCTGCACACTTGTACCGCTGCGCCACGACAAGGCTTCTGCCCTAAATTATTTTTTCATGTATATTTTCAATGTACAGACACACAATTTATACTATGAAATAGAATACAGATTACATATAAGTTAATAACAGTATAGAAATTTTCCATTAGTCTAAATGTGAATGTACGTATAACTTAATTGCCTACAACTCGTCGATTTTGTATCCGACTTCAAAAAAGAAGAGTTCTCACTCAATTCGACTGTTTTTTACTGCATTTTACTGGATGAACCATTTGTGATAATTCTTTTTTCATATGATAGCTTATTTTGAAGTTTTAAAGTGTTAATCACGCACTTAGGAAACGAAAAACATATTTAAGAAACGTATAAAAAATTGAACGCAGCGGGATTCGAACCCGCGCCTCTTGGAAACCGTCCCGCTGCGTTTATTCTAAATATGTATATGATAGCGTAGTTATTCTCAGATAGTCAAATTTCGTATGGATCTCACGTAGTTTTTGAGTTATTCGTAATAGTTTAACTTAGGTCTTTTGTTAAAAATAAAAACGTAAAAGGAAGGAAAAAGTAAAAGGAAATATTCAAATAATTTTATACTGTAACAAGCCAAAGCGCGGCGTTGAGTTCCGCCACTCAGCATTGTTAAAACACTCCGTTCCCCACTTTCCGCCGAATTGAGGCATTGCGTGGCTGAGTTGAGTGGCGTGCTGATCTCAACGCCGCGCTTTGCCTTGTTACCAAACCTAGAAAATGGAAATACTAAACTTTTACATTTCCTGTAGTGGCAATCGAACCCACAACCTGCCGCGTTTACAGTCGCACGCTTGTGCCTCCACGCCACGACAATCGTCACTTTTAAATATAAACATAAAAAAAACAAAAAAAAATTAAATATATTATAACACTATAGAACTTGCGGCGTTGAGTTCCGCCACTCAACACGCAATGCCTCAATTCGGTGGAAAGTGGGAAACGGAATTGTTGAAAGAGAATGGAGTGTCTTAACACTAGGTTCTCTGTTTCCCTCTGCCTACACTGCTATATGCGGGATACAGCGTGAAGTTAAGTAACAACAAAAAAGAAAAAGAAAACTAGAACTTGGTCACTACCGTTTTGTCCTTATAAAAAAGCAGTCTCACGCTTCATCACGCAAACCAATCCAAACAGTGAGAACCTAGTGTTAAGACACTCCAGCACTTTCAACCCGAATTCAAGACATATACATGCTAATTAGCGACGGAACTCAACGCCGCAGATTGTTTTACAACGACAAAATTATTATTATTACATACTATTTGTCTTTTTAGACTTCGTATCCACAACCATCAATCACAAACACGTCACTGAACCACAACGGTGTTTAAATACATAAAAAAAATATATATAAAAAAAATCAATTAACAAAAAGTGAGGCGCGGACAGTACGTTAAACTCACGCGATATCGATTATCAAATCTGGAGCGAATTAATGTTGCATCGCAACTCGATTCCCACTCGAATAAGCATTATAATATATCGATAACTCATTGACGTTGATTGTGAGCGATAGGTGCGGGTTCAAGGCCGTGAATATGTTGATACATCGAATATGCATATCTTTTTGATAAGCATTTTTAAATTTAAGCGTTATTTATAAACTATCGTAGCGCAGAGGCACAAGCGTGCGACTGTAAACGCGACAGGTTGTGGGTTCGATTCCCACTCCAGGAAATGAAAATGTTAAATAATATTTAATATCTTCACGTCATGTGTTTGGTAACAAGGCAAATCTCGGCGTTGAGTTCCGCCGCTCAGCACGCAATGCATCAATCCGGCGGAATCTGAATAGTAAGAGTAGTTTTGGAGTTATTCGTAATAATGTTAGTTTATAGTGTTTATTTAAAATCGGGTTTCTTTTTTGATTTAAAATTTTAATTCTATTTAATAAAATTCACAATTACTTAAACAATCAAGTATGACAGAGTCTCAATGCCTTGTTCAGTTTTACAAGACCGGGGGAAGCACCTATATCAAAATTATGAACATTTCAGTGTGGGTGTAGATACAAAACCCTTTTGGGGGACTATTTATATTTTTATAATAAAACTTCTACAATGATTAAAAAAATAAAAGATAGGAACAGTAGTGTGTGAACTGTACACACATTGATTTTACGATAATTTAAATAACAATTTTAACGTCTGTCGTGGCGCAGAGGCACAAGTGTGCGACTCTAAACGCGACAGGTTGTGGGTTCGATTCCCACTCCAGGGAATGGATTTTTTCATTTCCTGGGTTTGGTAACAAGGCAAAGCGCGGCGTTGAGTTCCGCCACTCAGCACGCAATGCCTTAATTCGGCGGAAAGTAAGGAACGGAATGTCTTAACACTAGGTTCCCTCTGCCTACCCTGCTATATGCGGGATACAGCGTGAAGCTATGTATGTATATATGTACCGCATAACTTTAAAAGAGAACGAAGTGTCTTAACACTAGGTTCTCTGGTTCCCTATACCTATCAAAATCCGTTATGGAACTCACAACCGTATCACTGTTACCACATTTTTAGCTTCACGCTGTATCCCACACACACCAGGATAGTCAGAGGGGACCTGAGAACCTAGTATTAAGACTGCATGCATATGCATTGTATGCTGAGTGGCGGAACTCAACGCTGCGCTTTGCCTTGTTACCAGAGCGAGGAAATGAAAATATTAAATATAAATTCTACCAGAAGTAACAACGTCAACGAGCCAGTACTTAATGAGTATTTAAAGATGTAAAAATTCATCTCGTGTACCGCATAAAATATATCATTCGTGCACCACATACTGCATTCTGAAGCGTTTTTTATAAAAAAAATGTACACATACATGCCATCGTGTCGTAGTGAGACAAGTTACTGTAAAAGTGATTGCGAGTTTGATTCCCGGTCGGAGAAATAATTATATTCAAATATAATTATTTCGCTCTTACACACAATGTATTGAATTCAGGCGATAAGCGGCAACGGAGTGTCTTTTTTTTTTTAATGGATAACGGATGGCAAACGAGCATAAGGACCACCTGATAGTAAGTGGTTACCTTCGCCCATGAACATCTACAACACCAGAGATGTTGTAGATGCGTTGCCGACCTAGAGGATACAGATAGAAAGGGGCGTCTAATGTAGTAGTCCGCTATCGGAACCACCACATTTTTGGTGGGAAAGGGGAAAAACCTGGTGGGAAAGTCTTGACACTATGTTCACTTAGAAGAAGCTATTTTTGCGTATTAATCCATTAAATAGATTCGTATCGACTACCATTGGATAAGAAAACCATATTTAGAGAACTTAAAAATTTACACAAAGCGGTTCTCGAACCCGAGCCTTTTGGAAAAGGTCTAAGTTCAAACCATTAAGGTGTAGTATACTAGTAAGAACATACGGCTTAAAAGAATCTTTATTGTACACGTTTCTAGCCTCCTTATTAACGCGTTAACAACGCGTTGCCTAGCAACATATATGTCACTTCATATAAACATGCATGTCAAACCATGGTAGTGTGTGTAACATTTATTTTATTAATTTAATATATTTTTCATGCATTATTTTTAAAAAAATATAATCATTGTGCACTCGTTCTCTATACAAACTATAAGTGTGCCAAGTTTCATGCTGCTCCGTCCGCGTAATTTTCGTAAAAAGGGGTACAAAGTTTTTGCTTCACGTATTAATATATAGATATTCTTTTTTTTTTCTAAATTTCCGCCGCCATATTGAATTTATCAAACAAATTATGGCCGATGACACTTGCGATGAAGACAAATCGATAGACAAGCCATTTATCAAAATCAGTTCAATAGGGGCGATGTTACAGAGAAAGGGATGTATGTTGTAATATGTATTAAAACACATACTCGCTGAGCTGGGTAGTAGAGAGAACATAGTGTTGAGACACTCTGCTCTCCACACACCATCCGAAATTAAGATATTACGTGGAGAGTCGCAGAATTCAACGCTTCGTCTTACCAAACTTACGTCTTCAAACCTTCGTCTTAAGAGGAAGTGGCAACTATTTTAAATTTTAAATTTCATTACCACAGACCAATATCGAACCCACAACTGATGGCGTTTACACAGATGCTGTCCCACTGCGCCAAAATAGTCATAATTGATTGTTTTTTATATAATATAGGGCAGAGGTTCGTTAACACTCCGTTTTCATTTTCCGCTAGAAAACAAGACATTTAGTGTTAAACAGCGGAACTTAACGCTGCGCTATCTTTACTATAAAAATATTTAAATGTAATCATTACCACAAACGAGTATCGAACCCACAACGCTGTTTCACTGTGCCACGATAGTTTTAATTGTTTTTTTTTATACAATAATGAGTACATTACGAGATACGTTCACACTATCTTTTCCACTTTCCTCTTGAAACTAGGACATTTAGTGTTGAACAGCGAAACTTAACGCTGCGCCATGTCTAAGCAGATAAAATTATTTAAATATTTATTTTGTAGCTTCACGCTGTATCCCACATATAGTAGTGTGATAGAGAAGGAACCTGAGAACCTAGTGTTAAGACACTCCGTTCCCCACTTTCCGCCGAATTGAGGCATTGCGTGCCACGACAGGCGTTGTTTTTTTTATATATATAAAACAGAGCAAAGGTACATTCACACTCCGTTCTCCATTTTCCGGTCACTTATTTTTTTTTTTCCCAAGCTGTCAAAAATGAATAAAATATCCGCATCAAAATTAATACAGTTTAACATTACATCAGTTTTTCGTCAACCTTACGTCGTATAAATCAGCGATTAAAAAAAAAAAGAACGAACAGAAACAAGTATATATATTTACAATTAAAATTTCAACATTGTTATGTGTAGTTGTCAATATTGATGAATTCATTTATTATTATTCATTTTTGAAATAACTCTTGATAGAAAACAAGGAATATTTTGGCATATCATTACTTTTTCTTATAGCTTCACGCTGTATCCCGTACATAGCAGGGTAGGCCGAGGGAACCTAGTGTTAAGACACTCCGTTTCCCACTTTCCGCCGAATTGAGGCATTGCGTACTCAACGCCGCGCTTTACCTTGTAACCAAAACCAAGAAATGAAAAATTCCATTATCTGGAGTGGGAATCGAACCTGCATCCGGTCGCATTTACAGTCGCACGCTTGTTCCTCTGCGCCACGACAGTCGTAAAAAATTAGTCTAAGACATTAATGCAGTCTTATATATGAATTTAATTTTTGATTCATCTGTGGTGCATTAATAATAATAATAATAAAAACTCTTTATTGTACACACCCATACATAAAAGTAAAAATTAAAATAAAATAATAACAGAAAACAATGTACAACAGGCGACCTTATCGCTAAAATAGCGATTTCTTCCAGGCAACCTTAGGGTATAGGAAATACACAAACAAAGAATTGGATAGGATGTGAATAATACATACAAATAATAATGATAATATACAAAAAGAAAGAATAAACTACATAAGTATATTCATCATAACATTTACATAAACATATAAATATATATATATACACAGATAAATACATATAGACACCCGTAGATACATATATACATACATATATATATAAATATATATATATACATATACATATATATTTATATATATATGTATGTATATATGTATTATTTATTTAATTCCGAAAGTATAAAAAACTTGTGATTTTTTGTTTTTAATTTAAGGTCACAGATATGCTACATATCAAATTACATTATTTAAGTAAATATATATTTATTTTTCAATCATAATTTATCTGTATTTCAAAACTGTTCGTGTGAAGGCGGCATTAGATTTAACGATAACATAATATTACGTCTATGGTCAGTTATATGTCAAAACTATTGATATCGTCCCTTTCACTACGTACGCGTTAGAGCGGGACGGGTATACGACCTATTTTTGAACTGCCATCCCTTTCTAACGTGTAATATTATTAAGGGACAGAGCGGGATAGCGAAAAATATTTGAGCTAGCGAGATAGTTAAATATATTTTTGTACGTCAATTCAGTTGTTTTTCAACTTCGTCATTTTAACTTTAGTTTGATGAAGGCCGTTAGACAAAACTGGTCTAGCCTATTCTAAAAATCTAGACATATTATAATGTCTACATTTACAATACGTACGGCGCTTAACTCCGCCACTACGCCAGAAAGTAGAGAACAGTGTCTTAACACTAGCTTCTATCTGTTATGTGAGAAAAAACGAGAATATTTAAAAAAAATATATATTAATAAGAAACAAGTAATACATATTTATTACATACAAGGAAATACAACCAAAAATAAATTCAAAAGTCAAGTAAAAGTTAAGTTTAATAAGCAAATAAAGATACTGTTATCGCGTGCACATAACATTATCACGAGCAAATACAAAAATTTTAGTTCATATCTGCCTCCTCCTGTTCCACCGAATATTTATATATAATTAATATGAATATATATATATTTTTTTTTATCTTCACGCTGTAACCCGCATATAGCAGGGTAGGCAGAGGGAACCAGAGAACCCAGTGTTAAGACACTCCATTCACTCTCTTTCAACAATTCCGTTCCCCACTTTCCCGAATTGAGGTATTGCGTATTGAGGGGTGGAACTCAACGCCGCGCTTTGCCTTGTTACCAAGCCCAAGAAATGAAAATACTAAATTTTACATTTCCTGGAGTGGGAATCGAACCCACAACCTGTCGCGTTTACAGTCGCACGCTTGTGCCTCTGCGCCACGACAGGCGTTAGAATAAACAGATATATAATATAATTAAGATTTTGACAAAAAAAACGACTTACAGTAACAATATTACGAATAACTCGAAAACTACTCGTCAGATGTTAAACTAAATTTAAATGGGACAATATCAGAAGCACTAGCTATATAAAAAGACATCAAAATTGGTTCAGTACAAATTTCTACGATAACACACATTAAGAAATGCAATCCATTTGAGTACTTCCTCACTTTTTAAAGTCGGTTAAAGCTAATATTAGTAATTAAAAAAGTAAACTTTTTCATAATATATTCCACACATTCGCTCTTTCATTTGACAGTTTGACTCATATTAAGTGAGTTTGCATAAAAAAATGTAATCCGCCATTTTGTTATGGCGTCCATTTTGTATTAATAACGATGCTGATTATATATAAATGCATTGTCATCAGAATTTAAGGATCAGTCGATTTTTTTTTTCAATCAGGCAACTGAAGGTCAAAATTCAGTTTAATAAAATTGACCCACATCAACGAACTTCGCAAATTAAACAAAAACCTGAAAAACCTCAAGTATAACTCTAGTACAAAGTTTATATCCACTTTAACACGCTCTGGTAAGACAAAGCTCAGCGTTGAGTTCCGCCACTTAACACGAAATGTCTAGAATTCGAACGGAAGGCGGTGATCAGTGTGTGTAATACACACTAACAATACTTGAATTATGAAAGAAAAAAAAAAAAAGAAGTACCGCTGAGTTTCTTGCGCCGGTTCTTTTCAGGTCATTAAAATTAGTGAACTTTAGTGGTGTGATTTATTTATTTTACTAATTTATTATATGTATTCCAAAAAAATCTACATTTTCATGTGAGACAATCTAAAACGCCTGTCGTGGCGCAGAAGCACAAACGTGCGACAGTAAACGCGACAGATTGTGAATTCGATTCCCACTCCAGGAAATGTAAAAGTTTAGTATTTTCATTTCCTGGGTTTGGAAGGCAAAGCGTGGCGTTGAGTTCCCCCACATAGCATGCAATGCCTCAATTCGGCGGAAAATAGGCAACGAAGTGTCTTAACACTACGTTCCCTCTGCCTACCCTGCTATATGCGGGATACAGCGTGAAGCTATGTATGTATGTATGTATAAACACATCTAGCCGCTAAAATGTGTTAAAATTGTAAAACAGTGACATTTATCACTAACCTTCCACACCTTGTAAAATACGGGATATATTACCGTTATTAATTGAAAATGACATAATATAAAGATTTATATATAAGATTTATTTTAATCAAATCGATGCTAACATCGTTACGATTAACAGTAAAATCGATTCCCGTGGGGTAAACGAACTCGATATTTTATATATAGATGATCGTTTTAGAATCTTATGCAGATAGTATTAGCTAAATATTAAAAAAAGAATGTTTTTTTTTTTTTAAATAGATAGACATATTAACATACAGACTGATAAGAATCAGAAATATGGCTGTATGCAGTCAAGCATTTGCCAAAGTTTAAAATGGGAAATTCACTAAACATTTTTTTTATTTCAGCTTAACGCTTATGCAAAGCAGGTTAGACAGAGAGAATCTAGTGTTAAGACACTCCTTTCTCTACTTAGAATTTCAGATGTTGGTATTTTAAATTATCAGAGCAAGTAAACGAAATAATAATTTTTTTTTGAAGTTTTAAAGTGTTAATCACATACTTAGGAAACGAAAAGCATATTTAGAAAACGTATAAAATTTGAACGGATCGGGACTCGAACACGCGCCTCTTGGAAACCGTTCATAACAAAAATAAGTTGTAACAAGCGTATAAGAATTTCGACGCAGCCGGATATAGAATGCATGGCTTAGTGGTCAGAGCGCGAGGAAGGGAAACAAGGGGCGGGGGTTCGAGTCCTATTGCGTTCAATTTTTTATACGTTTTCTAAATATATATATTAATTCTCCCAGACGAGAATCGAACCCATAAACACATGTGCAATCACAATCTAGTGTCAAGACCCCCCGTTCTCCTCTAAATATAAGAATTATATTTATCTAAATATTATCCTAACGCCTGTCATGGCGCAGAGGCACAAGCGTGCGTAAACACGATAGGTTGTTAGTTCGATTCCTACTCCAGAAAATAAAATTTTTCATTTTTTGGGTTTGCTAACAAGCGCGGCGTTGAGTTCCGCCACTCAGCACGCAATGCCTCAATTGGGCGGAAAGTGGGGAACGGAGTGTCTTAACACTAGGTTCCCTCTGCCTACCCTGCTATATGCGGGATACAGCGTGAAGCTATGTATGTATGTTTATATTATAATTATTAAAACCAGACGAAATCTAAAATATTAAAAAATCAAAACTTGTTTTCGTTTACAAAAAAAAAACAAATATAATACCTTTCGAAAACACTAAATAATTGCAACTCACATTCAAATGTACGTATAATAAATATTTATGGCAGATAAGCATTTTGGTTTAGGCATTACTCTAGCTACTGCAGGCTATTTAGAGGTCATACACTTTTTTTAAGCTTCACGCTGTACCCCGCATATAGCGGGGTAGGCAGAGGGAACCTGAGAACCTAGTGTTAAGACGGGTTAGTGGAAGACGGGAGTGCCCGTTTCCGTTCTCCACTCTCCGCCGAATTGAGGCATTAAATGGTGGCGATACTCAACGTCGCGCTTTGTCCTGTCAACAGAGTGAAGCAATGAATACACTAAATATTATTTAATATTTTTTTATTTCCTGGAGTGGGGATCGAACCCACAACCTGTCGCGTTTACAGTCGCACGCTTGTGCCTCTGCGGCACGACATGGCCGTACATTTGTGTATTAAAATTTAAAAAAAAGATAATTATAGAAATGAGTTATACTGGAAACTTTATATACAAATTTGATCATTCGTATCACTCTCATACAGTGACAGAATATCATAGCGCAGTGGGACAGCATCTGACTGTAAAGGTGATTGGTTGTGGGTTCGATTCCCACTTAGGGGAACGATAATATTGAAATTATTCTTATTTCCCCACTCTATCAAGAAAGCGCGGCGTTTAGTTTCTTTATTTAACACGTAATGTCTTGACGCCTGTCGTGGCGCAGAGGCACAAGCGTGCGTCTGTAAACGCGACAGGTTGTGGGTTCGATTCCCACTCCAGGAAATGTAATTTTTCTTTTCTTGGTTTGGTAAAAAGGCAAAGCGCGGCGTTGAGTTCCGCCACTCAGCACGCAATGCTTCAATTCGGTGGAATGTGGAGAACGGAGTGTCTTAACACTAGGTTCTCTCTGACAACCCTGCTATGTGGATAAAGCGTGAAGCTACTTTTATACAGTCCTCAATTTTATTGTAGTAAGCTAAATAAATGTACTTTAAAAATATAGTAATAAAAAGAATTATAATATATTGGACTTTATATTTGTTTATTTAATCTCTTTCGCATCACTTAGTTAGAACAATGCGCGGCGTTGAGTTCCGTCACTACACGCAATATGAAAAAATTCGGTAGAAAAGCGGAGAGCTAAGTGTTGTGACACTAAAAAGTAAAGCTGCAGTATAAATATACGAAAAGGCGAATTAATGTCTACATTCCCTCTGCCTACCCCGCTATATGCGGGATACAGCGTGAAGTTAAAAAAAAAAAGATGTCTAAATATTATATACATACTGTATTTTTCCTTATATTCAAAACAAACACGTAGTGATAAAACACTTAACTCTCTTTGTATCTGTTTACGTCGAGGTCGTAGGTTCAGTTCCCACTATCGGATTTATAATAAAAACAACACCAAAAGAAACACGTGCAAAGTTGTTTCTCGTTATCTTAGGGGAGGACAAGGTTCACTTTTAACATATTGTATTATCATCGTATTCGGACACATGTGCATATTTTCAATAAATTTGGACGACAAATGATGCTTTACTTACATAATATATATTGATAGATAGAATATGGTAGAAGCTAATAAAAATGTGTGAAATAATTAAATTTGTAAAAAAATAACTTATTACAAATAACTCCTGTCGTGTAACATAACGCCTGTCGTGGCGCAGAGGTACAAGCATGCGACTGTAAACGAGACAGGTTGTGGGTTCGGTTCCCACTCCAGGAAATGTAAAATTAATATTTTAATTTCTTGGGTTTGGTAACAAGGCAAAGCGCGGCGTTGAATTCCGCCACTCAACCCGCAATGCCTCAATTCGGCGGAAAGTGGGAACGGAATTGTTGAAAGAGAATGGAGTGTCTTAACACTAGGCTCTCTGGTTCCCTCTGCCTACCCCGCTATATGCGGGATACAGCGTGAAGTTAAAAAAAAAACCAAATAATTCAAAAACTCGTTCAATCTTAACTTAAATTTAAATGGGACCACATCAGAAGCACTAGCTATCATAAGAAAAAGAAACATCAAAATTGGTTCATTCAGTAAAAAGTTATGCGATAACACACATAAAAAATACAATCAAATTAAAAACCACCTCCTTTCTTGAAATATGTTTTTTAGCTTCACGCTTTATATAGCAGGGTAGGCAGAGGGAACCATAGAACCTAGTGTTAAGACACTCCGTTCCCCACTTTCCGCCGAATAGAAGCATTGCGTGCTGAATGGCGGAACTCAACACCGCTTTGCCTTGTAAACCGTAGTATTTTCTGCACTCATTTAAAAATGTCTCGTTTCTCATGACGTGTTCCACTATCAAATGACATATATACTTTTAAAATCAAATAAAAAAAAAATGTATCTGTCAATAAATTAAAAAAAAAAGGCGACAATTTTTTTTAAAAGGCCTATCATTTATATAATCAAGATCAAAAACGTATTAACTATCAAAAAACCGAAATTATCATTAACAAGAATAAGGAAAAAAATTCAATATGTTATCTGTGAAATTGATACACTATCTATGTAAATCTCTAGATCAACTACATTATAAAATGTAAATGTGTTAAAAAAAAAATGAATAACACTTTGAGTGCCTAATTTTTTTTTTTTTTTATATTAGACTAACAATGCTATTGTATTCTGCTAAAATTAAATATTATATTCATTTTATATTTAGAAACGTGAATGGATATGGTCATAAGGGCTATTACGCACTGTCGACTAGTCGTCGGCAACTCGATCGCGGTTGACTAAAAAATAAGCAAATATGGCAAGAAAAGCTGAGCCGAGCGACAGAAAATACAAGTATATATATATATATATATATATATATATATATATATATATTTAAATAGATATAAATGAAATAATAATAGATAATATCGAATTTCGTTTTCTTTTATGAATGTTTTTTTCGTCATTCTTTTTGCGTAACGCAAGGTAATTAGTGATTTAGTTTTTTTTTAAATAACATATTTTTTAAATATTTATTTTTCTCGTAAGTTATATGAAAATTGAGGTAAAAGATATATATATAGTCGAAAGACTTAGTGATTGTTGTGAGTGGTGATTGGTCGTTACGACAGTTGCTCGCAGTGTGAATGCATTTAAAATCATGCTTCTATTGGTCGCCGGCGACCGAGTCGTCGAGTTGCTCGAGTACTCACATTGAATGGCGACCAAGTGTGTAACCATCGATTTAAACTATAATAAGCTACAGTCAACGGCGACTGAGTTGCTGGCGACTAGTCGACAATGCGTAATAGCTCTAAGTGAAAAAAAAACGAATTTTAATAAAAATTAAAAAGTTACTCAATTTTCATAATATTTATGTGAAAAATAAATATTTAAAAAAAATAGAATCATTAATTACTTAATATACATAACGCAAAATGAATAAAGAAAAAAGACATTCATAAAAGAAAACGAAATTCGATATCACGAAAACGAAATTCGATATTATTATTTCATTCATATCTATTTAAATAAAAAAAAAATATCAAAAAATCGTATACAATTTACCAGATTCAGTCTAAAATAAATAAAATTGAAAAACAAAACCAACAATTATTACGAATAACTCCAAAACTATTCGTCCGATACCAAGTAAATTTAAATGGAACCACATCAGAAGCACTAGCTATCATATACCCAAACCCAGTGAAACCCCCCTCTTTTTTTTTTTTTTTAAACCGGTTAAAAACACAACACAGCCCTTTTCTTTAAATAAATTAGACAAACTAAACGGAAACACGTGTCTATAGAATGTCAAGGCCAATATTTCGAGAAGGAAATTAAAAAAAAATATTGCCCTAACACTAACCAGTCGAGTGTCGAGATTAACACATAGTTTAATTGTATGTATTAACATATTTTTACATACATACATACATAGCTTCACGCTGAATCCCGCATATAGCAGGGTAGGCAGAGGGAACCTAGTGTTAAGATACTCCGTTTCCCACTTTCCGCCGAATTGAGGCATTGCGTGCTGATTGGTGGAACTCAACGCCGCACTTTGCCTTGTTACCAAACTCAGGAAATGAAAAATTCCATTTCCTGTAATGGCAATCGAACCTACAACCTGTCGCGTTGTTGCGACTGTAATCGCACGCTTGTGCCTCTGAACTACGAGAAGCGTTAATGTAATAACCAGAAAGAACCAAGTGTCAGGACGGAGAAGAATTGTAATTGTTAAATCTATATATAGATACGTGAAGCAAAAACTTTGGATACCTTTTTACGAAAAATACGCGAACGGAGGAACATGAAACTTGGCAAACTTATACTTTATATAGAGGAGTACAAATTACTCATATTTTTTTAAAATAATGCATAAAAAGTATATTAAATTATTTAATAAAATAAATGTTACACACACTAACGTGGTTTGGCATTCACGATTATATAAAGTGACATATACATTGATAGAGAACGCGTTATTAACGCGTCAACGGGTACATTAGTAATATTAATTTATTATATTATAAGAAGTAGGCAACTAAAATATTTGGACTCTCTTTGGAACATAATTCTATCTTATTTTATTAGCTTAGTTAAGTTATATGAAAATGTAGAGAAAGTTGACAAAAGGTAACCACGTGACCGTAGTGATCAGAATAAATATTATATAAAGAAAAGACACTCCGCTTTCCGCTTTCTACTAGATTTCGAGACACTACGTGTTGAATGACGAAACTTAACGCCATTTTTAGTGTCCCCGTTGACGCGTTAACAACGCGTTGTCTTTAGCAATGTATATGTCACTTTATATAAACGTAGATGTCAAACGCATCGTAGTGTGTGTAACATTTATTTTATTAATTAAATGTACTTTTTATGCATTATTTAAAAAAAAAATAGCATTCTGCACTCCTTCTCTATATAAACTATAATTGTATCAAGTTTCATACTCCTCCGTCTGCTTAATTTTCGTAAAAAATGGTACAAAGTTTTTGCTTCACGTATTTATATATAGATGTGAATATAATTATTCCCTAAGTGATAATCGAACCTACAAAAGTCGCATTTACAATGAACAAGGCATTATATATATGAACTGCGGAACTCAACGCCGACTTCACTCACTACACCAGAACGGTAAAATGGAATAATCTATATATTAATACGTGAAGCAAAAACTTTGTATCCATTTTTACGAAAACTACGCAGACGGAGGAGCATGAAACTTGGCACACTCATAATTTATATAGCGTAGCGTAAAATAAAGCATAAAAAATATATTAAATTAATAAAATAAATGTTACACGCACTACCATGGCATATACATTACTAGGACGCGTTGTTAACGCGTCCCTGACACTAGTTTAAAATAACCGTGAGTGAGAATCGAACCCACGACAATCGCGTTCACAGTCAAACTGTGCCAATAGCCTCTAATAACATGCATTAACATATTTTTGTTTATAGTCATTCATTTAAAATGTCACTTAAAAATTATTAGGTACATTTTAATTTCTGCATACATTTAAAGTAACAGTACCATAAATTTTTAAGCAAACCACAGATAATATAAAAGCAAATATATCAAATACATTCAAAAGAAATAAATACCTTAAAATTAATTAGTCAAATGATATTTTAAAAATAAATTTTATAATGGATCGACAAAATATATTGACTTAAACCTGATATCGTAGTCTTTCTTGTTTCTCACAAAATTAATCCCGGACTAGAGTGGATTATAGATTCATTTATTATTAACATAAATTTAAATAAATATTCGACAGATTATAACTAAATAACATTTATAGCAACTGTTCTTGTTAAACCAGTGTTTCCACTTAATATACATTTTATTCATATTTTGCTAGAAAATTCAAGAATAACTAATAATAATCCATGTACTGTCTAATCTATGTTGATATAATTTATCATATATATGTGGGAAAACGTAAATTGAATGTGTAATAAATAATTTTTAAATTTTATTTAAATTTATTATGTTTAATTCAAATTAAATGCAACAAGTGTTTTCTTAATCCTAATTTAATGTCACTTTTAAAAAAAATATATATTTTTTAATATTGAGGCAAAGGTCTGCAAATAGCAGTACTTGTTGCAAGGTTTTATCCCTTTGGCTCAGGGCAACTAAGAGAATGGATTTTACTGTAGATATATAAAATTTCATGATGATTATTTAATAATTATAATATGTGTAGTCAGACATTTATTTAGAGAATTTCTCTGGCAATAAAACATACAGCCATCATAAAAAAATATAAAATTTGATTTATTTATATAAATGTAATTCAATTTTATTATTTATTAATAAATAATAAAAAAATATATATTATTATTTAAACAAAAATAGAAAGTATATAATCATATAGAGTTATTATTAGAAAATTAAAACAAGGCCAGTCTTTTTATATCCAAGTCTATGTATAAATAAGCCTATTATAAAAAACTTTAGAAATCAAGTTTGTTTGAGGTCACTATGATTACAGGCATGGCCTTATTAGAAAAAAAAATTATATAAATTAATCTGTACTTGTCGCTGACAAATGTGAATGTTTAGCTTCAATTTGTTAGAATTAAATTAATTAATTGATTATATATATATATAATAAATAATCCATGTTTGTGTTTTACTTACAGGAATGTTAGAACGTCGATAATAAATCCTTAGCATCTGATGTCTATCATCAGACCATTATCCGTGAACACAAAAAGAAAATTCAACGTATACTTTCACAAACGGAATGCACTAGACACAACTATTGAATAGACAAACAAAATAATGTCTCTCACAAGTCACTAAATAAACATTCTCAAACATAGCACTGTGTCAACAGTAACAATAAAATATTCCTCTAGGACTGTTAACCCATATTCCAGCGTCATTACACTGTAATGAATGAAATTACCAATTAACAATTACAATAACGCGGCCGACGTCCGCTCGCCGCGAGAAAATACTTGTAAAACGATTTTCGAAAGTGTTTAGATACAGAAACGTAGATCTTTTGAAAAAGCACCAAACACAGAACGTTAAATAGGAAAATCGATAAGGCCGTCGCCGCCGGATCGAAACTAGAATAATAATTTATCAAAAAATGTAATAAAAACGACATTATTTCTTGTGACGGTTCCGAGCTGTCAGAATTTTCTATGCGGCAACCCGGCCGATTGTGATGGTCGCGAGCGCGGGGCGAGCGGACGGGACCGACGACGTCTCAACTCGGCCGGTTAGCCGGTTAGTGCTGAGCGAGTAGCGACCGTAAACACGTCACTTTCATATATTATAGCAAAAACGGAAACCGACTTCGGAAATTGTGAAAAAAGCGTACGCCTTGGAAAATTCCGTGCAGAAAGAGGCGCACCAACGCGCGGCACCCGACCGCGTCACGGCGACAGACTATTTTCGAAATATTTTGGCGTATTTTTGAGTTGAACGCGAACGGGAAAACTCGAAAGCGGTCGGCCGCGCGAAAGGGAGAGAATCCGCGCCGCAAACCAAACTGAACTTTAAAAACCCTCGGCTCATACTGGCCGGTTTAAATTTTCATATTACGAAGCCGTACTATTTTGAAGTTTTTTTTTTTCTATACGTAGGCAACGGCTCTATGTAAGATGCCAGTGTGAGTGACTTCCCGTATGTGTTATCGTTGATACAACACTTGTGGGGGTTTATTACATAAAATGTATGCCGGCTTCGCGGAATCAATAATCTAAAAATTCATTTTAATATTTTGTACTAGTCATGTCTGGTTAACGTACAGTTAGTTTTACTTAACTGTTAGAAGCGTTCTACTACTTTGATTTGTTTTTTTTTAAGTACAATATAATATAAGATTGTATTGTCATACAGCCAATGTTTATTACGTAGCTATATATTTTTTATTAGCTTAGTTCGAGGCTTACTACTTTATCTATCATGAATATTGTATAAAAAACTTATTAAAAATAACATTTAATAATAACTAAAACAATAATTATTATTTTCTCCGCTACTTGAAAAAGATGTGAGATTAAAAACATATAAAACAACTTTAGCGTCTCAACACGTAACTAATGAGGTGTCCATTCATTCGTCTGCATCATAAGTGTCAAAGGTCAATTTGTATAAAGCCAATATGGCGGCACTGTTTGAATGAAAATATAAAAATATAAGATATTTATCGTTATATAATTACCAAATTATAATAAATATTCATAAATTATGTGTATGTGTTATTTTGATATATGAGCTATATTACTGCAAAGTTTAATTTAGAGTAAGTAGTGTAAGAATAACAAACATCCTCAAAAACTTTCACATTAATAATATTAATGGGATTCTAATATCTTTTTTCTTTTTTTTAGCTTCACGCTGTATCCCGCATATAGCAGGGTAGGCAGAGGGAACCTGAGAACCTAGTGTTAGAACACTCCATTCCCCACGTTCCGTCGAATTGAGGCAATCTAATCTAATATTTTTAAGCACACAATTTTTAATATTTAAAGTTTTACGCAATATGTAAAATTCACGCAGAAAACGAAGAATAGAGTGTCTTGACTCAAGGTTCTCTCTACTCTACTAAGCGAAATAAATCATGAAATTACATACATACATAGCTTTACGCTATATCCCGCATATAGCAGGATAGGCAGAGGGAACCTAGTGTTAAACACTCCGTTCCCAACTTTCCGCCGAATTGAGGCATTGCGTGCTGAGTGGCGGAACTCAACGCCGAGCTTTGCCTTGTTACCAACCCCCGGCGGGACACTCTGGCTACCCTGCTGTACGGGATAAAACGTGACAATGCGTTTTTTTTTTTTAAAAACAATTTCATATTGTGGTGGTGTTCTGTTCGATTCCCACTCCAGGAAATGGAACTTTTTATTTCCTGAGTTTGGTAACATTGCAAAGCGCGTAGAATTCCGCCACTCAGCACGCAATGCCACAATTCGGTGGAGTGGGGAACGGAAATGTTATTTTTGTTAAAATCATAATTATAACTAATGTTTACACCAAACCCAGTGTATCAGTTATGCGCCCGCGCATGCCATTTACATTGCCTTCTACGCAATAATACCAATTTCGAAATCTTTCCTTCAGATCGAATAACTAGTGTATGTTAAAGTGTTATAAAATATATAATAGATAGATAAATAGATAAATTCTTTATTGCACACACACAAAAAAAAAAAGAAAACAAGTATAAAGGAACATACAAAAGACTAATTTGCAGCATGCAAAGGCGACCTTATCACTGTAAGTGATCTCTTACAGGTAACTTTAGACGTAGACACTTAATATATAGGATACATAATATTTTAAATATATAATATTTTTTAAACTTAATACTATTAAAAATGAATTAAATTTACTTAATTCTATTAATGAATGAACGGGGAACGCCTTAGCGCCTGTCGTGGCGCAGAGGCACAAGCGTGCGACAGTAAACGCCAGGTTGTGAATTCGATTCCCACTCCAGGAAATGTAAAAGTTTTGTATTTTCATTTCTAGGGTTTGGTAACAAGGCAAAGCGGCGTTGAGTTCCGCCACTCAGCACGCAATGCCTCGATTCGGTGGAAAGTGTGGAACAGAGTGTCTTAACACTAGGTTCTCAGGATCCCTCTGCCTACCCTGCCTTGTGCAGGATACAGCGTGAAGCTAAATAAAAAAGGAGTGTCTTAACGTTTTAAAAAAGCAATTTTATGCTTTAACAGCTTTTTTTTATGTCAAAATACATCATTTAAGAGTTTCCGCCGGAAGTGTCTACATTTGGTGTTGACCGGCGGAACTTAACGTCGCTTTTGTATTACCAAAATGAAGAAATGATAATTAAGATATATTACAATAAAAAACAAACCGGCTTCAATTAAAATGTAATAAAAAGTAACATCATTACGAATAACTCAATAATTACTCATCAGATCTTAACTAAATGGGACCACATCAGAAGCACTAGCTATCATTTGAAAAAAATATCATGAAAATCGGTTCACCCAGTAAAAAGTTATGTGTACTGCACACATAAAAAAATAATCGAATTGAGAACTTCCTCTTTTTTTTGAAATTACAAATAATTTAAATATAATAATTCCCTCATACCTCTCCATTGACGCCTGTAGTGTCGCAGAGGCACAAGCGTGCGACTGTAAACGCGATAGGTTGTGGGTTCGAGACACACTCCAGGAAATGTAAAACTTTAGTATTTTCATATTCTGGGCTTAGTAACTAGGCAAAGCGCGGCGTTGAATTGCGCCATTCAACACACAATGCCTCAATTCGGCGGAAAGTGGGGAACAGGTTCTCAGGTTCCCTCCGCCTATCCTGCTATATGCGGGATACAGAATGATGCTAAAAAAAAATCATTACCGCGAGCGGGAATCGAACCCACATCCAATTGCGTTTAAGATTCAAGCCTACTCCTTACAAAATATTACCAGCAAGTTTCTATTGAGGTAGTCTCTATATGGAAATTATTAAAATACATGACTAAGCCGAATTACAAGTAAAGCAACGGTACTTATATATACAAAAGTTAATTTTAAAAATTTCAAATGACTCAGGCCAGTAGAAAAGCAGCTTCACGCTTTATTCCGCAAAGCAGGGTACTCAGAGTGTCCACGGATTATTGGGGCAGTTCCCGTGGGCCTCGACCACGACCTCGTGAGGTTTTAGTGGGTATAATGTCCGCCTCTTTACAGCCGGTCCGGAGTCCCACATGACCCTTCAAGTCCCCGCAAGCGTATATCCGTAACGGGTTTCCTCACGTTAGAGAAAAAAGGGTAGTCTGAGTGAACACAGTGTCAAGACACTCTGTTATCCGCTTTCATTGCGAGTCATTATGTGTTAAGTGACAGAACTCAATGCAACGTTTGTCTTGCCAGAGCAAAGAAACGAAAATAGTTGAATATGATTATTATTATATATGATATGTTAAATAATATTTAGTATTTTCATTTCCTCGCTCTGATAACAAGGTAAAGCGTTGAGTTTCGTCACTCAGCACGCAATGCCTCAATTCGGAAAACGGGGAACGGAAATGTTAAAAGTGAGCGGAGTCTCTTAACACTAGGGTTTCAGGTTCCCTGTGCCTACCCGGCTATATGCGGGATACAGCAAGAAGCTAAAATATGATTATTTCCCCGAATGGGAATCGAACTCACAACTAATCTGCAAGGTATAAATCTGTGGTTTTTATTACTATTTAAGTTATAAGATATCGCACCGTTAGAATTATAGGGACCTAATCAAAAAAATGATTTTGATTTTTTGCCACGAAACGACTTAAGACAACGATCTTTATCGATTTTGATTAAAACAAGAATATAAATTAAAACATAATTTAAAAAAATCATTTCAAAAAACTTGAATATACAAATCTATATTGACATTTCCCAAAAACTGATATTTTTTAAATAGGTCACTAGAATTCTAATAGATTAAGATCCCATGAACCGCCAGACATACCATTGTATAACAGCTGAAAATTTCTCTTTGAGTGTATCTAACAGAGATAAGAACGATCAGCAAGTATGGGATTTGGGGTGTGGTTGCTTCAGGGGATAATAGATAAATAGTAAAGATGCATACAATAGTACCTCAATTACCTCATAGTATAAAGCTCAATTTTTTCATATTTTCTTCGTAATAATATTAGAAATCACGTCACCCATTGCCAGACACTTAGTGTGGTTGCAACCCTCTGCCTGATATCCTTAAACTTTACAAAAATCATAAAAAAATTGTTACATTACACTACGCAATGCGTTATTCACGCATTTACGGGGACACTAGTAAACTATAAGTGTGCCAAGTTTCCTACTCCTCCGTCTGCGTAATTTTCGTAAAAAGGGATACAAAGTTTATGCTTCACGTATTTATATATAGATTATCGATTGTCCGTCCGAAAGCGGTATGCAGGGGCCGTAGTGTTCCGTTCCCTCTGACTACCCCGCTAGATATAAAGCGTGAAGCTAAGTTAAGCTACCTGTTAAAAAGCGGAACTCAACGCAGCGCTCTGTTATACCAGATCGGAGAAATGAAAATACATACATACATAGTTTCACGCTGTATCCCGCATATAGCAGGGTAGGTAGAGGGAACCTGAGAACCTCCTGTTAAAACACTCCGAATTGAGGCATTGCGTGTTGAGTAGCGGAACTCAACGCCGCGTTTTGCCTTGTTATCAAACACAGGAAATGAAAAATTCCATTTCCAGGAGTGGAAATCGAACCCACAACCTGTCGCGCTTACAGTCACACGCTTGTGCCTCTGTGCCACGACAGGCGCCATGCCACGACAGGCGTCATGCCACGAAAGGCGTTATGAAAATAGTTTAAATATAATCATTCCCCCGAACGGGAATCGAACCCACAACCAATCGCTTTTACAGTCAGACGCTGTCCCAGTGCGACACGATGGCTTCATAATAATCTTTATGATAATATCGAGCATTGCATAAATTGCATGTTGTTTTCCTGTATGACTATTTAATTAAGATATTTCATTATTTTCATTTCCCGTATCTAAAACAAAGGGTGACATTCCGTCCCTCGGTGTTAAGTTCCGCTAGTGATGTTTTTTTTTTAGCTACATGCTGTATCCCGCACATAGTAGAGTAGGCAGAGGGAACCTGAGAACCTAGTGTTAAAACACTCCGTTCTCTTTTAATATTTACCTTTCCCACTTTCTGCTAAATTGAGGCATTGCGTGCTGAGTGGCGGAACTCAACGCCGCGCTTTGCCTTGTTACCAGAGCGTGGAAAGTTATTTCGTAATTATTTTTAATAAAATAGAGGCAAGAGTGAGAGGAGTTAAATATGTATGTATGTTTATACACATGTATGTCGATATATCGAAATGCACTAGATACCACAAGTAATATATCTTTTTGCGCCTAGCTTTTTTCCGAGGTCGATTTCAAAACCGATCTCTGTTTAGGGTGACGCTGTGTATGAAAATATAAGCTATTGTAAGCTTTTATTAGCTTCACATATATCAGTTGAGAGGGGTGAACATTTTAAAAAGGTAAGCCAATAGATTTAGAGAAGCCAGTATACTTAGGGAAGCGAGTATACTTAGGGAAGCCTATACATAGGGTAAGCCGTTGTATATATACGGTATAGGATGTTAAATTTTTTAGCAATTTCACTTTAAAAAAAAGTCTGGAGACCTTTTTTTAGGTTTGGTTTTGGTGGTTTTGTTTTATGCTAGATCATTCCCTAAATAGTTCACTCTCGCTTTTGATTTCATTATTGTTATTTACAAAAGGTAAGCTGGTAGGAACCGTGTTGTATGGACGCCTTGCCACTGCTATCTAAATCCAAATTTTGTTTAGTCCATTGGACAGTTGATCTGAGTTCCGCTACGTTATTTTTTTATATGTTCTCCAAAAATGCCTTTCTTGTGTAAATAACTTTTAAAAATATCAAAAACGTGTAATGCGGTTTTTACCCAATTCCTGCTCTTTATTTACTTAAAAAAATGCACACGTGTCCGAATTCTATGACGTTATAATATTTTCATAGCATGAACCCTTAATACATATTCATATTTAGTCAAAGAGAGGTCTTTATCTTTCATTTTTCAGTACGCAATACTTCAATTCGGCGAAAAGTAGGAAACGAAAATCTTAATAGAAAGGAGTGTCTTAACACTATTTTCTCAGGTACCCTCTGTTTACCCTGCTATATGCGGGATACAATAGGAAGCAAAGAAAAAATCTACTTCGCCAAGGAACAAAAAATATATTATAGCATAGCATAGCATATAAACGAAAACCAGCTTTACTTGTGAACTAGGCTTCTCACACAATCTAGCAGTTTTCCCACCTTTCTCTAGCCAGACGAAAAACAGTATATATTGATCTCTATTCCAATACAATAAGATATATATTAGAGGTCTTAATAACTGGTGAAACTTAGGAACTTTGTGACCGTGTTATAACTTTTGTATTTATATATATATAAAATGTTTGCGTTACTGAGTGATAGACAGACAACGTACACGCGAAATTACTGCACATAGACATATGAAATATGGCATGTAGGCTCCTTGGGGAGTGTAGGGGAGTGCTAAGAGAGGATTTCCTGGAATTCCTGCGATATACATACATAGCTTCACGCTGTATCCCGCATATAACAGGGTAGGCAGAGGGAATCTAGTGTTAAGACACTCCATTCCCCACTTTCCGCCGAATTGAGGCATTGCGTGCTGAGTGGCGGAACTCAACGCCGCGCCTTTTACCAAACTCAGGAAATGAAAAATTCCATTTCCTGGAGTGGGAATCGAACCCACAACCTGTTGCGCTTACAGTCGCACGCTTGTGCCTCTGCGCCACGACAGGCGACAGGGGAAAATAGAAAATTGATATTTTTTACCGATTTCAAAAAAGAAGGTGTTACGTGCTTGTGAATATTTTTTTATGTGTCTTACAGCATTTTTAATGGGTGAACCAATTTTAATGATATTATAACTAATTCATCTGTTACGAACGAGTAGTTTTCGAGCTATTCGTAATAATTGTAGATTTTAGGGAATTTTCTTTGAAGTCGGTTTTCTTTTTTTGTTAAATTTTTAATAATAGGTTTCATAAGTCCACGCAAACGTAGTAGCGGGATACAGCTAGTAAGATATATTTAGTATAAAACTTAAAGGAAAAGTTAGTAAAACCAGTAGTTTCATCATTTTTGGAGTCGGCCCTTTTGTAGCGCAGTGGGACACTGTCCGACAGTAATTGCGATTGTTTGTGGGTTCGATTCCCACTTAGAGTCAAATATAATATTTTTAGTTATTTTCAATTCTCCTCTGTGGAAAGAAAAAGAGCTAAGTTAAGTCCGCAACTTAACACGCTGTCTTGAATTCAAGCAGAAATGTATTCTCTCCAACTAGCCTCTTGTACCAAAATCGTGAAGCTATAAAAATACATTTAATTGTATATAAAAAGACATCACACATTTTTTTGACATTCAAACATAAAATAACCTAAATAATTGAGATTTTTTGGTGGTAGGAGGTTCGTCCTCCATCTGGCTCGCGACCACTATCATGTCAAAGACGAACCGCCAAATATCTTATGATGTGTTCCGGTTCGATGGCATGTAAGCCAGGTTTTCCCCTTTCCCACCCATCCTTTCCCCAAAATGTAGTGGTTCCGATAGCGGACTTCTACATTGTCCTCCCCTTCCATCTGTATCCTCTAGGCTGGCAACGCATCTACAACGCCTCTGGTGTTGTAGATGTTCATGGGCGAAGGTAACCACTTACCATCAGGTGGTCCTTCTGCTCGTTTGCCATCAGTTATCCATAAAAAAAAAAAAAAAAAATTCACTTCAAAAAGAAAATGGTCTAAAAAGTACAATTATTACAGATAACTCAAAAACTACTCGTTAAAACTTAACTAAATTTAAATGGGACCACATTAGAAGCACTAGCTATCATATACAAAAGAAAACCATCAAAATTGCTTCACTCAATAGAAAAATATACGGAAAGACACATAAAAAACATGACCGTAAAATCGAACCTCCTCCCTTTCAAATCGGTCAAAAAACATATTTTTTCAATATCCAAACATAAAATAAAGTAAATAATTGAAATTGAATTTTTGAATTGCCCTCTTAATGCGCCGACATGCTGTTTCTAAGTGTCATATATTTGTATAAGCAGTTTTAGTTATTCCCATACTAGCTGTTATCCTTGGCTTCGCTCGTGGTCAATGACAGTCCATACTACATACCAGTGGTGAGGCGACCATACAACTCGATTCTCACCGGCTGCCAAACTTTTCAAAGTACAAGTATGGAACCTAAAAAAAAATAGACCTGCAGTAAAATGTGGAGCTCGAAAAAGCAAAGTCAAACAAGATGTGAGAGCTAAAGAAAAGGTCGCCAGAAAAATATAAGACATAAAATTGCAAAAAAAACAAGCTCAGCAGAAATTACTAAATACATTTACATCTTATACCGGCTTCCCTAAATATATCGGCTTCTCTAAAAATTATTGGCTTCCCTAAAAATTACCGGCTTCCCTTGATTTTCCAGCTTGCCTAACTAAAATTTTCACCCCTCGCCACTGCTACATACTATAGTGTATAGACCTTATATAAATTCATTTGAAGCCTTTGAAGTAGCTAGATTTTTTGACAAACAATTGTGACTACCAATTTTTTTTTTTATTAAAAAAAATGTCCTATTACCTTTTTAATACCTCTAAGAATATGTGTACAAAGTTTCACGATGATCAGTTGAGCAGTTTTGACTTTAAAGCGTAACAAACAAACTGACATTCACATTTATAATATTAGTAAGTATTAGTAAGGAAGATACATTTTATTTGTACCGTATTTGTTTAAATTTTGGCAAAATGCAAGAACAATTATCTATATTACTATAATGATAGCGATTTTGATGGAATTTTCAAATTTTGATTGTTTTTAATATGAATAAAAAATGGTTATCATCATAAAGGTATTTCGATAAATGCTTTAATAATATCTTCTGTCTCTGTTTTAAAAAAACGTATCAATTCAAGAGTTTAAAAAGTTGTTTCACACTTTAACACGTCAACCTAGCGTCAGTAATGAAGTGTCGAACCCGCGACAACCTCCGTTGGAGACGAGTAACATGTTCATAGAGGAGTTACAGCGGACACCGGAAATCATGTAGCAACCGCTGGCCACAGTGAGTGGAGAGAGAGAGAGAGAGAGATAGATATATAGAGGAATGAGTGTGTATGAGAGAGAGAGACTTCGTGTATGTGTGTGTGTGTGTGTGTGTGTGTGTGTGTGAGGCAGAGAGATGAATGAGTGTGTGCGTGTGTGAATGAGAGAGAAGTATGCAGTTAAAATGAGACAATAGCACGGTAGTCAGAGAGAACCTAGTGTTAAGACACTCCGTTCTTTACTTCCACCGAATTAAGGATTACGTGTTAAGTGCAGAAACTATGAGCTATGAAATATTATTAATTTTTAAACTTCACGCTGTATCCCGCACATAGCAGTGTAGGCAGAGAGAACCTGAGAACTGACGTATTAAGACACTACGTTCTCTTATGTTCTGTTACCCACTTTCCGCCGAATTGAGGCATTGCGTGCTAAGCGGCAACGGCTAGCGGAACTCAACGCGCTTGGCCTTGTTACCAAAGCGAGGAGAATACTTACTTACTTACTTAACTTAACGCGTTGTCCCTAGCGGGGTAGTCAGAGAGATCGAAGCACCGGTCTACGGTCCCTGCATCCTGCATATATATTTATTGTTAAAAATTTTATTTGAAAAGAGCAACTGTTGAGTTTCTTGCCGGCTCTTCTCAGCAGAACTGCCTTCCGAGCCGGTGGTAGTTTCCGTTAGGACTGACACGACTGACATCTTTGTAAATTGACGATTCGAAAGTGCTTGTAATAGCCTACTTAAATAAAGAATATTTTGATTTTGATTTCCTGGGTCCTCATGCTTTTTACGTAATCTTCCTCCAGTGTCATTAATACTTTGTTCTCGAAGGTTCATCGAGGTCTAAATACATACTAAATATTATTTAATATTCTTATTTCCTGGAGTAGGAATCGAATCCACAATCTGTCGCGTTTGCTGCCGCACGCTTGTGCCTCTGCACCACGACAGGCATTGGAAATGCGTGGGTTTTTTAAAAAAAATGACATAATCAAGTTAATATCGTTACAAGCTTTTATTGATATTGGTGTTTGTTTAATATATTTAAATGTATGAAATGAAATGCGATTATCCAAATATTGGAATATCGAAAATGAAACATATTTTTTGATACAAAAAAGATAATAACGTAAAGTGTCATCGTGTCACAGCATGTGATTCTAAAGGAGATTGGTAGTGGGTTTGATTTCTATTCGAGGGTAGGAATATATTTAAATTATTTTGATTTCATCATTGAATCCATACATCAAGATTTAGATAATAAAATTGATAATAAAGAATCATTAAAAACTTCCAGAAGTGATGATCTTTATATCATTGGAAGAATATGGATAGATATTTTAAAAACAGGATTTATTGGTTCCAAACTTAATTCATTTTCCATAGTAAATGCTGCAGCTTCTTTAAAAGAGTGACTGCATTGACGTCAGGTGGCAACCGGCCGTAAAATTAAGAGCAAAAACATTTTCTCCTTACATGAACGCACAAGACTATGAAACCGGGTAAAAATATTAGGCGGGTAAAAATAATATGATGAAGCGAATGATCGTACGTCTTGGTGCAGAAAAGTAAGGAGACCCGATTCCAAATAATGGGATAAGGGCTTGAAGAAGAAGAAGAAAACTACATAGTATTTAGTATTTTCATTCTTCTCGCTCTGGTAACAATGCAAAGCGCGGCGTTGAGTTCCGCCACTCAGCACGCAATGCCTGATTCAGCGGAAAGTGGGGAACGGAAATGGTAAAGAGAACGATGTGTCTTAACACTAGGTTCTCTGTTTCCCTCTGCCTACCCTGCTATAGCAGGCCAGGGTGAAGGGTGTGTAACAGCGTGAAACTAAAAAATAAATAAAAAGAAGATTATCCAAATGTTGGAATATTGAAAAAGAAACATATGTTTTGATACAAAAAAGATAATAACTCAAAGTGACATTATGCAATTAATGCCATTTCTCCTCTCTGGTTAAAGTCATTTAAATCTAGTTATTGATATTTTACCCATTTCCTGTTGACCGATTGACCTGAAATTCGGTACACGCCTATAGTTCGCGTGACAATACTATGGTATATTCAATACTGTTTACAACTATTCATTGTTACATCTATTCATGGTATTACAAGAGATGTTTTTATGGGAAGGTAAGGCAAATGCGCGTTCGGATCACCTGATGGTAAGTGGTCACCGCCCACGGCCCCGTGTAACACCAGAGGAGTTACAGGTATGTTGCTGGCCTTTGAGGTGTTGGATTAAACATTGTTCTATTAGTAGACAGTAGTTTTCCACTTTCTGTGCAAATTTGAGACATTATGTGGTAAGTGGAAGTAAACGCCGTGTTTTGCCTTACATACCAGAGCGAGAAACAAACTGGGGAACGGAATGTCTTAACACTAGGTTCCCTCTGCCTACACTGCTATATGCAGGATACAGCGTGAAGATATGTAAGAAAAACATAATATAATTAATGACTATTATTATATATAACGCCTGTCGTGGCAGAGGCACAAGCGTGCGACTGTAAACACTACAGGTTGTGGGTTCGAATCCCACGCCAGGAAATGTAAAATTTAGTATTTTCATTTCTTGGGTTTGGTAACAAGGCAAAGCGCGGCGTTGAGTTCCGCCACTCAACACACAATGCCTCAATTTGGCGGAAAATGGGGAACGGAATTGTTGTAAGAGCACGAGTGTCTTAACACTAGGTTCTCTGGTTCCCTCTGCCTACCCTGCTATATGCGGGATACAGCGTGAAGTTAAAAAAGAAATAAAAAAATGACATAATTAAAGTGGTAATATTAAATTTCCAGACTCATAGAATTTGTTTCTTTTTATATATTTGTTTTTAAAAACAAATGTAAATAAATTTTGAGATTCAGATTAAGTAATAGATTAAAGAACATTTTTGTTTTTTTTTTAAAGTAATATTTTCCCACACTATACGCTTATCCTTTTATAAACTCATTTGCATTTATCTATTTTTCATTTAAATTAATTTAAATTTATTTTGTATTTTGTAAAATTTGATAAAGTTACGTCATTTCATACTTTAAAAATATTAGGGTATGGAACGTCGAAGTTTAACTATTTTTGGCTTAGTGAAAAAAATGTTAATCAAACACTTAGGAAACGAAAATATTTTTAGAAAACGTATAAAAAAACGCATGTCGTGGCGCAAAGGCACAAGCGTGCGACTGTAAACGCGACAATTTGTGGGTTCAATTCCCACTCCAGGAAATAGAATTTTTCATTTCCTGGGTTTGGTAACTAGGCAAAGCGCAGCGTTGAGTTCCATCATTCAGCACGCAATACCTCAATTCGGCGGAAAGTGGGGAACGGAGTGTCTTAATACTAGGTTCCCTCTGCCTACCCTGCTATATGCGGGATACAGCGTTAAGCTATGTTTGTATGTATGTATTAAAAAGTATGATTATTGCCGCCAAAATATTTCAAAATTTGAACAAGGCCAAAAAGGTTGCTAACCCCTGGGCTTTGATGCTAGAGCACTTGGATGATAACAAAAAAATTCTAAATTTATACATTTCAAAAATATTAATCTCGTAAAATTTTGAATTAGATAACATAATTAAATGTGTGTAATAACCAAAACCAAAAAGCACTCTACATAAATTTGATTGTTAATTTTTAGGGTTCAATACGAATGTTTGAAAACCACATTTTCGTTTATTGCAATTTTTTTTTATTAATAAAATTACTAACTTAACAATAATCAACATTATAGGCATTTTTATTTTATAATAACATTTAGTATAAAATAGAAAATCTCTCTCTCTCTCTCTCTGTATCTCCCTCATAAAAAAAATCTAGGAAAATGTAGATAAACCATGGGAATCGAATCCATAACTTGCATTTACTGTTAACGCTGTCCCACTACGCCACGAAAGACCTCAAGTATGTTGTTACACCTTTAAAAAAACAAACACAAATATATTTATAACTTCAATTAAGGAATAAGTTTCACATAACTTTCTATTGGATTAATCAATTTCGATGATTCTTTTTTTATATGATAGCTACTACATCTGATGTTGACGAGTAGTTTTTTGACTTATGAACAATAATTCTAATTATTAGTATTTTTTTTTTAATTCATTATATTAACGCCTGCCGTCGCGCAGAGGCATAAGTGGGGAACGGAATGGTTGAAAGAGAAAGGAGTGTCTTAACACTAGGTTCTCTGGTTCCCTCTGCCTACCCTGCTATATGCGGATTACAGCGTGAAGTTAAAAAAAATAAAAAATTATATATATATTCGGAACCCTCTCTAAATATTTCAAGGTGCACGCATAAACCGGCCATCATTCTTCATTAGTCATCGTAATATAAGCATATTATCGTTTATTTAGTTCTGTCTATAATATCCTGTTTGTCTAGATATAGATATAGATTTAGACACAAAAAATTCTAGCAAATGTCACTCATTGTATAAAATTTTCAAATTTAGATCAAAAAACTATAAATTATTGTATATTATTACATTGTGACTAAATATCTGATGTTAATAGATTCTCGTAGATTATACATAGAGGCGCGGCGTTGAGTTCCGCCACTTAAGACGTAGAGATTTTTTTGGTTGCCCACCCATACTTTCCCTAAAATATGGTGGTTCCGATAGCGGACTACTACATTGTCCTCACCTTCCATCTGTATCCTCTAGGTCGGCAACCCATCTACAACATCTCTGGTGTTGTAGATGTTCATGGGCGAAGGTAACCACTTACCATAAGGTGGTCCTTCTACTTGTTGTCATCCGTAGTCCATAAAAAAAAAATTTTGAGTTCGTGCAGAAAATGGCGAATGGAGGATCTTTTGGCTTGTTTTTATGTCTTCAAGCTTCTTTATTGAATTAGACTGGAAATATATACATATATTATAAGCTAGATACGTAATATAAGACACATATTATAGCCAAACGTGTCGAATTGAAAACCTACATACATACATATATAGCTTCACGCTGTATCCCGCATATAGCAGGGTAGACAGAGGGAACCTAGTGTTAAGACCCTCCGTTCCCCACTTCCCACCGAATTGAAGCATTGCGTGCTGAGTGGCGGAACTCAACGCCGCGCCTTGCCTAATCAATTCGACACATATTATAGCCAAATGATTTTTTTTCTTAGCTTCACACTGTATCCCGCAAATACCAGGATTGAGACATAGCATGCTGAGTGGCGGAACTCAATTTGTTACCAAACCCAGGAAACGAAAATATGAAAATACTAAAGAGTGGGAATCGAACGTACAACTCTATTAATCGCGTTACAGCCGCACGCTTGTGCCTCTGCGCCACACAATAGGCGTTAAAGATTTTTTTCTTTTTAATATTATTAACAAAGGATATGAACCTACAACCAGCGTTTCATAATGTCTTGACGGTTATTAAATTTTTATTAGTTTTTAAAACTGAGCGTGTAACGAAGGGGCAATGACTCAAATAGTTATCTTTAAAAGCTATTAGAGAAGTTAAATGAGACCATAGTAGTGTCATAGTAGGGGACAGCGTCCGACTGTAAACGCGATAGGTTGTGGCTTCGATTCCCAGTCCAGGGAATTCAAAAGTTAAGTATTTTCATTTCATGGATTTGGTAACAAGGCAAAACGCGGCGTTGAGTTCCGCCTCTCAGCTAACAATGCCTCAGTTCGGCGGAAAGTGGGAAACGGAGTCTCTTAACACGTCGGTTCTCAGGTTCCCTCTGCCTACCCTGCTATGTGCGGGATACAGAGTGAAGCTAAAAAAAAATTGCTTTTGACAAGACAAACCGCGGTTTTGAGTTACACCATAAAAGACCTTATATTAAAAAACTTCTTGAAAATGAAAACGGAGTGCCTTAATACTAGGTTCCCTTAGCTTTATATAAAAGGGAAATGGGAAACAAATGGTACTCTCTACATACCCTTGAAAATAATATCTTCACGCTGTATCCCGCATATAGCAGGGTAGGCAGAGGGAACCTGCGAACCTAGTGTTAAGACACTCCGTTCTCTCAACATTTTCGTTCCTCACATAAAAATCAATACAAAAAATTCCTGAAAAGTGGGGAACAGAATTGTTGCAAGAGAACGGAGTGTCTTAACACTAGGTTCTCAGGTTCCCTCTGCCTACCCTGCTATATGCGGGATACAGCCTGAAGTTAAAGAAAAAAAATAAAAATTCCGATAGTCGAACATGAAAATATTACCCAAGTATATATATACTTTCTAAGGCAGTGGTGTATTTTCAAAATGCCACCCCATCCTCACCAGACGGGGGTCGGGTGGGCCATAAAAAAATTTATATCTCCGCGTCTGCGTAAAGCAAAATTTTTTTTTAAATCGATACTAAGTCTGACGTTTATGTGTGATATACACATGTATGTATGTATGTTAGGTTATTTTAAACGCTTCGATGGAATTCATATTTTTAACCCTCTTCAGAAAAAGAGGTCTGTCGTGGCGCAGAGGCACAAGCGTGCGACTGTAAACGCGACAGGTTGTGAGTTCGATTTCCACTCCAGGAAATGGAAGTTTTCATTTCCTGGGTTTGGTAATAAGGCAAAGCACTGCGTTGAGTTCCGCCACTCAGCACGCAATGCTTCAATTCGGTGGGAAGTGGGGAACGGAGTGTCTTAAAACTAGGTTTTCTCTGCCTACCCTGCCATATGCGGGATACAGCGTGAAGTTATGTATGTATGTAGGTTTTCAATTCGACTGCGACTGCGATCTTTTTACTGGCGTAAGTGACGGGTTGTGGGTTCGTTTCCTACTCCAGGAAAAGGAAATATTAAATAATATATAGTATTTTCATTTCCTCATTCAGGTAACAAGGCACATTTTTTTTGTATTTTATTTGAAGTATTTTAACTTCACCTGTATCTAAGTATCTACCAATGTAAGATAAACTTGCGCAGAGGCGCAAGTGTGTAATTGTAAACGAGACAGGTCTTAGGTTCGATTGGCAAAGCGCGGCGTTGAGTTCCACTACTCAGTAGTAAGAAAATATATTAAATTACCAAATAAATGTTACACACATGATTTGACATTTATGTTTATATAAAGTGACATATACGTTGTTAAACACAACGCGTTGTTAACGCGTCAACGGGGACACTAGTATATAATAAAGTTACGATGACATCCTGAAACTGAGAACCATTACGATGATACTATGACAATAAGGAATTGTCATCCTATCCGGACACGTGTGCAAATTTTTGAATAAATCAAAACATTAGGAAGTGAGACAAAATGGTGTTATTTTTTCTTGTCTTTCTTTCTTATCTCAACGTAGTATTCCGCACATAACAGAGTAAATAGGAGGAACCTCACAACCTAGTGTTTAGACACTGTTCTCTTTAAAGATTTCCGTTTCCACTTTCTGTAGAATTGAGGCATTGCGTGCTGGGTGGCGGAACTCAACGCCGCGCTTGCACTTTTTACAAGGGCAAGGAAATGAAAATACAAAATAATATTTCATTTCCTGGAGTGGAAATCGAATCCACAACCTGTCGCGTTTACAGTCGCAGTTGTGCCTCTGCGCCACGACAGATGTTAAAAACTTCTCCCTTTAAAGTCTCTTAAAAGTCAACATCCCGACGCGACTCGCAAAAAAGCGTTTTTAAAGCAGATCGTCGAGATAAAAAAAAATAAACATTTATCGTTCACAATAAAACGCGAAAAAAATGGCAAAAATCGATATTTGTGAAATTAAAAAAAAAATGTGTCACAAATTTTTTAAATAAAATAAAATTACATATAAATTTTATTTCTGTCATTAAATTCTTTACTTAATTACGAAGAAATGTCACCAAAATATATAATTTATAAGAGCTATATAATAAATTACTTGGCGTTCGCATGTTTAATTGGTATTGACTGATTCGAACCCGTTAGCTTGGGAGTCCAGGGTTCAAAACCCGACGAGTTTTTTTTAACTTGAACAACCAGGGAATTGGGTGGCGGAACTCAACGCCGCAATGATTCTCGTCTTACCAGAGCGAAGAAATGGAAATAATATAAGGACTTTTTTTTAACTTCACGCTGTATCCCACATATAGCAGAGTAGGCAGAGGGAACCAGATAACCTAGTGTAAAGACACTCCGTTCCCCACGTTCCGAACATGCCGAATTACCCACTGCCGAATTGAGGCATTGCGTGCTGAGTGGCGGAACTCAACGCCGCGCTTTGTCTTATTACCAAACCCAAGAAATGAAAAATTCCGTCTCCTGGAGTGTCTCGAACCCGTAACCTGTCGTGTTTACAGTCGCACGCTTGTGCCTCTGTCCCACGACAGAGAACCAATTATATTGTAATTATTATAAATTTCCCGTTATGATAAAAAAGGCAGTGTTCAATTCCGCCACTAAACACACCGTGCCACAAATTCGGGCGAAAACAGGAAGGCGGAGTGTCTTAACACTAGGTCTTTCAAAATAATTTTCATTTCACCGTTCTAATAAAAAAAGCAACAACAAAATAAGCACACATGTCTTGAGAGAACTGAGTGTCCTAACACTAAATCTTTGCCTGCTATATGAAACTACTGTAGAAAAAAAAACCAGCCATTAACTGTCAATGTCAAATAATTAATTGACTTAAATAGATTTACAATGTTAAACAAAATATGTTTATACCCGACTGTCAGATTAGGGTTATGTTTTTCGCTTCTATCATGTATGTTTGTAATATTCTTTATTACCTCATATCTTCCAAACCCCTGCACCGAATTATATAATTAAGGTGACGTTAGATAGGTATTGATACTCCAAGTGTTCTTAGATATGTGACGTCACTCTTAATTCAATATGGCGCCCTCTAAAGGCAATTACGTCATGAATAAAAACAAAAAATCATTAATAGATACCGTGTGGGGTGTCAAATGAAAGGACTTAATTAGCACATTTCAAATATATAACACATAACTAGCTTTTATAGATTGCTTTATTTGTATTTGCTTCCTAAATTTGAAGAATTGGTTCAGTCGGGTTTTTTGTTTTTTATAATTATGTGTGTTATTTGTACAAAATGTTTCTCAAAATATTTTCGACAGCGTCGAAGTGTCGTTCGGTAGGTTTTTTACGCGTACAACTTTTTTTTTTATTTATATTTTTTAATTTGTAATATTGCAAATACATTTTCTAAAACTTCCTTATTACTTTTTTTTGCTTTTTTTGTGTTGCCAACAATTAATTAATTATTTTTGGATTTGTCGCTAAATATTTGAATGTATTTTAATATTGTTTTTTTATATTTAGTCTGCTGCTTGATAAATGTATTGGTATTTCCTTAATTTTTTCCTACTTAAAATAAAGGATGAGGTATTATGTATTTATTACGTTGCCTGTCGTGGCGCAGAGGCACAAGCGTGCGACTGTAAACGCGACAGGTTGGTGGGTTCGATTCTCACTCCAGGAAATGTAAAATTTAGTATTTTCATTTCTTGCGTTTGGTAACAAGGCAAAGCGCGGCGTTGAGTTCCGCCACTCAACACGCAATGCCTCAATTCGGCGAAAAGTGAGGAACGGAATTGTTGAAAGAGAATGGAGTGTCTTAACACTAGGTTCTCAGGTTCCCTCTGCCTACCCCGCTACATGCGGGATACAGCGTGAAGTTAAAAAAAAAATATGTGTTATTATATATTACCGCATAACTTTTAACTGCGTGAACCAATTTTGATGATCCTTTTTTAATATGACAGCTAGTGCTTCTGATGTGGTGCCAAATTTAGTTAAGATTTGACGAGCAGTTTTTGAGTTCTTCTTAATAATTTTACTTCTTAGAGCAGTTGAATTGAAGTTGGTTTTTGTTTTGGTAAAATTTTAAATAGCGAAATATTGAAACTGTTTAAACTCATTCGTGCTTATGAAGTGAAAATTTCCTCACGTTTACAAATAAATAACTATTCAATAAACACAATAATTGTTCAAGTTTTCACTCCCGTCACTGTAGTGCCACTTGCGATATGAAATCCGATATACGAAACAAGCGACATATTCATTTATTATTAAATTAAGAAATTAAAATAAAACAAAATGCACTACAATTACAATTATTACGAAAAAGTCATAAACTCGTCAGATCTTAACTAAATTTAAATGGAACCACATCAAAAGCACTAGGTAACACAAAAAAATACATCAAAATTCATTCACACAGTAAAAAGCTCAATTCAGCGAAAAGTGGGGAACGGAGTGTCTTAACACGTCGGTCTTAGATTTCCTCTGTCTACCTTGCTAAATGCGGGATACAGCGTGAAGCTAAAAAAAAAGTAAAAAGTTATGCGAAAACTTAAAAATAATACTCCAAATGAGAAACTCCTCCATTTTTGGAAAGCTTCGGGATATCTCTAACTATGATCAGTTCATTTCTAGCAAGTATTTCGAACGCAGCATTAATAAAATCTTTACAAGTTGAGATGGAGAAAAAAACTTGGAGTATGGAGACGCTAATGTATTTTAAAGGGGCCCCTTAAATCTGCCCTTGGGTCGCAAATCCCAGGCACTGGTTCGAGCAACACCCTACAACACCCCTCCAATATATACCAACACCCGCATGATAAATCCATGAACTGCTAAGGAGTTTCTTCTCGTCTCATTTCAAAATTATCATACTGTCTCTTCTATCATGTGTGAAGCACATATTTCTGTCTTGTACAATAATTTTATACACTACACACTAGAGGCTGTGTCTTAACACTACGTTCTCTCTCACTATTTTGTCATTCGATTGAAACTACTAATATTCTACATACATACATAGCTTCACACTTTATCCCGCGTATAGCAGGGTAGGCAGAGGGAACCTAGTGTTAAGACACTCCGTTCCCCACTTTCCGCCGAATTGAGGCATTGCGTGCTGAGTGACGGAACTCAACGCCTATAACGCACTAATATTCTAAACAATATATAATTGAATTCCCCAACGAACGGGACCAAATCGTAAATATCAATTTATGAAAGCGATTACTTAAAGCTATAAAATTTAAACGCATGAATATAAAAACAAATATCGATAAGCAACTTTATCTTAAGATAAAACTGTCGTTATAGATTAGTAGCTTTCGTGAACTTCGGTTAATGTACTTTAGGGGCATGTCATACTTGAGAAGAAACCTTAGCGTTACATGGAATTGGGAGCTTTGAACAGTGTCTAGGGGTTGCGACACAAATGTAGGCTTAAGGGCCCCTTTAAAATACATAAACGTTGAATTCCACCAGGTTGGAGAAAGAACTCTACTTATTATTGGTTATTTGCCATGTGTTACCAGTTTTTGACCTTTTAGCCAACAAAATACTAAAAAATGCGATTTTTTTTTCTTTTTTTTTTAGCTTCATGATGTATTCCGCATAGAGCAGGGTAGGCAGAGGAAACCAGAAAACCTAGTGTTAAGACACTCCATTGTCTTTCAACAATTCCATTGACTTGCGAAAAATAATTAATGAAATATTTAATAGATTTTCTACAATTACAGGTACTTTGTTGTTGTGAATGAAATGCAAAAATTGCATTTTTTTTTATACATTATTAAAAAAGCAGTTCAGTTCTTTAAATAATTTCTAATTTTTATTAAAAATTTGGATACACCTTTTGACAATGACAATAGATTGGCCGAAGGTTTCACGTTGTATCCCGCACAAAGGTACACAGGGAACCTGAGAATCTAGTGTTAAGACACTCCGTTCTCTTTTAACATTTCCGTTTCCCACATTGTTTATACATCAAATATAATAAGTACCGTATCCGATTAAACAAAGGGCGATGTTGAATTCGTGTTAAACTCAACTTCGTACTCAATTGTTTACCATATAAGCAAACGAAGTGGTCTGACTTCATGGGACTCCTGAGATGTGTAAATGACTGCAACAGAATTTAGCAAACTCTTTGATTTTCACATTTTAGCCGCAATATAAATATCGCATATAAATATATTATTATAAATATATTGCATTCTACAGAGATAAAAATGTAATTTATTATAAATCAATATATTATGTTACTGAGTGACTGACAGACAACGTACACGCGAACCTCCTTCACATAGAAACATGTGGCGTGTAGGGACAGGCGAGTCTAAGGGAGCACTAATAGAGGATTTCTCGAAATTCCTACAAAAATACACTTTAAACCGACTTTTTGAACATTTTTATAGCACTCCCTAGTCACAGGTTCCCAAAAACCCAGCCATGACCTAAGGAACTGATATGCCAGTAAAATCTCGTCTGCCTTAATGATAAAAACAATACATCAGTGGCGAGAGGGGAAGTCGATAGTTAGTTAGGCAAGCCGATAAATTAAGGGAAGCCGACGTATATTTAGGGAAGCCGGTATATATATTTAGGGAAGCCAGTAATTTTTAGGGAAGCCGATATATTTAGGGAAAGTGGTATAGGATGTTAGGGTATTTGTTTTCCTGGCGATCTTTTTTTTAACTCTCATATTTGTACTTTGAAAAGTTAGGCAAGCCGGTGGGAATCGAGTTGTATGGACGACTCGCCACTGCAATATGTACATACGGAACACAGTACATATGAGACTAACACGCATGTTATTTTATATATATTTAATTTTTTTTTTATTATCAGGCGACATGTAGCGAGAGGTATGTGATAGGTTATTTAATTTGACGCTGAATTGCAGTAAAGGAGATAAGCTCTTTCTTATCTATATTTTCGCATTATTACGTGAAGCAAAAACTTTGTGTCCCTTTTTACGAAAATTACGCAGACGGAGGAGACTGAAACTTGACACACTTATACTATAATAATATTATAAATGCGAAAGAAATTGTCTGTCTGTCTGTTACGCTTTCACCCCTAAACCACTGAATCGATTTTGATGAAATTCGGTATGGAGATAAAACTGAACTTGAGAAAGGACTAATCATACTTTTTATTGCAAAAAATATGGTAGAAGGGGTTGAAATAGGGGATGAAAGTTTGTATGAAAGTTCCTTATTGTCAAACATAAAATCATGTAAGATTGTTTCTCGCGTCATATAACCGAATTCCACGCGGGCGAAGTCGCGGAACGCTACTAGTTTATATAGCGAAGGAGTGCAGAATGATAATATCTTTTTAAAATAATACATAAAAAATATATTAGATTAAAATAATAAATGTTACACACACTACCATGGCTTAACATGCATGTTTATATGAAGTGATATATACGTTGCTAGACAACGTGTTGTTAACGCGTCAACAGGATCACTAATATTAATATTTTTTTTTACACTTACACGCTTTTTCCCGTATAGCCCGATAGAACTTAGTGTTAAGACACTCCGTTCGCTTTCCGTTCGAACTCAAGGCCTGTTGAGAGGCGGAACTCAACGCCGCACTTGAGCTTGAAAAGGCGTAAACCTGCTTTATTATCTTCAGACATCGCTTTTAATTAGTGACATTATTTCCACGTAAAAACATACCTCAAGCGAGTTTTAGAATTCAGTAATTTATAATTTTTTATACAAATCATGAAGTATTGACGTAATTTAAATATATACATATTTAATGTTTTTTTGATAAAAATTTTTTTTACATAACGTATTCTTAATTAATTATTTATTAGGATAGGTTTTTCTTGACCGTGGTCAAATCGAAAACCTGTTAATATCTGCTAGTCGCTAGTACTAGGTACTGGAATTACAAGAGCTATCGTGTGGCGTGGCGAGGCGTCCATACAACATGCTTCCCACCGGCTTACTTAACTTTTTAAAGTAAAAATATGAGACATAAAAAAAAAGCTGGCTTGTAAAATGTGGAGCTCTAAAATACAAAGTCAAATAAAGTGTGAGAGCTACAAAAAAAAGGTCGCCAGGACAATATTGGGCATAAAATTACAAAAAAAACAAGCTGTGATAATCATTTTTTTGCATCTTAAAGATGCAAAAAAAAGATCATCGCCAAAATCCGATAGTGAAATTACTTCCCTAAAAATTACCGGTTTCCGTAAATATACATCGGCTTCCCTAAATATGTGTACCGGCTTCCCTAAATATACATCGGTTTCTCTATATATATATATATACCGGCTTCCCTAAATATATATCAGCATCAGCAAGACAAAATGCAGCGTTGAGTTCTGCCTGCCTCGTAATGCCTCAATTGGGCGGAAAGTGGGGAACGGAGTGTCTTAACACTAGGTTCCCTCTGCCTACCCTACTAAATGCGGATTACAGCGTGAAGCTATGTATGTATGTGTATGTATATATATATATATATAGATATATATCTGCTACTGTTTAGCGAATTATTCTAAAATATAGATGACTAGAGGTTAGGTTAGAGACCTGTAACCTATAACCTTTCAGACAAACATAACGTGTTTATTTAAATAACTTAATAATTTTTCATTGTATTTTAGAAAAAAAAACTAATTTTCATGTTCTCAATTCTACTGTATTGTTTTTGTGTGTTACCGCGTAACTTTTTACTGGGTGGACCGATTTTGACGATCTTTCTTTTAAATGATAGCTAATGATTCTATTGTGGTCCCAATCAAATTTAGTTTTTGAGTTATTCGTAATAATTTTACTATAGTGCATTTTATATGAAGTCAGTGTTCTTTTATTGGTAAAATCTTAATTCTCTTACAAAAAAACAAATTATAGTCTCACTCAACGTACAATGTTTCGCTTTTCGGACCTTTTTTTTTTTTTTTTTTTTTTTTTTCGAATGGATACACATGCTGTTGACCCTATCGGTCTTTACAGCGACACCATGGGGGTGAGGGAAGAGGGTGCTCAGTCCCTGCGAAATGCAACCACTAACTGGCTGCTTGAGAGGATGCCGACAGGCGCAAGGGCCTTTTCGGACCTCTAGTCATCTATATTTAAGAGGAGAACGTAATATATTCTTTTTTGCACTTTAAAAAATAACACATATATAAAAAGACACATTAAAAAACTGAGTTGCAATAGGTGGACTTAGCTCTGAAAGAGATTACTTCCAGCCAACCTGTGGAAGTGAGTGAAAAAACATTTAACAGGACAACCATAATGTAAATCATAAAATACTGTTAAGTGATTAATACTATTTCCACGTAATATAAACTTTTTTTCGAAATGCTCTTGACTCTGTAGGTCTTTACAGCGACACCGGGGGATGAGGGAAGAGAGTACTCAATCCCTGCGAAATGCAACCACTACGTAACCTCTTAGAAATTCAATATACTGGTCCCGCAGTGCGGGAACTTTCTGATATTAAGCTAAAAAGAACGGATACTACACTTTGATCTTAGCCAAAAGGCCGAGAAGCGATTGCTAGAAATACAATAAAGACAAGGAGAGTTAAGTGACATAACACTCCGCTATCCATATTCCATACATTAACGCGACTACCACCTAATGTCAAATTATTAGACATTAATATATAATTACGAAAGCTAGGGTTCAACGGCCTGATGTTTTTTATGCTTTGGAATAATCTAGCATCATAAAAATTTATAACAGGTAGATTAGTTTTTTTTTTAAATAAATTACATAATCTATAGATAAACAAAACTAGTACTAACGCCGTTAAAGCGCAGTGGAATGTCTAATTGTAAAGGCGAAGGTTGTCGGTTCAATTTGCGATCATATTTCTATATGAATGTCTTAAAAATAGTTAAAGAGAACGGAGTGTCTTAACACTACGATCTCCATACACCCTGGTATATGAGAATACTTTTTATAGCTTCACACTATATCTCGCACTAGCAGGGTAAGCAGAGGGAACCAGAGAACAAAGTGTTAAGATACTATGTTATCTTTTTTTTTGGTGAGGTTCGAGAGGTCATGGCACGCGGTCCTCTTTTTCTGAGAGGTAGTGAAGCTCCAGAAGGAGGCGGTGGAGCACATGAGGAAGGCCTCTTGTGTCCTCGCCATCCAGTGCAAGCGCCCGGGTCGCTGGATGCCGGCGCACGACCTTCACCTTCTATTCTAATAAGAAGATAATCATGCTTAGGGTAGCTGATCATCTAGTTTCCTAGTTCTAATAGGCATGCGCTGATTGATTCTGCTACCCTAAACAAGCCGTCTAGGGGGCTCACAATCATTGACTCCGCGATATGCCTTGCAGGTTCCCACCGCAGAGATTCCTAGAAGACTTGTTTTCTCGAGGCCTTGGCTTGTGGCGGTAAACGAGGAGCATCGTGATATTTTAGTGGGTGGGATGACCTAGGCCGGTCTGGAATCTTACATAACCCGTTCGAGTCTCCAATTGGGCGGGTATCGGTAATGGTTCTCACATAAAAATAGACACTAGGAGTCGCCAAAGCTATTAAGCGAGCAAACAAACAGGTTTTCAAAAACAGCAAAACCTATCCTAATAAATAATTAATTAAAAATCCTCTAAAAATCTACGTAACAAAGTTTTATCAAAAAGGACATAAATATTTATGTATTTAAATTACACCAATATTTTGTTATTTATATAAATAAATGATAAAATCATGCGAATGACGATCAATTCAAAATACGCTCCAGGCAATGTTTTTGCGTACCAGTACAATGTGAGCTTATAGAAAAGTTTTGGCATCTTGAAAGTATAAAGCATGCAATGCCTCTACCTGGCGGAAAGTAGGGAACGGAATTGTTGAAAGAGAACGGAGTGTCTTAACACTAGCTCCTCAGGTTCCCTCTGCCTACCCTGCTATATGCGGGATACAGCGTGAAGCTACGTATGTATGTATGTATGTATTATTATTATTTTTTGCAACTTCATGCTCTTCCTCAACTGAGAGAAACTAGTGTCAAGACACTCCGTTCTTCATTTTATGTCTGAATTCTAGACATTGCGTGATGAATGGCGGAAATCATAGCGCTGTGTCTTTCAAAAGTGAAGGCATCATATAATTAAATTATTTCTACTTATAACTTCACCCTGTATACCACACATAGCAGGGTAAGTAGAGGGAACCTGAGAACCTAGTGTTAAAACACTTCCGTTCCCCACCTTCAGCCAAATTACCTCAATTGGAGAGTGGCGAAACTCAACGCCGCGCTTTGCCTTGCTACTAAAGCGAGGAAATGAAAATACTAAATATTATATAATATTTTCATCTCCTGACGTGGGAATCGAACCCTCCACCTATCACGCTTACAATCACACAATTGTGCCTCTCCGCCACGACAGGCCTCAAACATTATAATCCTATTGTACATATATTAGAGGGAGCCTTATATGTAAATGTATTTTAAAGGGGCCCTCTATCTTAACGTTATGGCTCCAGGCACCTGCAGGGTAAATCTGCGAAATACTAAGGAGTCTCTCTTCCTTTGCCTACCTTGCTATATTTTATTTTTTTAATGTATAACGGATGGTAAACGAGCAGAAGGACCACCTGATGGTAAGTGGTTATCTTCGCCCATAAACATCTACAACACCAGAGATGTTGTAGATGCGTTGCCAACCTATAGGATACAGATGGAAGGGGAGGACAATATATTAGTCCGCTATCGGAACCACCACATTTTAGGGAAAGGATGGGTGGGAAAGGGGAAAACCTGGCTTACATGCCATCGAACCGGAACACATCATTAGATATTTGGCGGTTCGTCTTTGACATGACAGTGGTCGGTCGCCAGTCGGAGGACGAATCTCCTATCACCTAACTACTGGGATACCCACCTCTTACGGGAAGCTACCCAGCGGCGGAGAGGAATTGTATTCTAACCCCGTCCCCTCACAGGGAGAACTCTTTTTATTCTTAAAGAGAGAGTTTTTTATACTTATTTATTAAACATTCGTTTGTCGTTATAATTAACGTGAAATTCCAATATACAAAATTCCACAATGATTCAGACTTTAATTTTACGATAATTTAACTGTTTTATTGTTTTACAACGTGATATAAGATTTTGTTAATTGTAGAAAGGTATTTTTAACCGATTTCAAATAAAAGGAGGTTCTCAAATTGATTGTACTTTTACCCGACTGTCAGAGGAGGGTTATGTTTAATATATTTAGAAAACGTATAAAAATTTGAACGTATCGGGACTCGAACCCGGACCTCTTACCTCTTAGAAACCGTCCCAGCGCTCTGACCACAGTGCCAAGCGTTCTACATCCATCCATCCATCTTATACACCTGTTATAACTTATTTATGTTGTCAGCATCTCTGTAGAGAGATTTTTACAAATTTCTGCTACACAAAGACTATTTCAAAGAACAATCATTTGGCAACAGAGAATGCTATTTATTAAATATTTTTGAAGTTTTAAAGTGTTAATCCACACTTAGGAAACGAAAAACATATTTTTTATGCATGCATGGCTAGTGGTTAGAGCGCTTGGACGGTTTTAAAGAGGCACGGGTTCGGTTCCCGCTGCGTTCAAAAATTTTTATACGTTTTCTAAATATGTTTTTCGTGTCCTAAGTGTGGGATTAACACTGTAAATGAGTTATGTTTTTCGCGCGTATCATGTATGTTTGTAATATTATGTTAATACATAGGTAATCCTCATATCTTACAAACCCCTGGACCGAATTATATAATTAAGGTGACGTTAGATAGTTATTGATACTCCAAGTGTTCTTAGATATGTGACGTCACTTTTAATTCAATATGGCGTCCTCTAGAGGCAATTATGTCATGAATAAAAACAAAAAAAATCGTTGAACCCACATCCCTCCATCCACACCCTATCGCGTTTATAGTCGCACGCTTGTGCCTCTGCGCCACGACAGGCTTTTGTGGAATAATAATAATTTCTATATTTCTATAACAATAATCTATAATGGTCTATGAGTCTTAGATATTACTAGTATTCCCGTTGACGTGTTAACAACGCGTTGTATTTAGCAATGTATATGTCACTTTGTATAAACATAGATGTTTGTTTTCCACTTTGAATTCGAAATTGAAACATTTCGTGTACGGCGGAACTCAACGCCGCGCCTTACCTTTACAAATTGAAGAACAATTAAAAGCTAATCTTACTTACTTAACTTCACCATTTATCCCTAGCGGGGTAGTCAGAGAGAACGGACCGCCAAACGTTACGGTCCCTGCATACCTCTTACGCCTCCTCCACAGTCATTAACCTCATCATGCATGCCCTCCGGGGGGTCCTCATGCTTTTTACGTGATCTTCTTCCAGTATCATTGATACTGTGTTCTCGAAGGTCTCCCGAGGTCTCCCTCTACCTCTCTTGCCGCTCACCATTGCTTCATAAATCTTTCTCACCATTCTTTCATCACTCATCCTCTCGACGTGCCCAAACCACCTGATCACGTTCTTCTTTATTCTTATGATAATCATTTCACCAAATTTAAATTGAACTTACTACCACCTAACGCCTATCGTGGCGCAGAGGCACAAGCGAGCGACTGTAATAACGACAGGTTGTGGGTTCGAGACACATTCAGTATTTTCATTTCCTGGGTTTGGTAACAAGGCAAAGCGCGGCGTTGAGTTCCGCTCATCACGCAATACTTCAATTCGGCGGAAAGTGGGGAACGGAGTGTCTTAACACTAGGTTCTCAGGTTCCATCTGCCAACCCTGCTATATGCGGGATACAGCGTGAAGCTAAAAAAAAATATTTCTCACCATTCTTTCATCACTCATCCTCTCGACATGCCCAAACTACCTGAACACGTTCTTCTTCATTCTTATGATAATCATTTCACCAAATGGAAATCGAACCCATAATTACCTCCCTTTTAGAATACTTTACGTAAAAACGTTATTTTCACACAAAAATGTTTACTTACATGCTATGTGAATGTTTAAAATATTTGTTGATTTTAATTAACGATCAAGAAAAGTAAATTGAGAGTTCGGCAACGCATAGGGCAAAGTTCTTAATTGCGAGCTAATTAATTATATATCGTCGTTGTAACGGTTTTTTTTGGAACTTTGCTTGGATTTTTACAATATAATTATATCTTTCTCATTTAATTAGTGCATATAATCGTTTTTCGTTCGACCGCACGCTTGGATACTTTGTGTGGTCGAATTGCGATTCTAAATATTTCGTGCTTTTTATGGTTTGTTTTACTAAGGTTTAAGTAGTGGGTTCGATAATAACAGAATACATACATACATAGCTTTACGCTGTATCCCGCATATAGCAGGGTAGGCAGAGGGAACCTAGTGCTAAGACACTCCATTCCCCATTTTCCACCGAATTGAGGTATTGCGTGCTGAGTGGCGGAACTCAACGCCTTGTTACAAACCTAGGAAATGAAAAATTCCATTGCCTGGAGTGGGAATCAAGCCCATAACCCGTCACGCTTATAGTCGCTCACTTGTGCCTCTGCGCCACGACAAGCGCTAAATAACAGAGTCATTGTTTATTTCTTATAGCAGGGTAGCAGTGGCGAGGGGTGAAAATTTTAGTTAAGGGAAGCCGGTATATATTTAGGCAAGCCGGTACATATAGTATTTGTAAGGGAGTCGGTATATTTAGGGAAGCCGGTGTAAGATTTAAAGGTATTTAGTCAATTCGGCGGAAAGTGGGGAACGGAGTGTCTTAACACTAGGTTCCCTCTGCCTACCTTGCTATATGCGGAATACAGCGTGAAGCTATGTAATGTATGTAATATAATATAGGTATTTAGTGATTTCAATATCGAATTTTGGCGATGACCTTTTATTATTTTCTCAATGCCCAATATCATTATTTTCCTAGCGACCTTTTTTTTAGATCTCGTACTTTCAAAAGTTAGGCAAGCCGGTGGGAACCGTGTTATGTGGACGCCTCGCCACTGCGGTAGTGAGAGAATAGAATTAAGACACTCCTTTTTCCTTTTTCAGCCTGAAATTGAGACCTTTGAGTGGCGGAACTCAACGTCGAGCTTTACCTTAGAGTGGATAAATGAATATAATTTGGTTCGGTAATTTAGAATTAATTTGTTTAATTACGCTAGGGTTGACGTTGACGCGTTAACAACGCGTTGCCTAGCAACGTATATGTCACTTTACATAAACATGCATGTCAAACCATGGTAGTGTGTGTAACACATATAATAATAATCTAATATATTTGTATGAATTATTTTAAAAAGATATTATCATTGTGCATTTCTTCGCTATATAAACTATAAGTGTGCCAAGTTATATGCTCCTCCGTCCGCGTAATTTTCGTCAAAAGGGATCCAAATTTCTTTACTAATATATAGATATATAGAAGAGAAACTCTTTAGCATTCTTTTCTCCCAGGGGGAGTTGTAGGTAGATCTCGGAGTAGTGCCTAGGGCTTTCGATAAAAATGTAGGCATAAGGGCCCCTTTATAATGTATTAATCCTAACCTCTATTATCCGAGCTCCTCTCTCTACCTAGCCAAATTTGAGATATCGCACCTTTAGAGTTATAGTGATCTATTTAAAAAAATATCAATTTTTGAACGTCAATACAGATTTGTACATTCAAGTTTTTTGACAAGATTTTTTTTTTTTATTATATTTTAATTTATATTCTTGTTTTAATCAAAATGGATAAAGATCGTTATTATATCAAAATTTTATCAAAATGGATAAAGTCGTTTCGAAGCAAAAATCAAAATCAAGGTTTTTTTTTATATGTATGTATAAAATTTTAACAAAAAAAGAAAACCGACTTGAAATAAAATGTACTAAAAAGTAACAATATTACGAATAACTCTTAAACTACTGTTAACAAAATTTAAATAGTACCACATCAGACGCAAGGTTCTCGTAACACTAGGTTCTCAGGTTCCTGCCTACCCTGTTATGTGCGGGATACAGCGTGAAATGAACCTGATTCGGAAAGCAAGTGGTGAACGGAGTGTCTTAACACTAGGTTCCATCTACCTACCCTGCTATATGCGGGATACAGCGTGAAGCGGTTTCTTTATGAACCGGATGTCCTTGGCAAAACAGCGAAAATTATTTCAAAAGCATGTTTTTTTCAATTTTAAAATCTATTATTATGTCTAAATGTGCTTTATATGTATATATATTATTTTGTTATTCTCTTAATTGTTGTCTCCTGCTGTGATTTTTTAAATATTTATTTATTAATGCTTGTCGTGGCGCAGAGGCACAAGCGTGCGACTGCAAACGCGACAAGTTGTGGGTTCGATTCCCACTCCAGGAAATGGAATTTTTCATTTCCTGGGTTTGTTAAAAGGCAAGCAAAGCGCGGCGTTGAGTTCCGTCACTCAGCACGCAATGCCTCAATTCGGCGGAAAGTGGGAGTCGGAGTGCCTTAACACTAGGTTCCCTCTGTATAGCCTATATGCGGGATACAGCGTGAAGCTATGTATGTATGTATGTATATATTTATTAACTAAATTGGCAATTTATTGGTATTTTATATTTGATTTCAAAATATTTTTAATTAAGCGGTCGCATAATTAAAATATTTTTATCTTTTCTATGTATATTTTGTAATAAATAAGATTATAACAAAAAAGAAAAAAATACTAAAAAGTAACATACATACATACATACGAGTACATAGCTTCACGCTGTATCCCGCATATAGCAGGGTAGGCAGAGGGAACCGACGTGTTAAGACACTCCGTTCCCTACTTTCCGCCGAATTCAGGCATTGTGTGCTGAGTGGCGGAAATCAACGCCGCGCTTTGCTTTGTTACCAAACCCAGGAAATGAAAAATTCCATTTCCCGGAGTGACAATCGAATCCACAACCTGTCGCGCTTACAGTCGCACGCTTGTGACATTATTATGAATAATTCAAAAATTACTAGTCAGATCTTAACTCAATTTAAATAGGGCCACATCAGAAGCCCTAGCTATCATATAAAACAAGAATCATCAAAATCGGTTCATCCAGTAAAAAGTTATGCTCTAACACAAAAATACAGTCAATTTAAGCTCTTTTTTGAATTATTTGGAATTTTCAATTCCTGGCGTGAGAATCGAACCCACAACCTGTCGCGTTTACAGACGCACCCTTGTGCCTCTGTGCCACGACAGGCGTTAAAAATATTTAACTTTGAAATTTAACCTTTGAAGTTAAAAATAAACTGCCTTTCCTTTTTAAATATCCAAAAATATATCGATTCAATGCTAACTGCATTATAAACTTGCTGGTCCGTATTTCATGGGATTTTGATTATTATATTGATTTGAATAAAGATTATAATTGTATATTAATATAGTTTAACATAATCGTGGGAAAATAAATGAGTGAATGTTGCTTTGAACTGTTATTTCGAGCGAGAATGCGATATTAACGTGAATTTCGTCATTATTATCCTTTAACTCCTTTGTGGGTCAGTTTTGATGTCCGGTACGTTGGTCTTAGGTTCAATTCTCATATGATTCAGTATTTATATTGTAAATCCTTACTAATATTATAAATACGAAAGTAACTCTGTCTGTCTGTCTGTAACGCTTTCACGCCTAAACCTAAACCACTGAACCGATTTTGATGAAATTCAGTATAAAGATAGAGACTGAGAGCACCGGGAAGGACATAGAATACTTTTTATCGTGAAAAAAAATGGTAGAAGGGGACAAAATAAGGGATGAAAGTTTGTATAGAAGTTCCTTATTGTCAAACATAAAATCATGTAAGATTGTTCAACTGTTGACAATTTTCACACCTAAACCACTTAACCAATTTTGACAAATAGTCTAAACCTTGGGAAAGACTCCTCCTTACCACGTTGCGCGATATAACCGAATTCCACGCGGGCGAAGCTGCAGGCGGAAAGCTAGTATTAAATAATACTAGTGTCCCCGTAAATGCGTTAACAACGCGTCGTCTTTAGCAATGAATATGTTACTTTATATAAACATGGATGTCAAACCATGGTAGTGTGTGTAACAATTATTTTATTCATTTAATATATTATTATGCATTATTTTACGAAACTATAATCATTGTGCACTCCTTCGCTATATAAACTATAAGGCGTAGCGTGGGACAGCCCCCTTCTAGATGGGCTGACGACCTAGTCCGGATTGCGGGAAAGCGCTGGATGCAGGAGACATCCAGTCGTGCTACATGGCATTCTATGGGGGAGGCCTATGTCCAGCAGTGGACGTCTTCTGGCTGACGACGACGAAACTATAAGTGTGCCAAGTTTCATTCTCCTCCGTCTGCGTAATTTTCGTAAAAGGGATCCAAAGTTTTTCCTTCACGTATTTATATGTCAATTAATTTATTAATAAGAAGTAGGCAAATATAATATTTGGACTGTTTCGAACATAATTTCATCTTATTTCCTAAGCTTAGTTAAGTAATATGAAATGAACATGTAGAGAAAGTTGACAAAAGGTAACCACGTGTCCGTAGTGATCAGAATAAATATTATTAAAAAAATATTCTTTTTTTTTTTTATTTCACGCTGTATCCCGCATATAGCGGGGTAGGCAGAGGGAACCAGAGAACCTAGTGTTAAGACACTCCATTCTCTTTCAACAATTCCGTTCCCCACTTTCCACCGAATTGAGGCATTGCGTGTTGAGTGGCGGAACTCAGCGCCGCGCTTTGCCTTGTTACCAAACCCAAAAAATGAAAATACTAAATTTTACATTTCGTGGAGTGGGAATCGAACCCACAACCTGTCGCGTTTACAGTCGCACGCTTGTGCCTCTGCGCCACGACAGGCGTCATATTTATTTATTTACTCTTTATTGTAAACCATAAAACACATAATAGACGAGACACAAAAAAAGGAACAATAATATTTCTTCTTCCATATTTCTTCCAGACAACTTTTGGGTTAGGAGATTGATATAAAAAAGTAAGATAGTGAGTAGTGTAAATATCATATAAACACTGTTTTTTTTTAACTTCACGCTGTATCCCGCATATAGCAGGGTAGGCAGAGGGAACCTAGTGTTAAGACACTTCGTTCCCCACTTTCCGCCGAATCGAGGCTCTAATGTACTAAATATTATTTAATATTTTTATTTCCTGGAGCGGGAATGGAACCCAATACTTGCGTTTCCAGTCGCACACTGCCTGCGCCACGACAGGCCTCTAATGTAAACTGAAACGAAAATTTTAAAAACGTTACATAGGAAGGTACAAAACTATTTTTGTAACTCCAAAGTAAACTCGCCCTATATCTAAAAATAAAAATATGTTAAACATATAACATGTGTAGTGATTTTACCATGAAATTGTACAATGTTTCGAAAGATAGAAATGTCTTTTGGTGCTGTCTAGGCATAATATCAGAATACTGTAGTAATGTGTCGAAAGGTGTTATGTGGTTAGTCCTCCAAATAGTGGATACTTGAAGACAAATGTAGTGATTTTACCATGAAATTGTACAATGTATCGAAAAATAATAAGTCCTAAGCTGTTATTCAAGTAAATAGTTTACTTTGCAATGAAATAAGACACCCGTTTGATTGATTATTGTTGAATTTGACTATTGTTGTATCATTCTTTACCACGGAGTTATTATTTATGTAAATAATTTAGGAAATAATGAATTTAGATTTAATATTGAGTATTGTTTTTTCATTTAATAATCTAAATAATTGTTAACATAGACTAATTAAAAATAATTCTACCGGAAGTAGTCACTGTCTAGCGTTTATCTTCAAGATATATATACTCGACCATATTTCGGTCGCGGGTTCTTTTTCCAATTGACTTGTAATCAGTTTAACTACGAAATATAACTATCTATTCTTTAGTCTTTCATTACACATGGTCGAAGCTAAACTAAACTAAGCGAAGTTTTTTGATTTTATGCCAACTTGAAAAAATGGAGGTTGTCTATTTGAATGTTTTTTATGTGTGTTACAGATAACTTAATGCGTGAACTAATTTAGATGATTCTTTTTTTTATATGATAGGTAGTGCTTCCGATATGGTCTCATTTAAATTCAGTTAACATCTGATGAGTTCTGGAGTTTTTCGTAATAATTTAACTTTTTAGTGTATTTTTGTTTTATTTTTATATATAATAATTAGCTGAGCTTTACGCCGCGTTTCATTCTCCTAGAGCTGAGAAATGATAATTAGGATTTTAACTAAAGCTTAGTTTAATATTTTCATTTCCTGGGTTTGGCTAGTTAAGTCAAAGCGCGGCGTTGAGTTCCGCCACTCAGCACGCAATGCCTCAATTCGGCGGAAAGTGGGAAACGGAGTGTCTTAACACTAGGTTCCTACTGTATACCGTGCTATATGCGGGATAAGATAATATAGCTAAAAAAGATAAGACAGCTATAAAAAATACCACAAATGAAAATCAAACCCGTTACTAACGTACATATCTTTTTATTTTTATTATTTTTTTCCGTCTAAATTAAAATCGACACGGATTCATAAATTTTCAAATGAAGTAATGCTTTTATTGTAGTTCACTTTTACGCAATCTGAAGGTTTCTGAGCAAAAAGTGATAACTTATTTACTATAAATCGACTACTTTAAAGCCGATGTAGCTGGATTTTTTATTATTGACTAACTTATACTGTAAACGCAGGTTGTGGGTTCGATTCCCACTCCAGAAAATGAAAATATTAAATAATATTTACTATTTTCATTTCCTCGCTATGGTTATAAGGTACAAAGCGGCGTTAAGCCGCCGCACCGCAATGCCTCTCAATTTGGCGGAGACTGGTGACGGAACGTGACTACTTTAAAGCCGATATATGTTAATACATTTCTTACTTTATTGACTCAACTTAGACTGTGTAAACGCAGGTTCGATTCACCCAAGAAATGATAACATTAAATAATATTTAGTACTTTCGTTTCTCGCTCTAGTTTTATAGTGCAGTAAAGGCGGCGTTGAGTTCCACCATGAAGCACGCAATGCCTCTCCTCAATTTGACGAGACTGGTGACGCAACGACTACTTTAAAGTCGATACATTACATTTACATACATACATATATACATTTTTACTTCTTATTGACTACAATCCTAGACTGTAAACGCAGGTTGTGGGTTCGATTCCCACTCCAGGAAATGCAAATATTAAATAATATTTAGTATTTTCATTTCTCACTCTGATAAACGATATATGTCATTTTCATATAAACATGGACAAATCATAATAGTTTCTTGTGTAATACTTATTTTATTAATTTAGTATATATTTATGCATTATAAAAAAAAAGATATTATCATTGTAATACCCTTCCCTATATAAACTATAAGTGCCAAGTTTCATGCCCTCCGTCCGCGTAATTTTCGTAAAAAGATACAAGGTTTTGAAATTTCAATGTATGTATATATAGATTAATATTTCAGTATTTTCATTTCTCGAAGTTACAAGGCAAAAGCATTTATGTTGAGTTCCGCCATTCAACACGCAATGCCTCATTTCAAGTGGAAAATGGGGAACGGAAATCATGAAAAGAGAATGGAGTAATGCAAACACTAGGTTCTCTGGTTCCTCCTGCCTACCTTGCTATAGCAGGACGCAAAGCGTGAAGTCAAAAAAAAAAAAAAAAAAGAAAAAAAAAAAAAAAAAAAATTTTTGTATTTTATTTCCTCGGTTACAAGGCAAAGCACGTCGTTGAGTTTGGCCATGAAGCACACAATTATTATTATTATTCTCACGAATGAGGTTTGAATTCGCTACCATTGCGTGTGCTAATGATTACACCACTGAGTCGCATAGCTATTTTAATAAGAAGAAAAGTCGATTTAAGACAGCTAATTACGAACGCAGACGGGTGGTCTTAATGAAATTAAAAGTACCTCCCTTTGAATTCCATCCGCTTTTAACCGATTTCAAGAAAAAGAGGTATTTAATTTAGGTATTTCTATATGTCATCGCATAAGTTGTTACTGGGTGAACTGATTTTAATGATACGCTTTTTGTATGATAGCTAGTGTTTCTCATATTGTCTGGTTTTAATTTAGTTAAGATTTAGAGTTTATGAGTTATTTGTAAAATTTTTTCTTTTTGATACATGTTATTTGAAGTTGTGTACGTTAGGCCATCGTGGCTCAATAGGATGGCGTCTGTAAGCACGATTGGTTGTGGATTCGATTCTAACTCTTGGAAATGTATATTAATTTCATGGGTTTGGTAACAAGTCAAAGCGCGGTGTTGAGTTCCGCCACTCAGCACGCAGTACCTCAATTCGGCGGAAAGTGGTGAACGGAGTGTCTTAACACTAGGTTGGTGCATATATATGTTATTGGTGCATACCCTGCTATATGCGGGATACAGCGTGAAGCTAAAAAGAAAGTAAAAAAAAAAGTTTTTTTTTTCTATAAACCTTCATAAAATGACTAACATGTATGTGTCACAAACTTGACTTTGTCAAGATAAAGCAAGATTTATTAGCCACATAAAAAAAATTGTTGACAGTTACTCTAAAACATTTCGTAGGCAGAATGTGTTGTTTAATTGAAGTCCGCAATTAAGTAATTAGTGTTAATGGTCATTAATAAATCTCTTTGATAAACTATTTCTTGTTTAACATAAAATTAATGTTAAATACCCAGTGGCGAGGTGTCCATACAACTTGATTCTCACCGGCTTGTCAAAGTACAAATATCAGACTTCAAAAAAAAATTGGAGAACGGAGTGTCTTAACACTAGGTTCTCTGGTTCCCTCTGCCTACCCTGCTATATGAGGGATACAGCGTGAAGTTAAAAAAAAAAAGAACAAAAAGAATGCAACCCTGAGCTCCAAAAAACTTCTTTTAAACCTAAAAAAAACAAGATCATCGCCAAAATTCGATAGTGGGATTACTAAATACCTTGACATCCTATACCACTTTCCCTAAATATATCGGCTTCCCTAAAAATTACCGTCTTCCCTACATATATATACCGGCTTCCCTAAATATACATCGGCTTCCCTTAATTTACCGGCTTGCCTAACTAAAATTTTCACCCCTCGCCACTGTAAATACCTAATTACTTATATACAAAACGCTTACGTTACTTAGTGACAGACAACGTACACGTAAAAAAACTGTATTTACATACATACATACATCGCTTCACGCTGTATCCCGCATATAGCAGGGTAGGCAGAGGGAACCTAGTGTTAAGAAACTGTTCCCCATTTTCCGCCGAATCGAGGCATTGTGTGAGTGGCGGAAAAAATGTATAATAAATTAAAAAAAACTAATTTTTATGTACTTCAAGAGTGTATTTATTAAGCATTTCAAACTCTAAATCTATATCTTCAATAATATTCTCCGAAAAAATCACAAAAATAGCGTTTTCAAAGTTTTAAACTAGAATACTGCTTGAGTACTACTTTCTAACTACCTTCTGACTTAGAACTAGACTTATACATACAAACATAGCTTCACACTGTATCCCGCATATAGCAGGGTAGGCAGAGACCTAGTGTTAAGACACTCCGTTCCCCACTTTCCGCCGAATTGAGACATTACGTGCTGAGTGACGGAACTCAATGCAAATGCCTTGTTACCAAACCCAGAAAAAGAAAAATTCTATTTCCTGGAGTGGTAATCGAACCCACAACCTGTAGCATTTACAGTCGCACGCTTGTGCCTCTGCGCCACGATAGGCGTTTAATAGACTTATATAGTTTCTGTACCGTCCTTTGAGAGTATGGGTTCGATTCCGTTAATATTATAGTATGAAATCATTTGGTACTATAATACAATTTTCAATCGGTCACGTTACACCAGCGCGGCCCTGGAACTAAAAAACTTGGCAACTTTCAAATCTAAACATTGCGTGATTGCATTTTTTGTTCGACCTTTTTCGATTTTTTGTTATCAACTGTCGACTGTCAAGACGTAGATTTTTGAACGTTGTTTGTATTAGAACTTTTTTAATGAAAATTATAAAGAACAAAAAATCCGACTGAACCAATTCTTCAAATTTAGGAAGCAAATACAAATAAAGTAAGCTATAAAAGCTAGTTATGTGTTATATATTTGAAATGTGCTAATTAAGTCCTTTCATTTGGTACCACACGGTACCCATTAATGATTTTTTTTGTTTTTATTCATGACGTTATTGTCTTTAGAGGGCGCCATATTGAATTAAGAGTGACGTCACATATCTAAGAACACTTGGAGTATCAATACCTATCTAATGTCACCTTAATTATATAATTCGGTCCAGGGGTAATAAAGAATATTACAAGCATACGTGATTCGCGTAAAAAACATAATCCTCCTCTGACAGTCGGGTAAAAACAGTTGTAATTATTTTCATTTTCTAACTCTCTAATAGCAAAACGCGGTGTTAAGTTCCGCCATTCAGCACGCGATGGTTACAAATTGGAAATGTAGAGTTCTTTTTCAGTATTTTTTTTTATTGACAAAGGATGGCAAACGAGCAGAAGGACCACCTGATGGTAAGTCACCAGATTCACCGTTCAGTTGTAAATGCATTCCACACCTAGTGTTCAGATAGGAGGGGAAAGAAATAATGTAGTGGCCTCGGCAGTCCGCCATCGAAACAACCATATTTTGGTAAAAGGATGGGTAGGAAAGGAGAAAACCTGGCTTACATGTCATCGAACCGAAATACATCATTAGATATTTGGCGGCTAGTGACATAGTGGTCGCGAGCCAATCGGAGGACGAACCTCCTACCACCTACCTACTGAGTTACCCGTCTCTTACGGGACGCTACCTAGCGGCGGAGGGGAATTGTATTCTAACCCCGTCCCCGCACAGGAAACTATACATGTTGAGTGACGAAAAAAAAGCCATGTCTTGTTTACAAGAGCGAAGAAATGATTATATATTCTAACGAATGGGAATCGAACCCACAGTCAATCAGTCAAATATATATTTTTTTGTTTTTCCCACTTCTTCAGTCTACTATCAGACTGCCCCCGCGATTTGGTACGGGCGACAGAATGATTGAGTTTGTTGAAAGTTTTAAGTAGTTAGTTAGTGTTAAAGTTTTATTAGTTATATATTTTAGAAATTTTATTGTATTTATGTTGATCGAAATTATTGAGTTATTGCTGAGTTAATTTACATCTTTGTTAAATTCCTTAAGGTTATTTTCTAGATATTCAATGAATTTATTAAAAGACTTTTTTTGGTGGTAGGAGGTTCGTCCTCCGTCTGGCTCGCGACCACTATCATCAAAGACGAAACTCTGCCAAATATTCTTTAAGTGATGTGTTCCGTCTGATGGCATGTAAGCCAGGTTTTCCTCATTCCCAAATTCCATCCTTTTTCCTAAATGTGGTGGTTGAGAACGCGAATACCACAATGTCCCTCCTCTTCCATCTGCATCCTCTAGGTTAAGGAACAAAAAGCATCTTACAACATCTCTGGTGTTGTAGATGTTCATGGGCGAAGGTATCCACTTACCATCAGGTGGTCCTTCTGCTCGTTTGCCATCCGTTATCCATAAAAAAAGACTTTATTGCCGGCACACTACGACGGACAATATTAAGTAAAGCTGTAATGGCTCCGAAACATTTTCAAACATGCACGTAGACAAGTGTTAATGTCCTGAATGGACAAACCAAAGTAATTTCTGCATCAGATGTAAGCTAGGCATTGCATTTATTATCGGATTTTATTCCAAATTTATGTAAGTTCTTTTTTTCGAACGGATAAATATGCTGCTGACTTCTAGCGGTCTTTACATTACCCGGGTGGAGGGGAAGAGGGTACCTGGGTCCTCTGCAAATGCAAGCACTAAATGGCTGCTCGAGGATGCCGCTTAATCGGACAGGCGCAGTGGGCGTTCCCCGTGGGACTAGGACCATTTGCGAGAGTCGTGCGGGCGGTGAGGAGGGAATCCTTTATTCTAAGCAAGCCGGTTGCGACGTGAAGACGCGACCGGTGGTACCAGACTTCAATCTGAGTGGTTTCCCACAAGCCCTAACTGATAGACTCCGGCGGAGCTAGGGCGGCGCGGGTGACAGTTACATAGCCCGGACTTTATGTAAGTCCAGTTGAAGTTTGTAAACTAGTCAATACCATTATGCCACTGCGTTACAGCCAGCCTTTGCATACGTAGGTAGTTACTGCAAACGTCAAATCTTCGATACCTCCACGCAAATCAAATGTAGAAGTAATGATGCTCGTTCACTGTGTGTAATTCATTATGGTTACAATCAAACATTAAACATATATTGCTTGGGATATATTTTATTTATTTATTGTGAGACCAATATGGCACAGTGGCAGTGATACTGTATGCGATGGTTGTCAGTTCAATTCCTAATTGGGGATTTTTTTTAACTTCACGCTGTATCCCACATATAGCGGGGCAGGCAGAGGGAACCTGAGAACCTAGTGTTAAGACACTCCGTTCTCTTACAACAATTTCGTTCCCCACTCTCCGCCAAATTCAGACGTTGCGTGCTGAGTGGCGGAATTCAACGCCGCGCCGCTCAATGCCTTTGCGCCACGACAGGCCTCTTATCTATATACCTATCAATGCAAAATAATTTTGCAATGCTATTTTGACTTCCTTCCTGTCATTCAAATAAAAATTGGCACGTGTCCGGATCCTATCACAGTCTTCGAATCGACGAGACTTTTTTTAATAAACATTCTTTCGACAAATTTGAACTCATTACCTATTTGGTAACAAGGCAAAGCGCGTCGTTGAGTTCCGCCACTCAGCACGCAATGTCTCAATTAGGCGGAAAGTGGGGAATGGAGTGTGTTAACACTAGGTTCCCTCTGCCTACCCTGCTATATGCGGGATACAGCGAGAAGCTATGTATGTATGTATGTATGAACTCATTACATTAATATTGATAAAATTTAATAATCTATTCCATTTCGAAATTAGTAACTCCATTTGTTTTTTTTTTGTTACAACAAAAAAAAGTGACAAGCAAACAAGCAGTTGTTTCGCCATTTATAAGTTATAATCGGGTAAAAAACCTTTTTGAGCGATTACATTAATTTACAGCGACATAAATAACTTTGGGACAATAAAATGATGAAAAAAACTCAACATACACATTTCGACAACTGCCAAATGGTATTATTTACAATTAAACATTGTTTTACAAGAAATTGAGCGCGAAACAACGAGTTTAACAGATAACATCAAAAAAATGCAATTTAATTGTTTTAAAAAAAATAAATAAACCATATAAAGAGCGTAATTGTTGTAAAATATTTAAAAAACATGTCCGTAACATGCAATTAATATTGTTTAAGTTAGTATGCAGGTTTTATAGCTGCTAATGTAAAATCGATTTTAGAATCGTTATGTTTTGGGCATGATTAAATCTCATCCTTTATCAAGTAATAAAAAAGTTTGAAGAAAAAAAAACTATAAAATTTTGTATATATATATATGTATATGTGACATTGTTGTTTTTTTTTAAATAGGCAAAGAGTAATTATTTTCCCTGTGTGGGGACGGGGTTAGAATGCAATTACCCTCCGCCGCTGGGTAGCGTCCCGTAAAAGGCGGGTATCCCAGAAGTTTAGTTGTAGTAGGACGCTCGTGCTCCGTCTGGCTCGCGACCACTATCATGTCAAAGACGATACGCAAAATATCTAAAGATGTATTCCGAATCGATGGCATGCAAGCCAGGTTTTTCCCTCTGTCACCCATTCTTTTCCCAAAATGTGGTGGTTCCGATAGCGGACTACTATGTTGTTTCCATTCCATCTGTATCCTTTAGATCGGCAACGCATCTACAATATCTCTGTTAGTCAAATGATTTATAATTTAAAACGCCTCTTTACAGCCGATCCGGAGTCCCACATTACCTGTCCGAGTCCCCGCGGACGGTTATCCGTAACGGATTTCCTCACGTAGAAAAAAAAATATACATATCAAAAAAAAAGTAATATAGATTATATTATAAATATATAATAATTTTTTTTAAATATGAAATTTTAAGAATTTGAATTAAAATAACTTTTGACATTTAAATAATCAGATCTTAATTATTTTCTGAGATAATATTAAAAATAATAACTAAAATATTTTGTAAAATGATTTTTAATTTTGCAACAGATAACATTTGTATTGGGATAGATATTTTTGTCTCTTTCTAACTTTATGATGAGAGAAAGAGATAGGTGACTTTAAAATATGGCTGGTAATTATGAATATTTTTTTATTAATAAAAAAAATGGTTGTATTTAATTAAATTTTCATATTAATATGCATAAATGTTTTTTTTTTATATATTTATTTGGTTTCATAAGCTTTGCTTTGATAGATTATTTGATAACTACATCTATATTGCTGCAAAGCGCGGCGTTGAGTTCTGCCACTCAGCACGCAATGCCTCAATTCGGTGGAAAGTGGGGAACGGAGTGTCTTAACACTTGGTTTTCTCTGCATACCCTGCTATATGCGGGATACAGCGTGAAGATGAAAAGAAATTAAAAAAAAAGCATATAAGAAATACAATTGAATTAAAAACATTTTACTTTGAAATTAGTGAAAAAAGGAAGCCTTTACACATTCCTTCTCCATATAAAGTTTAACTATCCTCTCAGTGCATAATTTTCGTTAAAAAAACGACAAAGTTATTTGCACGTAATGATTTTTTGTTTAGCTTCACGCTGTATCCCGCATATAACAGGGTAGGCAGAGGGAGTCTGAGAACATAGTATTAAGACACTCCGTTCCCACTTTCCGCCGAATTGAGGCATTACGTGCTGAGTGGCGGAACTCAACGCCGTTGCCTTGTTAGCAAACCCAGGAAATGAAATTACTAAGCTTTTACATTTCCTGGAGTGGGAATCGAACCCACAACCTGTCGCGTTTACAGTCGCACGCTTGTGCCTCTGCGCCACGACAGGCGTAATATGATAATACGTGCAATGTAAATATTATGTTAATCTAATGTAGGTAGCAGGTTAAGTATTTTCGACCAATACATATTTATTTTATTATTTTTGAATATTTAAATGTATTTATATACAAAATAATTTAAAAAAAACTCGCCTGTCGTGGCACAGAGGCGTGACTGTAAACGCGACAGGTTGTTGGTTTGAAAGTTTATTATTTTCATTTCCTAGGTTTGGTTACAAGGCAAAGCGCGGCGTTGAGTTCCACCACTCAGCACGCAATGCCTCAAATCGGCGGAACGTGGGTGACGGAACCGTTGTAAGAATGACACGATGAGTGTCTTAACACTAGGTTCTCTCTGCCTACCCTGTTATATGCGGGATACAGCGTGAAGCTAAAAAGAAAATGCTTTCAGTTAGAGATTGAGACACTGCGTTTTGAGTGTCGGAATTTATTGCTGAGCTTTGTGTTATCAGAAAGGAAGTGAAGTAATTTAAATATGGTCATTTCCCCAAGCGGACATCGAACCCGCAACAATTAACTCAGAACTGAGCCACGATGGTCTCATGTAGTAAAATAAGGCGCTTCAAATGTAGTTTTATGCATACTAGTGTCCCTGTTGACGCGTTAACAACGCGTTGTCTTTAGCTATGTATATGTCACTTTATATAAACATGGATGTCAAACCACAGTAGTGTGTGTAACATTTATTTTGTTAATTCAATAATTTTTATATATTATTTTAAAAAAATATTAGCATTATGCACTCCTCTATCCTTACTAATATTATAAATGCGAAAGTTACTCTGTCTGTTACGCTTCCACGCCTAAACCACTGAACCGATTTTGATGAAATTCCGATATGAAGATAGTAACTACCTTTGGGAAAGGACATAGAATACTTTTTATCGCGAAAAAAATGATAGAGGGCGTTGAAATAGGGGATGAAAGTTTGTATGGAATTTCCTTATTGTCAAACATAAAATCATGTAAGATTGTTCAACTGTTTATAACTTTGACACATAAACCACTTAACCAATTTTGACAAATAGTCTAGACCTTGGGAAAGACTATAGGATACTCCTTATCATATCACGCGATATAACCGAATTTCACGCGGGCGAAGCCGCGGGCGGAAAGCTAGTAGAAACTGTAAGTGTGCCAAGTTCCATGCTCCTCCGTCCGCGTAATTTTCGTAAAAAGGGGTACAAAGTATTTGCTTCACGTATTTAAATATAGATATATATAACAATGCTTTAAAAATATATTAAGTTAATAAAATAAATATTACACACACTACCATGTTTTGACATACACTTTTGTAAAACATACACGTTACTATGGTAACGCGTATTTTAACAACTCTACAAATAATGCGCCTGTCGTGACGCAGAGGAACAAGCGTGCGACTGTAAACGCGACAGGTTGTGGGTTCGATTCCCACTCCAGGAAATGGAATTTTTCATTTCCTGGGTTAGGTAACAAGGCAAAGCCCGGCGTTGAGTTCCGCCATATGCGGGATACAGCATAAAGATATGTATGTATGTGTGTATAAATACATATAAATAAATATAAAATAAAAAAAAACTACAAAAATCGTTTAAAAGTATAGTTTTATTCCAGAATTTTTTTAAATGTAAAACATAATACTATTAATATAGTCTAGGGTCCGGTAATGAAAGTATAATTATTTTATTTAAAAAAAAAAAATTAATTCATAATTTTTAATGTAAGCCAGGTTTTCACCTATTCCAACCCCAAAATGTGGTGGTTCCGATAGCGGACTACTACATTGTCTTTCCCTTCCATCGATATTCTCTAGGTCGGCAACGCATCTACAACATCTCTGGTGTTGTAGATGTCTATGGGCGAAGGTAATCACTTACCATCAGATGGTCCTTCTATATATAGAAAACAGTGTTAAGACACTCCGTTCTTGTCTTTTACAATTATTTCTCCACCGGACCCAACACTACTACAGTGCAACCATAAACAGTAAGTTGAAACAAATACATGAGAACAATACAGATAAAAAATACGTCATCTGTCAAATTTTGACTTTGACCATGAGATATACAGCCAGCGTGTGCTATTGTTAAAAAAATGACGGTTTCTAAGAACATTTTATGTAAATTAAAAACAAGTTAATACTTGTTCTTAATAGAATAGATACTTATTTTAGATTTTTTTAATATATATATATATATATATATATTTCACGCTGTGTCCCGCGTATAGCAGGGTAGGCAGAGGGAACCAGAACACCTAGTGTTAAGACACTCCCTTCTGTTTCAATAATTCCGTTCTCCACTTTTAAAATATTGATTTCCTTAATATATTGATCTCAAATAGTAATCAAACCCACACCATGTCAAACTATTGCCCACTATGACGTCACAGTGAGACAGTTCTATTTCATAAAAACATTTTGAAAACCAAAATATACTTAAAAAAAAATAAAACATCTTTACATAATCTGTACACCTAAGACAGTTACACAAATAAAAAAAAAAAACAATAAATGCTTCAAGTACGGTTATAAATAACCGTATTACATCTTAGACAGAGAGAGCAATATTGAGAAGTGACGTCACAAATGTCGAAAATTTCAAGCCAATATAAGAACATACAATAATAAAAAATATATGAGAGATATATTTAGTTTTCGGCAAATAACACAAAATTTTTATCAATTATTCCCTATAGGAAATGTTATTCTAATGTATAAATGATGTTATTGTAAAGTTTCATCTAAATAGGTTTAGTAGTTCTTGCTTGAAAAAGACAAACATCCACAAATACATACATATTTATTATACTAGTAGGATTTCCTCATATATATATATATAAAATTGGAGTGTCCGCTTTTTACTACTTGCATATGAATATATCTACGGTATATATACCAAAATAGCATTTACAATTTTTGTCTGTCTGTCTGTTTGTTCCAGATAATCTCTGAAATGGCTGAAACGATTTTGACGGGACTTTCACTGGCAGGTTAGTTGATATAACAAGGAGTAACTTAAGCTACTTATTTAAGTTATTTTAGAAATAAACTTCCAACCCAATATTACTTTTGATTCATACAACAAAATTCTTAGAAACCATCACTTTTCCGACAAAGACCATAACATAGACAGCCATAGAAAAAAAAATGAAATAAAATAAATAATTAAGAAAAAAAAAATCATTTTAATAACATTTTTGTATTGCAAGCTCCACATAACAGTTATATTCAGTAATCATCAATATCGTATAGGTTGTCGATCTCTTCGTCGTCTAGTTGCATCGACTGGAAGTCTACTTTGTAACGCAGAAGACCTGGAAATATAAAAAAATAAATTAAAAATTAAAAAAAAAATTATACATCTTCTATAGAAATAAAAAGTAAAAAAAACTAAATTACTAGTATTATTAGACACTTAAAAATAAAATAAATTTGCAGAAAATAAAATAAATGTGTTAATACAAATTTAGATCAAAGGTTAAAAAATGAAAAATGTCCTATCATTTTTTTTAAAAAAATCTAAATTTGCCAAAAAAGCCCAAAATTAATACATTTATAAAATTTATATTTATAAATACAAAAAAAATCTACTATTGTTATACAACTATAAAAAAAATGTAGAAAATTAAAGTCATATAAGATAATTTAATTATTGATATATTAGTTATAATAAAAACATAATATTATACAGATTAAAAAATAAAAAAAATCCTTTTTATAAAAAATCTAATTTTGCCAAAAAAACCTAAAATTACATTTTCTATAAAAATAATAAGCAAAAAAAATTCTAATATTACTAGACACCTATAAAAAAAATTGCTGTAATTAAAGCATAAAATATAATTATTAAAATATTAGTTATAATAAAAAAACTAGATCAAAGATTAAAAAATAAAAAAAATCCTATGATTTATTAAAAAAAAACCTAATTTTGCCAAAAAAAAGAACCTAAAATTAAAACATTTTCCATAGAAATAAATACAAAAAAAAATCTAGTATTGATAGACACCTATAAAAAATGCAGATAATAAAACCATACAATATAATTATTAATATATTAGTGTAATAAAAAAAAACTACACTATAAATAGAAATACATATCTTATCTATATCTACAAAAAAAAAAAAAATGTCATTCCAAAATCAATTAACACAAGCACATGCTTCAATATCATTGGTCACAGATCAAAAGAAATATATAAATATTAAATATTTTCATTTCCTGGGTTTGGTAACAAGGCAAAGCCCGGCGTTGAGTTCCACTACTCAGCACGCAATGCCTCAATTTGGCGGAAAGTGGGGAACGGAAATGTTGAAAGAGAATGGAGTGTCTTATCACTAGGTTCTCTAACCAGAGACCATATAGCGGGGTAGACAGAGTGAACCCACTCTGCCTACCCCGCTATATGCGGGATAAAGCGTAAAGTTAAAAAAGTATATAAACCCAAGAAATGACAATATTAAAATTTACATTTCCTGGAGTGGGAATCGAACCCACAACCTGTCGCGTTTACAATCGCACCCTGCGCTACGACAGGCGTTTTTTTAGATTAAAACATATATTCACGCTACAAACAAACCAATCCTACCAATATACCAATTGATATAAAAAAGTTAGTTAAGAGTTGTTAACATATTCACGCGTGTATTACCCTCAATAAGCCCAACCTTAATCGTCACAATAAATGTAAACGTAACAAGATAACATCTCTAAAAAAACACATTCCATGTATTAACAACAATTATTACACATTAAATATTGTTCAAAATTCATGTATTTTTGTCAATTTGTATCTAAATGTTGTATTATTACACGACATTAGTGTTTCGAGATTATAGCCGATTTCAAAAAAAGTAGGTTCTCATTTTTTTTTAGCTTCACGCTGTATCCCGCATATAGCAGGCAGAGCAAAAACCCGAGAACCGACGTGTTAAGACACTACGTTCCCCACTTTCCGCCGAATTGAGGCATTGCGTGCTGAGTGGCGGAACTCAACGCCTCGCTTTGCCTTGTTACCAAACTTAGAAAATGAAAATACTAAACATTTATACTTCGTGGAGTGGGAATCGAACCCACAACCTGTCGCGTTTACAGACAGGCGTACTGTATTTTTATAGTACTTTTTAATGGGTGAACCAATTTTGATGATTCTTTTTTATATGATAGCTAGTGCTTCTAATGTGGGTCCATTTAAATTTAGCTAAGATCTAACGAGTAGTTTTTGAGTTATTCGTAACAATGTTACTTTTGAGTGCATTTTGTTTTATTGTTAATATCTTAATTATGAAATATATCACCTTCATATATATGCATATATTTTTACTATTAAATTACTACTATAACCATACACATGCCACATTTTTTATTTATTTATTTATTTTATTTTTTAGCTTCACGCTGTATCCCGCATATAGCAGGGTAGGCAGAGAGAACCTGAGAACCTAGTGTTAAGACACTCCGTTCCCTGCCGAATTGAGTGACGGAACTCAACGCGCCGAACGGAACGAACGCGAAAAATGTTCTTTCTTAGGTCTAGTAAGCCAATGCGCGGCGTTAAGTTCTATCACTCAACGCGCAATATCTTGAATTCGGATGGTAAGCGGTTAACAGGGAGTGTCTCCACACTAGACTTACCTCTCTGACTACCCTTCGATGCGAGATTTAAAGTGAATCTACTTATTTATTCATTTTTATAACTTCACACTGTATCCCGCACATAGCAGGGTAGGCAGAGAGAACCAGAGAACCTAGTGTTAAAACACTCCGTTCTCTTTTAACATTGCCGTTCCCCACTTTAGTTTTTTACATAAATCCGCATATTAGTCCCTGATTATGCTTTTTAATGTTTCTTCATAACATTAAAACTCAATTTTAATCTCAGAGTTCCCAGAAAATGTTTACAATTAATAAATTGACATAATTAATTAAAAAAAAAATAAAAAAAAAAAACAAATTAAGCCGAAGTCGAAAAAAACAAGTAAATATTTGTAAAAACACAAGAGATAAATTTCACCGATAAGAAATTCCTTTGAAAACGATCATGAGGCACAAATTTTGGAATGTTTAAGAAAAAAAAAGAAATAAAAAAAAACCAGATAACAATATTGTTATTGTCAATTACTATAATACACGTAAAGTGTAACGCCTGTCGTGGCGCAGAGGCACAGGCGACTGTAAAATCGACAGGTTGTGGGTTCGATACCCACTCCAGGAAATAGAATTTTCCTTTCCTGGGTTTGGTAGCAAGGCAAAGCGCGGCGTCGAGTTCCGACACTCAGCACACAATGCCTCAATTCGGCGGAAATTGGGGAACGGAGTGCCTTAACACTAGGTTCCCTCTGCCTACCCTGCTGTATGCGCGACTGTATCCCGCAGCAGGGTATAATAATGTATGTACAGCAGGGTAGGCAGAAAGAGGTGTGAAGCCACGTATTTATATTTACTTAGTTATGTATGCGCCATGTACTTTATAAAATAAAAAAAAAAACAGAAATATATAGTATTCTCATTCCCTCACTCTGGTAATGAGTTAAAGTGCGGCGTTAAATTCCGCCATTTAACACGCAATGCCTCAATTCGGCGGAAAGTCATCGAGGTCCATGGAAGATTGGGGTGTTAGACATCTGCCGTTCCGGAGTCTCACTTAACCCATCCGAGTCCCCAATCAAGTGGGTATCCGTAACGGATTTCCTCACGATAAAAAAAAAATCGGCAGAAAGTGGTAAATGAGAATTTTAATAGAACGGAGTCTTAACACTAGGTTCTCAGGTTCCTCTGCGTACCCCTGCTATATGCGAGAAGCTAAAAAAACCTACGTCATTCAAAAATGACGTTTAAATAAAAAAAAATTCACCACACCACAGATGCAAAAACACTACAAATCAAAATGTCAAAAAAAAATTAAAAAAAAAGAGGCAAAAGCACAAAACTAAAGGACCATGCACAAGCTAAGTTGTTACCTTATTATCCTGGTTTGCTTGTAAGATAATGGGTTAATGGCAAAAATATGTATTATAGTTAGTATTTATATGTTAGTATTTAGGTGGCGTTAGGTTCCGCCACTCAATGTGTTATATCTTTTAACGTAGATAAATGGAGGACGGAGTGTCTAAACACTAAGATGACCGACAGTTGATTTTTTTCTCACTTTAGATGACAATAAAATATTGGTATCTCAAAACGCGGCGTTGAGCTCCGATACTACAATAAGACACTCAAAACACGACGTTGAGTTCCATCACTCTATATGATGTCTTGTTTTCTTTGCCTAGACCAGTGATTCTCAACCTTTTTTTGTTGCGGCACATATTTATCGATTTCAAAATTTGGCGGCACCCTTTTGAAATTTGGCGACAGTGGTTGAGAATCACTGGTCTAAATACTAGGTTCTGTCTACTATAAACAATAAGCCGACCAACAGCTAGTTCTTTTCTGACTAAGATATTGTTTAGATAACAATAAAAAAATTGTAAGACAACACGCGGCGTTGAGCTCCGCCACTTAACGTGTAATATCTTTTAAGGCAGATAAATGTAAAACGGAGTGTCTAAACACTAAGTTCCATCTGTTATAAACAATAAGCCGACCGAGAGCGGGTTTTTTTCGCCTTTAGGTACTTTTCATATGAAACAGAAGATCTTTTTATCTCACTCACTCTTATACATTTTTTTTATATTTTAACTGTAAAATTTTATAACTAAAATTTGAACAAAAAAGAAATCACTTAAAAGTAACAATTATTACGAATAACTCAAAAACTCATCAAATTTTAATTAAATATAAACGGGACCACATCAAAAGCACTAGCTATCACATAAAAAAAAGAACCACCTATTATAAAAAAATACAGTCAAATTCGAACATCCTTCCTTCAAAATCGGTTAACCATTATTAAACCATACATATGTAATACACATACATACATAGCTTCACGCTGTATCCCGCATATAGCAGGGTAAGTAGAGGGATCCGCGTCTTAACACTAGACGCTCCGTTCCCCACTTTCCGCCGAATTGAGGCATTGTGTGCTGAGTGGCGGAACTCAACACCGCGCTTTATCTTGCTACCAAATCCAGAAAATGAAAAATTCTATTTCCCGGAGTGGGAATCGAACCTACAACCTGTCGCGTTTACAGTGGCAAGCTTGTGCCTCTGCGCCACCACAGGCGCTATGTTAGGCGTATGTAATAACCATGTTAACGATCATATAAATTTGTATGTAAAATTCGAAATTTTCTTATCTAATCCTTAATTTCGAAAGTGCGTTCGTTTTTTACTTATAAAAAAGGACACTTTTTGGAACTTATCTTAAAAAATTATTGTAATTGCTTGAATAAAGATAGCTTTATTATGTCGCAAATTTTAACTTTGGATTCCTTTTTAAGAAAATTACGCGGACGGAGGAGCATGAAACTTGGCACACTTATAGTTTATATAGCGAAGGAGTGCTGAATGATAGTATCTTTTTAAAATAATACATAAAAAATATATTAAATTAACAAAATAAATGCCACACTACCACAGTTCGACATCCGTGTTTAAATAAAGTGGCGTATACATTGCTAAAGACAACGCGTTGTTAACGCGTCAACGGGGACACTAGTTATTGTAATTGCTTGAATAAATATACCTTTATCATGTTGCAAATTTAAATTTTCAGTCAAAATTTACATAAATTCCATACAAAATAAGATCTATCGTGGAGCAGAGGCACAATGTGCGACTGTAAACGCGACAGGTTGTGGGTTCGATTCCCACTCCAGGAAATGTAAAATTTAGTATTTTCATTTCTTGGGTTTGGTAACAAGGCAAAGCGCGGCGTTGAGTTCCGCCACACAGCACGCAATGCCTCAATTCGGCGGAAAGTGGGGAACGGAGTGTCTCAAACACTAGGTTTCCTCTGCCTACCCTGCTATATACGGGATACAGCGTGATGTATATATGTAAAATTAAAAAAAAAAGGTAGTTTAAATAACACAAAGACACAATTGCAAACATTTTTATATATAAATCAGAAAAGCATACACTTCCAATTCATATGACAAACCGTTAGTTAAAATCAATAATTCGTTAAATCATTACATCACTAAATATTAATTAAAATATTCACCATTATTATAATATTTAGGTAATTTATATAATAATATTTAAAAAAAAAAAAGAAAAATAATTGCACTCGTAAATATACTAAAAAAACTTTTGTGTTACTATACTAAAAAACTAATTTAATACATATTGTTATTTTTTTTCTCTCCTAGCAACACTATGTATGCTTCTCTTTTTTTTACGTGTAAGAAACATCCATCTGGAACTGTTGGCAAAAAATGGAAAAAATCTAGACTGTGCTAATATTTTCCATTTAGGAAAACGCAATTAAAAAAAAACATTTTTTTTCTAAAACTTCTGACAAGCGCTGTCAATCCTAATGTCATAGTCAAAATGACAAACGTAAGTTACATTTACTCTAGTCATAATTCCATTTAAATATAAAAAATACAAGTATTATTTGTTCACATGGTTTTGGCTGTAAAATTGTAACATTAGCGAATAAATAAATAGCTGTAAATATTAAGGCACGACATTCGCAACCACTCATATCAGGTACAGTATTGTTTCTCAAATGTGCATAAATGTGTATAAATGTTCATAAATGATATGTATATGCATTTGGGAAGTGACGCGACTTATTTATGAAATGACGTAGTCTGTCAGACTCTGTCAGGTAGAGCGCACTTGACTGACTAAGCCCATTTCGCAAATTTATATCAGAATTCGTCAGGAAATATGTTATAATAACTTATTTTCATTAAAGCTGACTATAATAGCAACTTACATATAATTTCGAGTTTGACATTTTCTGTAAACAGTTACATGTAAAAATTTTGACTATTTCTGTTTATTTGCGTCAGAAGATATTTTTTTTGTCAAAATTTGTCACACAAGACATTCAACGTCACCCACCCACAATATCATCATCGATATCGGTATGTATACAATATCGTTTCACTTTCTGAACTTTCACACTTTACAAGATTTTCATCAATTTTGGTTTAGGCAAGTATTTCTTGTTTGGAATAAATGTTAAAATAACTTCTATTCCAAAAAATATTCAAATAACAATTTTCAAATTATGTGAACAGTCAATATGAGCAAAGACTGCAAATAGTCGAACTAAGGCGATACCTAAAATTTGAACCACAAGAGTATGCTTGACAGGGGAATAGAACCCGTGAACAGCGACGCAAATTATTATAAAGACTAAACCTGACGGTTGTCAAGTAGAAATTATATTTTTTGAAGTCGAAAAATGTTATACCACCATAAAAACATTTTAATTGTCTGTCGTGGCGCAGAGGCACAAGCGTGCGATTGTTAATGCGACAGATTGTGGGTTCGATTCCCACTCCAGGAAATGTAAAGTTTAATATTTTCATTTTCTGGGTTTAGTAACAAGGCAAAGCGCGGCGTTGAGTTCCACCACTCGGCACGCAATGCCTCAATTCAGCGAAAAGTGGGGAACGGAATTGTTGAAAGAGAACGGAGAGTCTTAGCACTAGGCCTCAGGTTCCCTCTGCCTACCCCGATATATGCGAGATACAGCGTGAAGTTAAAAAAAAATGATCTCATGTAAGTGATAATGATTGTATTCAATTGTCAATTTTATTATCTTATATAAATAGTTTTTTACCTGAAAACGTTCGATTTTTCGATGTTTTGTATTTAGTCATTTATTCACCCTATAAATAAAGCAATCCTAATCAATCATAATCCTATCAAAATTTCAAATATATATATATATATATATATATATGCAAGTAGACTTATCAACTTATTACCATACCACGCGTGATATATAAATACAAAAGACGTGGCGTAGTTAGAAGTAGCTAGAAATGAGTGAATTCAAATCCCATTCTTTGACAAATACAATTGACAAGGATAGCCTCCTAAGATTATATTCAGCGTTAAGTTACGCATTCGTTAATATAAACCTAAATAAATAATAATAGCTTAAATTACTACTTTATTTTTAGATTTTTTTTCTTTTTTTATCATTCAATACTAATCTATTACAATTCATTTCATTTAAACGATTACATTTATTTCCGTTTCATTTTTTCATATTTTCACATTAAAATTGGGCTATTTTAAAACTTACATATAAAACAGTTTATAAATGTAACTTACATTTGCACAAGTATATAAAAATACACATATTTGGGCAGCTAAGAATCGATAAGGCAAATGGTTATTGCTTTTACATTTAAGACTGTTTCGAAACATTGAGTTATTTCATTTAAGGCTTGGCAAAATTAAAAAAAAAATCACTCACACAAATTATTCTAGAGCTAGCCATTTCTAAATATAGCTTTGAAAAAAAAAAATGGATAACGGATGACAAACGAGCAGAAGGACCACCTCATGGTAAGTGGTTACCTTCGCCCATGAACATCTACACCACCAGAGATGTTGTAGTTGCGTTGCCGACCTACAGGATACAGATTTTGGGAAAAGGATGGGTGGGAAACGGGAAAACCTGGCTTACATGCCATTGAACCGGAACACATCATAAGATATTTGGCGGTTCATCTTTTACATGATAGTGGTCGCGAGCCAGACGGACGACCCTAGTACCACCTAACTACTGGGATACCCGCTTTTCACGGGACGCTACCCAGCGGCAGAGGAGAATTGTATTCTAACCCCGTCCCCTCACAGGGAAGCGAATTGGTATCTTCTCTGTTAAAATCCAGGCGGTAAGTGGAGAGTTAAGTGTCTTGCCACTCATACTATGTGTAATAATTTGCCAAGCAATAAATGTACATAATATTTTACATATAAAAAAGATTTGTGACACCATTCGTCGTAGTGACTGTAAACACGATGGTTGTGAGTTCAATATCATTAGAGGGAAACTATGAAAATTATTAATTTCCCCGTTCTATGTAGACGTAGAGTTCCGCCACTCAACACGTTATATCTTAAACAAGTTGGGAAAGTAAGAACGGAGTGTCTGAACACTAAATTCTCTGACTACCCTACTAAATATGGGAGGCGTGTGTCATACTATACCTAACCTAAACCTAACTATTACAAATATGGCAATATCAAACCTCTTCTTAAACAACTAATCTTAATATTAAAAGTGGCTGTAACTTTGGTGTTAGTCGATATACAGTAACCCCGTTATAACACACATTACTATATTACGTACGCTATAACAGTAAGCAAAGTATGTCCCGTTATAACACTACTATGAAATAGGGAAACCCCGTTATAACACGTCATTTTTATATAACTTAATTACTCCTAGGTTTCGCCTTCAAAAGGTAAACAAATCTTTTTTATCACAAAGTAAACGCATCAGCGGCGGAGGGTGAACATTTTATATAGGTAAGCCAACATTGTCACTTTTCTCAAGTTTTTATCGCCCTTGTTTTGTTTTACCGTCACCAGACCTCAAGAATTGACAATTTTTTGAGATTTTAAATTTTCCACCTAAAATCTATACCAACCTAATTAGCAACCTTAGATTATAGCATACTTAGGTTAAATCCGCCACTGATTTATTGTAATTTACAAGAGATAAGCCGATGGGAATTATGTTGCATGGACGCTTCGCCACTAATACGTATGCTTAAAAATATAACAAATAATTACAGATCTGCCGCTTGAATAATTTAAAGTTAAGAATAAAACTACATTATTGAAAAAAGTATATTATTCTGTCCAAGAATACTACACAGGTGTTCATGTGTGAAATTATTATTCTAATAATGCTTACTCGGTTATACACTACCTTTTGGGGAAGCTGCCTTTTTATTACCTATACTAAGCACTAAAAGGTGTAGAATTTTTACTTTTAATAAATTTGTATATCACGCGCTATATTGGGGTCATACAAGCGTGTTATACGAGAACACTCCTATTACGCCTTTTCCTACAACGTGCATCCAATCAACCGTGTTATAAGCGGGATTACTGTATTGATTATCAATACTAATAGATACCTTAATTTGTTATAACTATGATCGTTATCTCACATTCTTAAATTTTATAATACAATTCCTAATTTCTTATCAACGTATAATGTCACTATAATAATTAAAATTTTGACAAAAAGAAAACCAACTTCAAAAAATTGCACTAAAAAGTAACATTATTACGAATAACTCAAAAACTATAACTATCATCAGATCTAAACTAAATTTAAATTGGACCATGTCAGAAGTACTAACTATCATTATAAAAATTCTATAATTGGGTATTTTTTAGTGAATAGCATTTTTGACAAAACGCAATATTACCAAAAATTAGGGAAAAAACAATTTTATACTCATAGAAACTATGAAACTACGAAATATTAATACATTAGAAGGAATATCTCTATAATGAATATTTGTATCACAATTCAAATCATGTTATTCATAGATTAGTTAAGACAAAACGTAGTGTTGAGTTCCGCCACCCAACACACAATATCTAAATTTGAATGAAAACTGTATAACGGAGTGTTTGTTCACTAAATTATATTTCAATAATTTTGTATTCAAAATAACTCCAGTTATTTCTAAGCACGAGACAATTAATATTCCTTTAATACCAGCGGCTTAACAATATGGCGGCGGCAGCAAAAAAGACATGGCCCCCTACCAGGATGGGGCCTTTATAATAGGGCCCCCACATTAAAAGGGCCTTTTGTACAAAAAAACTCGTTTTTATAGCTTTTGTGTATGTAGGAAGGGGCCCTTGATCAAAATTAAAGGGCCTCTAAGACTTGATACAGATAATGAACACTATTCTTTGACTAAAATGTTTAGTAAATATATTGCATATATATGTAAATATTTCTTTATAATCTTCACGACATTTATTGTAAATTATTATAAGTTTGTGCGATACACTAGTAGTTAAGCACTATGTAAGTGTAAAGCTAAACTTTGACTGTTCCTTTTTCTATTCAACTTTAGCTTTTTAGTCTATGCGATTATAAAAAAAATATATTACTGAATATTTCTTATGATTATTCTATGTTATATTGGAAGATTTTACACGGGTTTCGTTATACTATTAATAAAATCGAATAATAGTTAGTCATAAGGTAATTTGTAAATATTGCTAAATAATCGATTTTAGCGATGACAGAATCGATTTTTTTACGAATAATCGATATTACGCTTCAGTTACAAGCTAAAAGCTAAATTTAAACAGATAATAAAACCTGCATAAAACTATGAATAGCCAACGTTCTAATATATGTATTTTGTATGTGGTTCCGACACTATATCACTATTGTACAATTGACACGCCTATTTTCACATAAATTATCTATCAAATACTTAAATGTCATTGAAAAATAGATTATAAATATCCGAATAATATTAAATTAATATTAAAAATAACATAAGCTATTAAAACACATGACATTGACATTTGACAGATCGCGTGAATGACAGTGACATTCCGAGTAAACGTCAAAACAACGTGTCAACCATACAGAATATAAATACGCTTTCAGTTCCAGATGGATGTCATTTTCATTGGTAAGCTAACAGCAGTTAAACGATGGTAGAGAAAGTCTAAGCTTTTTTTTTTTAATTTAAAAAATATCTGTCACAATATTTTTTTTATGTAACTGGTTGAATAAAGTTTTTTTTTTAAACTATTCTATAACTGCGAGAAAAAATGAAATCGTTAAAATAAGCCTAAACTCTAGACTATTTCCAATTTATCTATTTTTATGACACTATTGTGAAGTACGACGTGTTATTTTATTAATTAATCACTCAATAAAAAAGTTGCGCGCTATATATAATCTATGTGTACTAGAATTAAAAAATTTAGTATTTTCATTTCTTGGGTTTGGTAACAAGGCAAAGCGCGGCGTTGAGTTCCGCCACTCAACACGCAATGCCTCATTTCGGCGGAAATTGGGGAACGGAATTGTTGAAAGAGAATCAAGTGTCTTAACACTAGGTTCTCTGGTTCCCTCTGCCTACCCTGCTATATGCGGGTTACAGCGTGAAGTTAAAAAAAAAAAATAACTATCTTAAACATTAGTTATTAATTCAGACTCAGACCGCATAAAGTGAATGTCAAACACGTAATACGTAATGTGTGTAATATTTTTTTATTAACTTAATAAATGCCAATACATTATTGAATTTGGCAGAAAGTGGAGAACGGAGTGTCTTTACACTAGGTTCCCTCTGCCTACCCTGCTATATGCGGGATACAGCGTGAAGCTATGTATGTATGTATGTAAAAAATCAATACTTATTTCTCTGTTTGCATAATTTTTAGAAAAGTGAGGACAATTTTTCCTTCACTTCCATAACGACCTTTTAATTTTTTTTTTATGTTATCCTTACGATTTGAATTAAAAAAAAAACTTAGACTTCCTCTTACAGCCTAAGGCATAATATTTAATTGCTTAAGGCAATGTTGGTGTCGTGTTTCATTGAAATAGAGAAGGGATAAAACCAAATGACGATTGTAAGGGGTTCGATTCAATGTCAAATACGTTACTTTCCGTTAATTGATTTATAAATAAAATTATTACGAAAAACTCAAAAACTACTTGTTAAATGTTAACCATATTTAAATGGGACTACATTAAACACTATCTATCATATATATACGAGAATCATCAAAATTGGTTCACCAGTAAAATGGTGATAAAAAAAATACCGGAATCGAATTGAGAACCTCCTCAGTCGGTTAAAACATCACTTTTAAAAACTTTAGAACATATCCACGACTAACATGAATATGGTCAAAACTTTTAAACAAAAAAAAGTGTTTGTGTTGAATATTAACTACTTTACTAAAAACTATCATGTGTTTCATATAAGAAAAATATTATCTTTTAACGTAGCAGGATTCGAACCCGCGTCCCTTTAGCGTCCACCTAAGAGCTCTAGCTAATTCAGCTAAACATTCTATATGTGGTTCCTTTTTTTAAAAAAAAAAACATGTTCAAAATCAAAAAAATTACTTCACAATATACACTTTCAACGTCTGTCGTGGCGCATAGGCATATGCGTGCTACTGTAAACGTGACAGGTTGTGGGTTCGATTCCCATTCCAGGAAGTGTTAGTATTTTCATTTCCTGGGTTTGGTAACAAGGCAAAGCGCGGCGTTGAGTTCCGCCATTCAGCACGCAATGCCTCAATTCGGCGGAAAGTGGGGAACGGAATTGTTGTAAGAGAACGGAGTGTGTTAACACTAGGTTCAGGTTCCCTCTGCCTACCCTGCTATATGCGGGATACAGCGTGAAGTTAAAAAGAAAATTAAACAAATAACTTTACTATTGTAACAAAATAATGTGGTTGTTGAACTGGCAACCCTCGCAGATAACAACCCGTAATTCCATACCACGCGAGAATAAGTTGATAACTCGACTTGCATATACAATTAATTAAATATTAGGATTGCTTTTATTTATAGGATGAATAAATGACTAAAATAAAAAAAAAATATCAACAAGAAATTAAAAAAAAAACTTTAAAACTACAATTTCGATTTATCAACTTATTCACGCTCATACAGAACTATTTAATCAAATAATTAAATTTTTCATATTAATTTCAAATGAATATATAGTAAATAGACGCTTGTCGTGGCGCAGAGGCACAAGCGTGGGACTGTAAACGCGACAGGTTGTGGGTTCGATTCCCACTCCAGGAAATAAAAATATTATATAATATTTAGTATTTTCATTTCCTCGCACTGGTAACAAGGCAAGTCTCAATTCAGCGGAAAATGGGGAACGGAGTGTCTTAACACTAGGTTCTCTGGTTCCCTCTGCCTGCCCTGCTATATGCGGGGGATACCACTAGAAGGTGATACGTAGTTTCATTATTGACAAAATCGAACCCCCTACCAACTCCTAGAAAGACAGTGCTGGTGTCAAAACATAATAGACATAGAGAGAAGCAATAGTACAAAGTATGTATTTTAAATAAAACAATGAGAAAGAGTTTAAAAATGTTAGGCGATGACATGTAACGGGCGGGTGGAAACTCAGATATTTTTTTCAGGGTCAAAATTATTATTACTTTTTTTTAAATACAATTTTTAAACAATTATAGTTTATCTGTTATGTTTTGGATATATTTCATTTATTTTATGGCATAATTTATAAAACAATATTTAAAAAAAATATATTCCTAAAGTTTAAATATTTTTTAAATAAATTTCATTGCATAAGTTATGAACGGTAAATTAAAAAAAAACAGTATTAAATACATAAAAACAAATCGTTAAAAAAACGCCTTAACATATAAAAGGGAAAGGTAAAACCAAAATAAACGAGCGCAAAAAACGCCGCGTCCCACCCGCCCGTACACCGTCCTAAACTGTTCAGTCTAAAATTATCCATGCAAGCATATATCTTATTTCTATTATCTATTGTAATCGTTTTCTACTGTAATCGAGTTGCGAATCGATTTTAATAGTCGTCGAGGTCGACGTCGTCCAGCGGTTCGTCTAGCTGAAGCGATTGAAAGTCCACTTTGTAACGTAATATACCTATCCGAGTCAAAATCGATTAAATAAACGGGTACAAACCGATTGTACATCGAATCAATGACAGAATTAATAGATTATATACGAAGCGAACGATATTAAGAATAAAATCGATACGACGAACGGATAAATGTATAAACGAATCGATTTTAAGCGCAAGAACGATTTAGTGAATATTACAATGGAATCGATATATTCAACCGATAAAAAAATCGATTATAATGGAAAAAATTATGAATTTTATAATGGAAATCGATTAGTTAATAATAATATGGTAAAGAGTTTTTATATGTCATCGATTAAGATTAATATCGATATCATGAATAAATTTGTTATCGATGTTTCGTATCCAACGGCATCCGAGCAGCAAGAAAAGGAGAAAGAGAAAAATTAGTATTTTTTTTAATACTCAAAGTGCGCTGGGAAGCTTTTGGATATTTGGAATCACACTTGCCAATAATGATGTTAATACCGAATAATAAAATTTTAAAAAAAATTAAACCATTAATACCGAATTGAAAAAATAAACAACAAACAATAATAAGTAAAAAAAAAAATTCAATGACATCTGTCAAAATTGACATTTAATATATTCATAATCTGTATTCATACTCATATAAAAACTATACAAATAAAAATATATACAAAAAATGCAAGGTCCTCTAAGTATATAGCGTTACCTAGCCAAGTACAGGGCAAGTGTGTCCAAACTCCCAGCACACTTCTAGCTTACAAATAAATAAATAAATAAATAAATAAATAAATATATATATATATATATATATATATATATATATATATATATATATATATATATATATATATATATATATATATATATATTAATATATATTGAATAAATTAATTTATTATTAGTATTAAAAAATATAAAATTATATGTATAATTATTACAGACCTTATATATCCATACCAGGCGTGAACACGTTGATATATCAAAAATGCTTTAGACAAGTCGAGTTTTATGTGTTAAATTCAGTGTTTATGTTATTTAAATAATTTAAATGCACTAAAATAGAAGTTTAAATTGTAATATTAAGTAATATTGAGTAATTTTTAGTAATATTAAGTTATGTTAAGTAATATTAAGTAATTTTAAGTAATGTTAAGTAATTTTAAGTAATGGTAAGTAATATTAAGTATTATAAGTAATAATAATATATGCCTACTTAGCAACTAAAATACTTGGACTCTCTTTGGAAAAAATCTTATTTCCTAAGCTTAGTTAAGTGATATGAAAATATAGAGAGGGTTGACAAAAGGTAACCACATGTCCATAGAGATCAGAATAAATATTAAAAAAAAAATAACTCTCTAAATAATTAATCCTAATTTACAAAAATTTTGATACAAGTAGAGTTACCAATTTATTCACGCCTGGTATGAATATAATACATACAAAAATAATTGAAGACATGAACATATGAAGGTAATAGTTACAATATAGCAAATTTGAATTACAAAAACAGAAAAGAACAGAAATCCAACAAAATACTAAAGAATTTCTCATAAATGACGCGTTAACAACGCGTTGTCTTTAATATATATGTACACTTTGTATAAACATGGATATCAAACCATATAGTGTGTAACATTTATTTTATTAATTTAATATACTTTTTTGGGCATTATTTAAAAAAAAAAAATTACCATTCCGCACTCTTTCTCTATATAAACTATAAGTGTGCCAAGTTTCATGCCCCTCCGTCTACTTAATTTTCGTAAAAACGGGTACAATGTTTTGCTTCACATATTTATATAATTTAAGTCATTTTCAAAAAAAAATGGACCAATTTTTTTTATTAAGAAAATTTATATAGTTATAATAACTATGATAGCCCGAGAAATGCATTCTGTACTGCCTTCTGGGCAAGCGGTAGCTTTATATTTATTGGACAATACAATAACACCTTCATATAGTCACATCTTCAATTATCATAATTATATTAAAATTATACTTAACATGGACAATTACCCTCCTATCTATATACAAAAAAACAATATAAAAAAAATCATTCTTTCATACTTTCTAGATCAATTTACAAAATGGCCGAATTTAATACATAGAAGGATAATTATCTAATAACTCAATTGTCAGTGTAAATGTTCGCTAACCTATATAGGTTCAAAAATCTAAAAACAATGAGTATAATTTATTTGTTATATATAATTTATTTGTATATGTATGTATGTATATACACCCATACCTCGCTTTGCGTCGGGGTTACGTTCCAAAAAAACGCGACGCAAATTGAAACGACGCAAAGTGAAAATAGATTTTCTATAGCAAGCCATTTAATGATCGAAGATAGGTTCCAGGCTTAAAAATACTACCTTTTAAAAATAAAATTAAACAAAGTAAAATTTTTCAAACAAAAATAATTTACAAAAAACGTATTCAATTAAAAAAAATAAACTACATATTACGGGAATCCCCAAATTTTGATGGCATGGCGCAATTAAAGACGAAAGTGTTGCCATAATTTAGTAAAAAAAATCGAAAAAAATTAAAGATTCGAATTTAAAACAACGCAACTTCGAAAATCTAACGACGCACAGTGAAAATCATTAAAAATTAAGCAGCGACGCAACTTCGAAAAAACGTAGAACGAAACGACGTAAAGCGAGGTATTGGTGTATTTAAATTGTTATCTATATCCCGTTTGAGGCACTTTCTACCGCTACTTTATACAACCCCAACATCCAAAGGTTGTCTGGTAGAGATGGCTTTAAGGCATAAGGCCGCCATGTTGTATTTATGCTATGACTGTTTATTTATTATTTCGTATTATTGGTATGCAATAAAGAATATTTGTATTGTATTGTAAATACAGACTTTATAAAATATAGTACTCAGTGTTGTTCTGATGTTATTTATTACTGTAAACATTCATATAGTTAATGTTCAGTAGTTTTTATGTGATAGAGCAAACATCCAATACAATTAAAAGAAAATATATATTTTTTTATATTAAATAAACTAAAAAGACAAATTACTAAGCATTTACACTGACAAAAAGTTGACCCAACCATTTTTTTTTTGCGTAAATACCCTCCAAAGCACCCCAAAGCAGGGTACACTTGAATAAAACATAGCCAAAAATAGGGGTACAGTGGATAAATCGGGAATATAAATGAAAAATCGGGGGTACACATGAAAAACTTAGAGGGTACAAATGAACAATATCAACTCACCGCCAATCCCACCAAAGCCGCGCACAAACTGACTGCCCTCCTGACTTTTGTCAGTGATTATTTCTAGGGTCGCACCAAACGACTTGTAGTTGTTCGCCAGCCATTCTAAAAGCGGCTGACATTCCACCAATTCCAGTTCTACGCCACTCTGGAGATAAAAAAAGTAAATATTATTTATTTTAAATAGTTTTTTATTAATATTATTATATAAACATATATATATATTTTTATGGATAACAGATGACAAACGAGCTGAAGGACCACCTGATGGTAAGTGGTTACCTTCGCCCATAGACATCTACAACACCAGAGATGTTGTAGATGCGTTGCCAACCTAGAGGATACAGATGGAAAGGGAGGACAATGTAGTAGTCCGCTATCAGAACCACCACATTTTGGGGAAAGGATGGGTGGGATAGGGGAAAAGCTGGCTTACATGCCATCGAACCGGAACACATCATAAGATATTTGGCGGTTCGTCTTTGACATGATAGTGGTCGCGAGCGGTACGCAGGACGAACCTCCTACCACCTGTCTACTGGAGCACCCGCCTCTTACGGGACGCTACCCAGCGATGGAGGGGAATCGCATAAAATATACTTATAAATTATACTAAGGGTAGATGTTAAATGTATTTAAATATCATTTAGTAGTATATTTTACATGAAAATTACTTTATTAGTGGGTTCGATTCCCACTCCAGGAAATGGAATTTTTCATTTCCTGGGTTTGGTAACAAGGCAAAGCGCGGCGTCGAGTTTCGCCACTCAGCACGCAAAGCCTCAATTCGGCGGAAAGTGAGTGTACATACATACATAACTTCACGCTGTATCCCGGATATAGCAGGGTAGGGAGAGGGAACCTAGTGTTAAGACATTCCGTTCCCCACTTTCCATACATACGCATACGCGTGGCATACGCTCTCGCTCTGGTAACAAGGCAAAGCCCGGCGTTGAGTTCCGCCACTCAGCACGCAATGCCGCAATCCGGTATAAGTGGGGAACGGAATTGTTGATAGAGAACAGAGTGTGTTAACACTAGGTTCTCTGGTTCGATCTGCCTACCCTGCTATATGCGGGATACAGCGTGAAGCTTATAAAAAAAAAGAAAATGAATGTATGTGAATCCATCTCCAGTGAGAGCATGGCGATAAAAAAATGTTATTAGTACTTACTTCTTTATCAGTAAAATGTGATTTGTCCTTTTCCTGCTCGGGAGTGAGATGCAAAATAGTTTCCTGGTTGGTCGCGTGAGATTTCAGTACGTATCTAAGGAAAAAATAATAATAAATATAATAATAATTAAAAAATAAAAATAAATATAACTCTAAATGTCCCCGTTGACGCGTTAACAACGCGTTGTTTTTAATAATGCATGCACTTTATATAAACATGGATGTCAAACACATGATTGTGTAACATTTATTATTTTGTTAGCATTCTGAGAGGAGTGCCTCTATATAAACTATAAATGTGCCAAGTTCCATGCTCCTCCGTCCGCGTAATTTTCATAAAAAGGGGTACAAAGTTTTTGCTTTACATATTTATATATAGATGCTTAGTAAGGTAGTTGGAGAGGTCTTAGCTTGAAGATATTGTTCTCATTTTTTCATATTTCATACATTGGATGTTCAATGGCGGAACGCAACACCGCGCTTTAGTTCAACAAAGCAAAGAAATATATATATAAAATATGAAGCAAAAACTTTGTACCCATTTTTATGAAAATTACGACGGAGGAGCATGAATGAAATTTGAATTAATAAAATAAATGTTACACACACTACCATAATATTTAAAATAATTATACCTTTGTATATCAAGATTCTCCCAACAGATGAGTGTTTCCACCGCACCAAGCTCCAAGGCGCGTAAAGTGTCGTCCACACCGAAGCAATATTTTCCTGTGTCCTGGAATATATGTAAAAAATATTATATATTATATATATATAAAATTTTTAATGTACCGGGATTTGAATCCGCACCTCTCGGATATCTTTAAGCTATGTTTCTTAGAAACTGCAGCTACTTAGAAATTCTTATGTGCTTGTTACAACTTGTTTTAGTTATTCTCACTCAAGCAAGGTAATATAAAAGGGGTAGGCAGAGGGAACTCTCGAACTAGGGCGAAAAACAAAAGGAGTATCTTGACACTAAATTTTAAAAAGATAAGCCTGTAAATTTAGAGAAACTGGTATATATATTATATTAAGAGCCCATGAACCGCCACATTTACCTTATAGTATAAAAGCTAAAAATATCTCTGTGAGTGTATCTGACAGATGTAAGAACGATCAGCTAGTATGGAATTTGGGGTGCGGTTGCTTCAGGAGATAATAGATAAATAGTAAAGATGCATAAAATAGTACCTCAACTACCCCATAGTATAAAGCTCATTTTTTTCTGGCAGTTCATGGGATCTTAATCTATCAGGGAAGTCGGTAATTTTTAGAGAAGCCGGTACATATATTTAGTGAAACTGGTAGAGAATGTAAAGTTATTTAATAATTTCACTTTCGAATTTTGGTGATGACCTTTTTTTTATCTCTCACACCTTTCTCAACATTGTTTTTTTGCAAACAGTTAAGAATTTAAGGTCCACAGTAAGAACAGCTTAAGCTCCACATTTCCATCTACCTTTTTTGATGAGAAACATATATTGACGCGGGTATAAACCGGATCGTTGACGTGGCGACGCCTGCCGAAGCTACGGGTCGCCACGGTATACCAATGTATATATATACGGTACACATACTTTTTTCATTTACAAAAGGTAAACCGGTGAGAACCCTGTTGTATGAACACCTTGCCACTGCCATTGACCCATTGAATACACCCGATCGGTTATGGCTTCAATCTTCATAAAATTATTTACATTTTCCACATACTGGCAAGACAATGCGCGGCGTTGAGTTCCGCCAACATACTAAAACTCTCTGTCTATTTGTATATAAATCATACCTGTGATATTTCATCAAAGTATCTCCCAATCAACTTCTTCTCCTGTATAAACTTGACATTCTGCAAGCTCTCTGCTGCCAACTCTATGGCTTGATTGAACCCGTTCTCACCTCCATACGAGACATCTACTAGCTTGATGATTTTTGATTGAAGACGCTGAAAATTTGAATTAAATATTATAGCTTATATCTTGTCGCCTTGAACGTCTGTCGTTACGTAGAGACACAAGCGTGCGACTGTAAACGCGACAGGTTGTGGGTTCCATTCCCACTCTAGGAAATGGAATATTTCATTTCCTGGGTTTGGTAACAGGGCAAAGCGTGGCGTTGAGGTCCGCCAATTCAGCGGAAAGTGGGGAACGGAGTGTCTTAACACTAGGTTCCCTCTGCCTACCCTGCTATATGCGGGATACAGCGTGAAGCTATGTATGTAGCTTATTTCTTATATTTTTATGTAATAATTTAAAATTATTGTAAAATTTATGATCTCTATGGTTTTTTAATACTACAAGTGTTTAAGGTTTATTATTGTATAAAATATTTCTTGATATACCATATCTTTTTTTTGGCTTCACGCTGTATCCCGCATATAGCAGGGTAGGTAGGTAGGGAACCTGAGAACCTAGTGTTAAGACACCTTGTCTCTTCCAACATTTCTGTTCCCCACTTTCCACCGAATTGAGGCATTGCGTGCTGAGTGACGGAATTCAACGTTGCTTTGTTAAAAGAACGAGGATATGAAAATACTAAATATTATTAGGTATTTTCATTTGTTGGAGTGGGAATCGAACCCACAACCTGTCGCGTTAACAGTCGCACGCCTGTGCGTCTGCGTCACGATAGGCGAGACCTGATGATAATTGAATATAGTTGTTAAAAAAGATTATCTTTTTATTTTTTTATATAATAAGGTTTTAAAATTTACGTAATTATTAATATATTATTATTACATATATATATTCTCGATTTCTAATATATGTTCTCGATCGACCAAGGTCCTTGCCTACGTCTACACAAGGTCAACTGACTTTTCAAAGGTCAACCGAGATCTTCGTCCTACCACCAACATGTACCTTACCACAATCAAAATTAAAAAAAAAATAAACTCACCGGATCAAACATATCAGACTGTGACAGTTCAGTCTTGAAGTCCGCAGAACCTGCCAGGATGAGACCCGCCACGTTCGGTCTGTCAGCGCTGATGAACAGCTGGGTGGCAACCTCAGCCACTTTGCGCACATAGTTGTGACGTTTCTCCATGCGGAGACGGGCGAAACGGAGGGCTGACTGACCACCACGACCGTGCTTCTTGGGGAGGTCCACGGTGAATTTGTGGAGGACCTAGGGATTAAATATATGGTCAGAGAAAGCTTAGTCTAGGCACTGTATTGCAAAACAAGTTGGGTGGAAAATTCGGACGGAAAATATGAATGAGATGGAAGATATAATTTTGTTACTTCGTGAGTAGACGAATTTGAGGAAAAACTATTTTTTTATTTACCAGCTTTTCCCGTAAGCTGATCAGAGAAAGTAAAAATATAAAAATAAAAAAAAAAACAAACAAATTATAAAATTTCTGATATTGCTTAATACGTAATTAATATGACTTAATAGTCTTGAGCGGAACGGTACCCAAAAGGCACAGATTCAAATCCAACTACAATCAAAATGATAAGATTTATAAATATTAAAAAAAATCTTTACAAAAACTCTCTCCTCTCTCTCTAGAACTCACCTCACGTGTATTCCCCTGTAATGTACCAAACAGGGCTCCATTACCGTCCATGACGATGAAACCGAACTTATTATCATCCGCTAGCAAAGCGGTTAGGGCTTCCGTGTGAAACTTGTTGTCACACAGGTATAGGGAGGTGTTGATGGGTTTGAAGGGCTCAAAGTCAATATTGACCTTCTTCTCTTTGCCCTCCTCTGTGACGATTGTACCGCAGTATATCACAAGGCCGTTCGGCGGTACTGCGGACAAAATGTATACACATCATTTAGTATTATGACAGACAGAAAATATTATTAAGGCATCATATAACGCCTGTCGTGGCGCAGAGGCACAAGCGTGCGACTATAAACGCGACAGGTTGTGGGTTCGATTCCCACTTCAGGAAATGTTAGTACAAGGAAAAGTGCGGCGTTGAGTTCCGCCACTCAACACGCAATACCTCAATTCAGCAGAAAGTGGGGCACCGGATAGTTGTAAGAGAACGGAGTGTCTCAACACTAGGTTCTCAGGCTCCCTCTGTCTACCCTGCTATATGCGGGATACAGCGTGACGTTAAAAAAAAAAATATATGGAAATTCAATCATTTTTTTTATTCTAATTAAAAACAAAGTTTGGATGCAAATAGGCAGTTGGAGAGAGGCATAAGCTACTTTTTAATATTAATTTAAATACTTCCCATTGCCAACGCGAGCGAAGCCGCGGATAACAGCTAGTAAATATATAAAACAATGATTATCTAACTTAACAAGGCCATGGTGGTGCAGTGGGACGTCTTGAATTGCCTCTCGGGGAATGATTATATTTAAATTATTTTCATTTTCCTAGCATAGCAATTTTGAAACAGAAAGAATCGTTATATCCTCTAGTGATAATACTAGGAATCACCTCGAATGGGAATCGAACCCACAATCAATCAAGCGAAACTGCTATATGAAGGATAAAAAAAACAATCGATACATATAAAAGCGCTCATCAGTGAGTGACTGACAGACAACGTACATTCTAAAATATTGCACATAAAATATGACATATGGCGCGTTCTTAGGGAATTTCTTTTTTATTTTTTTTTATGGATAACGGAAGGCAAACGAGCAGAAAGACCACCTGATGCCAAGTGGTTACCTTCGCCCATAGACATCTTTACAACACCGAGGTGTTGTAAACGCGTTGCCGACCTAGAGGATACAGATGGAAGAAGAGGACAATGTAGTAGTTCGCTATCGGAACCACCACATTCTGGGGAAAGGATGGGTGGGTATAGGGCAAAACCTGGCTTACTTGTCATCGAACCGGAACACATCCTTTTAGATATTTGGCGGCTCGTCTTTGACATTATAGTGGTTGCGAGCCAGACGGATGACGAACCTCCTACCACCTAACTACTGGGATACCCGCCTCTACGGGATGCTAATCAGCGGCGGGCTGGAATAGCATTCTAATCCCGTCCCCTCACAGGGAAAATGTGGGAAACCACTAAGAAATTTCTCGAAATTTCTACATAGGATTTTAGCCGTCTTTGTCAAACAAACAAACGAATTCGCGGGATACAGCTAGTGTCAAACAAAAAGTTAGTGTCTAAACTTACCTTTAGTGTACAATTTTAGTCGATGTTGTACAGACGTGATGGCGCCAAGCACGGAGAGACGGTTCACTCGCGACTTGATATTGGACGCTGTGCCAAATTCATCCGCCAACATCTTCGACACACGAGATATTTGATCTTTGGGCGGTATTATTAGAGATATCATAGATGTACCATTCCTGAAAGAAATACGTTACTAAATCAGTGGTGTGATAATAATAATATTCTTTATTGTACACTCAATTCGACGGAAAGTGGGGAACGGAGTGTCTTAACACTAGACTCCCTCTGCCTACCCTGCTATATGCGGGATACAGCGTGAAGCTAAGTATGTATGTATGTATTGTACACCCACAATTACACATTACTACTAAAATATATAACAAAAAGAAAGAAATGTCAAGAGGGGACCTTATCGCTAAAACAGCGATCTTTTCCAGGCTTCCCCCAGGGTTGGGGGGAGTGAATATAATAATACATATGAACAGTTATTATTTAATTAAAGCCTGTCGTGGCGCAGAGGCACAAGCGTGCGACTGTAAACGCGACAGGTTTTGAGTTCGAATTCCACTCCCAAAAATAAAAAAATTCAAATAATATTTAGTAATTTCATTTCCTCGTTCTGGTAACAAGGCAAAGCGCGGCGTTGAGTTCCGCTACTCAGCACGTAATGCCTCGATTCGGCGGAAAGTAGGGAACGGAAATGTTAAAAGAAAACGGAGTGTCTTAACACTAGCTTCTCAGGTTCCCTCTGCCTACTCTGCTATTTGCGGGATACAGCGTGAAGCTAAAAAAAGATAAGAATCGAACTGACACTCATCGTATGTCTAACGAGTGCTAACTACCTCATATAAGCTAACTTTATGATTGATGATAAACACACCAATGACGTGACTGACATTGGCAAAATTTTTCAAGGTATTATAACTTACCAGGTATTTTTCCTTTCATAACCAACTTCAAAAAAGTTATAACCAATACTTCTTTATGTGTTATCATATAACTTTTTATTGGGTGAACCAATTTTGGTGATTCTTTTTATATATGATAGCTAGTACTTCTAATGTGGTCCCATTTAAATTTAGTTAAGATCTGACGAGAGGTTTTTGAGTTATTCGTAATTTCATAATCTTACTTTTTAGGGCATTTTATTTTACAGCCCCTTTCTTATGTTAAAATACTAATTGTTTTACATGTATGTATGGAAAATACAGTACCATCGTGAACACACGTGGGACAATGTGTCATTGTAAAAGCGATTGGTTGCGGATTCGATTCCCTTACAGGGGAAAGACAATATTTAAATTGTTATTAAAGTGGGGAACAGTGTCTTAACACTACGTTCTCAGGTTCCCTCTGCCTATCCTGCTACATGCGGGATACAGCGAGAAGACAACAAAATATATATATATATATATATATATATATATATATATATATATATATAAAAAAAAAAAATATATATATATATATATATATATATATATATATATATATATATATATATATATACCCACTCTAGCAAGAGAAAGCGTACATCTATACTAACAACTAAAATAAGTTGTAACAAATATATAAGAATTTCAATGGAGCTCCAAAGAATATAAAGCACTGCCTAATTGGCTTGAGCACTTGGACGGTTTCCAAGAGGCGCGGGTTCGAGTCCCGTCACGTACAAATGTTTATATAATTTCTAAAAATAATATTAGAATCATATGAAAAACACCTGTCGTGGCGCAGAGACACAAACGTGCGACTGTAAACGCGACAGGCTATGGATTCGATTCCCACTCCAGGAAATGGAATTTTTCATTTACTGGGTTTGGTAACAAGACAAAGCGCGGCGTTGAGTTCCGCCATTCAGCGCACAATGCCTCAATTCAACGGAAAGTGGGGAAACGATATATAATAAAAAATTATTGGTTTTCTGTACTTCTTCTCCATATAAACTATATGTATGTCAATTTCCATACTCTGTCCTTATACTTTTCATAAAAATTAATCCGAAGTATCTCCTTCACATATAAAAATAATATAATAATATACTACACTACACTTAAAATGTATTTGTTTATAGTTTGAATGGGTTCGGTATTGATTTTCTCTTATCTTTGCTCATCTCCTGCATAGAGAGGGTTGAGTCTCTTTGTTGTTTTCTGTTACCCCTTTTATACAAGCTCGTATAAAAGATTAAATCTTTCTATAATATTTAATTGTAATTAACCAACTTTAAAAAGGGAGGTTATCAATATGACTGTATTATTTGTATGTGTATAACTTTTTAATAGGTGAACCAATTTTCAATACATACAAACATAGCTTCACGCTGTATCCTGCATATAGCAGGGTAGGCAGAGGCAACTTAGTGTTAAGACACTCCGATCTCTTTTAACATTTCCGTTCCCCACTTATACTAATTAGTTTCTCTATATATGCTAAATTATATTCAAAATTGCATTCCATTTAGGTTCTAGAAAGGCTTTAGCTATTCAGCGACTTAATATTAAAATGTAACAATAGTAAGTAGTAGTATACTGTATCTAATACAAAAAACCTGAAAGGCAAACCAAAATCTTTCCATATTGAGGCAACTTTAACTGGATTAATTTAATTAGCATTAATGCAGAAAAAATAAAAATAAAATTATATTCTCTTTAAATAAGCAATTTTACTTTGAATCTAAAATAGTTTGTAATCATATAAAATACAGAAGAGTGATTTGCATTTTCAACACTCATTATGTGAAAAAACATGTTCATATTTAATATTTTCCTTAAGACTAGATACCTATTTATTTTAATTTCTACAAATATGAAGTAAAAATAATTATTTACTATACTTCTCTAGGTTAGTGTACACTTTTTCCCATATAACTGACTACCCATCATAAACTTAGTGTTAAGACACTCCATTCTCTACTCTCTATCTAATTAATAAAAAAAACAATACTGTCATTTTAATGTTAATTGAAAATGTTAGAAATAACATATCAAATGGCAGAACTCGGCACCGCTTTTTGTTTTAAGAAAGAGACAAAAAAAAATCTTTTAAATATAATTATTTCTCCCAGTGTGAATCGAACCCACATATACTTGAATTTACAGTTAGACATCCCATTCGTCATTCATTAGTCAGTCATGGGGTGACTGACACTAGGTACCTACTTTAACTTGCCATTCAGTGCTGTCAGTCATGAGTTTGGCGTTAAATGTCACACAAGACTGACACATTAAAATTTCCCACATAAATGCATGAAAGTAACTTAAATAATGACATCACTACATAATTTATTAAATATAACTTAAAAACAAGGAATTTTGTTTTTATATTTTATGAAAAAAAAAATTGGCAGAGAATGTGTTAAATAAAATATACTATAATCTAACCTAAAAAATGATCAGTCACTCATAGGAATAATCATATTTCAACTATTTTCATTTCTACACTTTGGTAAGACAAAGCCCCTTACTGTGATCTGCCACACAACACAATATGTCCCAAATTTGGTCAAAAAGCGGTGAACAGTGTCTCGACACTATCATTTAGACTTTCCCTACTATAAAGCGTGAAGCAGCATTTAATCTAACCTAAATTGATATCTCCCTAACATAATTACCAACATACGTTCAAATAAGCCAGTAAAAGCTATAGAGTCTAAAATCGCGTGATCAAATACGTGGCTGTATAACTTGCAACCATAGCAACTATATTGAATAGCTAGTAAAAGTGTAAATGTCAAAATTATAATATATTTTAAGTTAAAGTGAAATTATCATAATATTTAGTTTGAAAGACGATACAATTGTTATTTTTTGTTTATGTTAAATATTTTTGATAATCTTTTGTTCGTCATAAGTGTCTTACAATAAAAATATTTAGCTTCACGCTTTATTCCGCATAAACAGTGTAGGCAAAAAGAACCTACTATACACTCTATACGCCGCTTTCTGCTGGATTTCAAGACATTACGTGTGGAATCGCGGAACTTAACGCCGCGTATATTCAAAAAGCACATCCCATATGGTTTCATGATATAACAATAAAGCAAAACCCACGTTATTACTTTTGATATTTGAACTATGCGCATTTCCACACCGCTGAGGTTATTCCACGCGCATGCATCTCGCGCATTCCACCTCGCAATGACGCAGCCTCGTTGGCAATATCGCCAATCGTGTGGCCAAAATGTTCGCGCCGTCACCACCGTATGAATAAATTAACTCACCCCCTCGCCATTTCCAAGCTCTTGATCAGCTTCTTGATCTTCCATATCTCAACATTGCGATCTGCTGACGACTCCTCAGACATATTGGTAAGATTTGTTACGGACTGGTTAAAATAAAGTTCCAAATAACAAAATTAAACGTTTGTTAGACAAAACACAGCACTAAACAAAGGGATTAAGGGTATAAGGAGCCCGCAACTCGGTTTTAACTGGTCAAATCCAGATCGAACCGGACGGACGACACCTCGCGACTTCGTTCACACACTTTCTAGTTCACATTTATCTTTGCACCTCTAACTCGTACTTTTCTCCTCGTGCGGGGATTCTTGGATTTCTTCTTAATTCGGTTACCCCTAAGCATGTGGGATGCAAAAATCAGACATTTGAGTCTAAAAAGATGACGTGAAAGTGGCCAAGCGATCGAACGAACGCCACCGCTCGTCGACGATCTCGGAAATGAAAGAGCAACGCCTGTGTTGCCACCTCGTAAAATGAAATGTATATAAATTATTAACTATAGTCAGAACATTTGTCTGTTCAGTCGGATTTAAATTGGTTTTTTACATATACGTATATTCAAATTCAATCATTTAATAACCTTACAAAATTTATTTATAAAACATTTCATAATAATTTCAAGAGTATAATATTAATAAAAGTGCTCAGATTCATTTTTCATTACCATATAGTGTTAATAACTATATGACTTCATATGATAAACATTATTCATATCATGTATTGTTGTTATTTTATTTTTCGTGATCCAATTTTAATCGGACGAGTCAAAATACATTATAAATAAGTACACATTTAAAAGGCAACATTGAGAAAATATTCTATATTTTGTTATATGATATATTATCTGTATTATTAATCTGTCCTAATTGATAAACGTCAAAACTAAGAACTCTGAATGCTCCATAGTCCATTAATGACTTAGGTTATATTTCGCAATCGTCGGTCCATGTTCATGTACAATATAAAAGAAATTCTATACTAATTTATATAATAACACAATCAAAATGTAATATACATTATATAAATATATTAAACCTATACCGGTTTCCGGTTAACTACAAACATGTCGACTTTAAAACTTAAATTAATCCTCAAAGACTTAGTTATAATGAGACTTTTGAATGCATGGACGAGAAAAGATGCAGTGAGGTCGATGGTAATGCGTTGCATCCGAGACCGTGGTTTCCGGGAAGTGATACAAATATTTAAACATAAAATATTGCGCCCAAGAAGAACACTGTTCTTATCAGCTACTGCAGCTTATAAAAGCCAGAGTGATTCGTTTAGCTGCGATCAAGGCATTTCTGATGAGGAATTACAGGTAATCCTAGTAATACTACTTGATAAAATACCTTTAATATGTGTATATAATGTAATAATTCATAGTTTGTGAATATTTGTTTTATATGGACTTAAATGATGAGTACGTCTTATTTATTATATAAATATTGGTTTTTCCTGTTTATACGTACTATATATTCTTGTTAGACTTTTGTTTTAAATGTAAATAAAATATTTTTTTTAAATACATAAGTTTTCAGTATTAATAATTAAATGATATTAGAAAAAATCTCTTAGATTCACCTTACAATTATTTACATGCATGCACTTTATTGCATATGATGAGTATATATAAAATTTATCTTAAACAAACATGTTTACAATTGTTCAAGGTGAGTGCTATTTAAAGTGCTGAAATTAAAAATACATCATTGTTAGTCATTGTACTCCCCTTCTTTGTGTGGAGTAAAATATATTATTGTCATTGTTCGTCTTCTCTCTAGCTTACAGGTAGTCAGAGAGCACTTATTGTCAAGATATTCTTTTCTCTGGTTTCTGTCCAAAATAAATAAAATACATACATACATACATAGCTTCATGCTGTATCCCATATATAGCAAGGTAGGCAGAGGGTTCCTAGTGTTAAGACACTGTTCCCCACTTTCTGCAGAATTGAGGCATTGCATGCTGAGTTGTGGAACTCAACGCAGCGTTCTGCCTTGTTGCCAAACCCAGGAAATTAAAAGTTCCATATCCTAGTGTGGGAATTGAACCGACAACCTGTCATTGTAATTCATTGATATTGTTGTATTAATGTACACATTGTTAAAAAAATGTTATTCTTTCCCATTTTCATAGAAAGTTTGACAAATTGTCTTACACTCTAAGGCTTTTTGGCTGTACTTAATTAGATAGTCATTTGGCTAACAATGAAAAACAAAACATTTTTTGGCTTCTTTGTTTATTGTTTAGCTACTTTTCAAAAATAATTTATATTTTAGAGTTATTTTTTTTGATAATGAGCAATAATTTCATTAATATATATAAAAATAAAATAAAAAATGTATTATAAATGTTTTGTATAGAATATAATTGTGCGTTACTAATAATTAATTAAAAAATTTTGTATACATAAAATCATTTTTGATTTTTATTAGTTAACTCCTCTCGTGGTGCAGAGGCACAAGCGTGCGACTCGCGACTGGTTGTGGGTTCGATTTCCACTCCGGGAAATGGAATGGTAGCAAGGCAAAGCGCGGCGTTGAGTTTCGCCACTCAGCATGCAATGCCTCAATTAGGTGGAAAGTGGGGAACGGAGTGGCTAAACACTAGGTTCCCTCTGTTTACCATGCTATATGCGGAATTGGAAAAAAGTGGAAGTGGAAAAAAGTGAATTCTTTAAATGCACCTGTTCTTGCAAATAACAATCGTTTTGGTTTCATCAAAATCGGGCTAGGATTTCAGAAATTACAGCGTCGTAAAGTTTGAACATTTTTAAAATTTGCGTTCCGTCGATATCGGCTGGTGACGTCACGTGGCGATTGGTATTTATCTTCTTACGCAGGTGGTGCAGTACGCGGTGTGGCGGTGTGCGTGTTGTTACAACGTACATGTATGTAGGTTTACAAGCGGCGTATCGCCACGTGACGTCACACAGTAGCGCGAGGTTGCACTTCAACGCTTAATATCTCAGTCATTTTTGAAGATAGAAAACAAATAAAAACAGAGTCTATTTTCTTTAGTTACCTTCTACTTAGATATACTGTTAGCCAAATCGTTGGTGTGACTCATTGTGATAAATTCTGGATTTTTAAATAGTAATTTCAATTTTTTAATTATCACTCTTCAATTCCAGGCATTGTTATTAGAATTAGAGAACGCAGAGAGTTTAGCGAAGTCCACTTTGTACTGCACTAGCTGTGGATGTCGCTTGGTGATCGACAGGAAACAAGATGGTATTAGTTATTGTATGTAAGTTGTATTATATGCACTTTTTAAACTTTCTTCTTCTAAAATTATATGAACTAGTTACCCCGTTGACGCGTTAACAACGCATTGTCTTTGAGAATGTGTATGTCATTTAATATACGTGGATGTCAAACCATGGTAGTGTGTTTAACATTGGTTTTGTTAATTTAATATACTTTTTATACATTATTTTTAAAAAATTCATTCTCAATTCAATGGCTATTCAATATGGCAAATTCAATGGCATTCTCCTTGTTTATATAAACTAAAAGTGTGCCAAGTTTCATGCTCCTCCATCCGCGTAATTTTCGTAAAAAAGGGGTGCAAAGTTTTTGCTTCACATATTTATATATAGATGTATGACGTAGTCAAAGTCAAAGTCAAAAAATTTTATTCAAAATAATAAGTTACATGCTTCATTTTTGGACGTCAAATAATTTACCATATTTGTGACTATTAGTATGAAAATAAGTATATTAAGATACAAAGTTATATCATGGCTTTTTTTTTGTTTTTTCTTCTTTTTATTAGCTTCACGCAGCATCCCGCATATAGCAGGGCGGGCAGAGGATTAGGAAACCTCAGGGTAGGGAACCTGAGAACCTAGTGTTAAGACACTCCGTTCCCCACTTTCCGTGGATTTGAGGCATTGCGTGCTGGTTGGCGGAACTCAACGCCGCGCTTTGCCTTGTTAACAAACCCAGGAAATGAAAATATTAAACTTTTACATTTCCTGGAACTCACAACCTGTCGCGTTTACAGTCGCACGCGCCTGTGTCTTTGCGCCATGACAGGCGTTAAAAAAAATATACGGCATTATACAAATCCTTGCCTAACAATATTAAAAAAAAACAATCCCCATTTGTGTTTTTCATATATTAAATATTTCAGGTGCAAGGAACCCAAAAAAGACAGTGAGGGGTCAGACGGCTGGGTTCCTTACATGGAAGCTCAAGATGTCATAATATGGCGGAAGGAGTATAAACCTGGAGGCCTATATGCTTATAAAGGTAAGTTTAGGGTATTTCTTCAAAATTTTCATTTTTCACCTGATTCATATGCCCCAAAATATTTGACGTGTTTAAAAACGCGTTGTCTTTATCAATGTATATGTCACTTTATATAAACATGAATGTCAAACCATGGTAGTGTGTGTAATATTTATTTTATTAATTTAATATACTTTTTATTAAAAATTATTAGCATTCTGCACTCCTTCTCTATATAAAGTATAAGTGTGCCAAGTTTTATGCTCCTCTGTCCGCGTAATTTTCGTTAAATGCCATTTAACACACAATGTCTTAAAGTCGGAAATATGCGGGATAAAGTTTGAAACTTATCCAAATTGTGTGAATAATAATAATAACTACTGCCCCGTTGACGCGTTGACAACGCGTTGTCTTTAGCAATGTATATGTCACTTTAAATAAACTGGTTGTCAAACCACAACAGTGTAACATTTATTTTAATAATTTAATTTTATACATTATTTAAAAATATATATATTTGCATTCTGCACACCTTCTCTATATAAACTATACGAGTATATATATAATATGTTGCTCGAATATCCATCCATCAATCAAATCCGTCAATCAAATCCGTCAATCAAATCCATCATTTTTTTTTTTCAAATCCGTCAATCAAATCCATCAATCAAATCCGTCAATCAAATCCATCAATCAAATCCATCAATCAAATCCATCAATCAAATCCATCAATCAAATCCGTCAATCAAATCCATCTATCAAATCCATCAATCAAATCCATCTATCAAATCTATCAATCAAATCCATCAATCAAATCCATCAATCAAATCTATCAAATGGAACCTTGTGGAACACCTGCCCTGATGGGGCGACTGGTGGACAGAGTACCTTCGACTCGGAAGCGGAAAGAGCGATTTGATAAGTAGTCTCGTAGGATGTGCACGAGCCTATCTGGCACTTTTGCTTTTAACAGCTTAAAAATTAAACAGTTGTGCCAGACTTTATCAAATACTGCGATCCTCTAAAAAAAAAAGAAAGACTGCGGCTGATGGCCTACATTTACCTGCACTCATCAAGTCTTCCGTGAGGCGGTGGACTTGATTCACGCTTGAGTGTTGGGCTCGAAAGCCAAATTGTTCGGGGGGTATCAAAATGACAGCTGCTACAGTAAGTATTGCCAAGTTTCGTAACTCCTCCGTCTACGTAATTTTTTCGTAAAGGAATCCAAAGAGGTTTTGCTTCACGTATTAAATATAGATATTAAAATGTTCCGTCACCTTATATAATAGATATATGACCTTGTTTATCTATTCCATTATTATGTCAGTGGCATATTCTTGTTATCATCTTAATATAAGTATGGTAATAGGTAGGCTTACCATACGTCCCGGTTTGACCGGGATAGTCCCGGTTTAATATCCCTGTCCCGGCGTCCCGGTCAAACTTGAACAGCACCGACACCCCAACCAACGTCTCTTTTTCTTTATTATAAAAAATATATTCACATATATTAATATGTTTTCAATTCATAATAATTTTGATTGCATTTCAAATATGAAAAACACAAATTAAGCGAAAAGCAAAATGAACATGAGCCTTCTTCTCTTCTGCGTCCCGGTTTGGCTCTTCGTAATTATGGTAAGCCTAGTAATAGGCCACCGTGGCGCAGTGAGATAGTGTCTGACCTTAAATGCGGTTGGTTGTAGGTTCGATTTTTACTTTTGGAAATTATTATATGTAAATTATTTTCTTTTTTTTCACTCTTATAAGACTTGAATTCGGACGAGAAGCCGAGAGTGGAACGAAACGGTGCTTTTTTGCTTTTTTGTAAAAATTACTGTTCCCGTTGACGCGTTAACAACGCGTAGTAAATTTATTTAATTTAATATATTTTTTATGCATTAATTCAAAAATATATTATCATTCTGCACTCTTTCCCTATATAAACTATAAGTGTACCAAGTTTCATACTCCTACGTCCGCGTGATTTTCGTAAAAACTCATACAAAGTTTTTGCTTCACGTATTTATATATAGGTATTTGTTTGGTAGTAGGAGGTTCGTCCTCCGTCTGGCTCGCGACCACTATCATGTCAAAGACGAACCGCCAAATATCTTATGATGTGTTCCGGTTCGATGGCATGTAAGCCAGGTTTTCCCATTCCCACCCATCCTTTCCCCAAAATGTGGTGGTTCCGAGAACGGAATACTACATTGTCCTCCTCTTCCATCTGTATCCTCTAGGTTGGCAACGCATCTACAACACCAGAGATGTTGTAGATGCGTTGCCAACCTACCCCCGATTCCCAACTTGGGGGCCCTTTTTTCGTTTTCCCCCCGTTTTTTAATAAAAAAAAAAAAAAAAAAAAAGGTATAAATATAAACTCTACGTTGTTTGTCAGTCACTTTTTAAATATACATATAGACATAGAAACTTTTATATATCTATATATCCATTTTTTTTCATGCGACAGGTTGTGGGTTCGATTCCTACTCCAGGAAATGGAATTTTTCATTTTCTTGGTTTGGTAACAAGGCAGAGCGCGGTTTTGAGTTCTGCCACTCAGCACGCAGAGCCTCAATTCGGCTGAAAGTGGGGAACGCAGTGTCTTACATAACACTAGGTTCCCTCTGCCTACCCTGCTATATGCGGGATACAGCGTGAAGCTATGTATGTATGTATATTCATTTTTTTTTATATTTTCAGTGTACGGTCGTTACCCAGAGATATGTGCAAGTGATTTCGCAGCGGTACAAATAGATGGTGCCTACCGTCGCGTGTGGGACTCCGCGGTGGCGGCGCTAGCTGTGGTGCAGAGAGACGCGAGGGGAATACCTGGACAGGCGGTGTTGCATTGGGAGGTGTTGTGGCCGGTGAGTTAGGGAAAATGGGGAAATTGAGGTTGGGTGGGTAAATTGTTGTCGTTTATAAAAGCCGGCGGAAACCGCGTTATATGGGCGCCTCGCCAATGGTAAAGACTATCTTATATGTGTAGCTATAACAGTCGGGATATTGTTTCTTATTAATTATTACATTTTTAATGGTTTTTCGCAATTATTTAAAAGCATAAGGCATTTGATACTTTAACTATTACAGTGAAAATTATGTCTATATATATATATATAAGTTTCTTGTATTTTAAATCCTGTCTTGTTTGTTAAAAAAGACGCCTGTCGTGGCGCAGAGATGTTGTGGATTCGATTCCCACTCCAGGGAATAGAATTTTTCATTTCCTGGGTTTGGTAACAAGGCAAAGCGCGGCGTTGAGTTCCGCCACTCAGCACGCAATGCCTCAATTCGGTGAAAAGTGGGGAACGGAGTGTCTTAACACTAGGTTCTCTCTGCCTCCCCTGCTATATGCGGGATACAGCGTGAAGCTATGTATGTATGTTAAATACATACTAGATGATGTTAATAATGGAATAAAGCATAGAAGCCTTACAAATTACACAAAATCTATTTTAGTTTGTTCTATCTCACATAATTTACTTATATAGGTTTCGTTCTTCAAATTCATTAAATCATGCATGAAATTCAGTTTTCAACTTCAAATATTTTATTTAAAATATATTTTCCTTTTTTAACTTCACGCTGTAACCCGCATATAGCAGGGTAGGGAGAGGGAATCAGAGAACCTAGTGTTAAGACACTCCATTCTCTTTCAACAATTCCGTTCCCCACTTGCCGAATTGAGGCATTGCGTGTTGAGTGGCGGAACTCAACGCTGCGCTTTGCCTTATACCAAACCCAAGAAATGAAAATACTAAATTTTATATTTCCAGGAGTGGGAATCGAACCCACAACCTGTCGCGTTTACAGTCGCATTCTTGTTCCTCTGCGCCACGATACGCGTTAAATGAAGAAAGTAAATCTTAACAAATTTTTTGATATATTTTTAACATGATATTCTTTATCATTTACAGAGACTATTCGCGAACCGCGACTACGTCTACATAAGACGTCACAAAGAATACGACATAGTGACTCCAAAAATTAACAAACCAACAACTTACGGAGTGAACGTTCACTCAAACGCCAGGAGGAAATCACTAGAGAGTCATAATAAAATAAATAATAAAGTATATATAATAGTGTCCAAGTCCTGCGAACATCCGGAAGTGCCCAAAACTAAGCACGCTATACGTGTGGCTGAGTACTGGAGTCATATGGTGGTGAAAACCATCGATGGAAGTGATAAGGTTAGTCTGGGTTCGATTCTTGGGGAGATTAAAGTTGGAAATCGGGCATGATTATTTTTCTTAGCTTCACGCTGTATCCCGCATATAGCAGGGTAGGCAGAGGGAACCAGAGGACCTAGTTTTAACACATTGACCGCCAATAAGCTTTTCGTAAAATGTCCAAAAACCAATGTCGTGCGACTGTAAACGCGACAGGTTGTGGGTTCGATCCCCACTCCAGGAAATGTAAAATTTAGTATTTTCATTTCTTGGGTTTGGTAACAAAGCAAAGCGTGGCGTTGAGTTCCGCCACTCAACACGCAATGCCTCAATTCGGCGGAAAGTGGGGAACGGAAATGTTGAAAGAGAATGGAGTGTCTTAACACTAGGTTCTCTGGTTCCCTCTGCCTACCCTGCTATATGCGGGATAGAGCGTGAAGTTAAGTCCAAAAAAATGTTTGAGCGATTTTAGATTTAATTTACGATAATGAGTGGGAAAACATTTATTTTTCTTATATTGAGATATTTTTTGTGGTTGCTTATTGTGTTTTTTGATGTGTCAGTCACCAGTGGTCGACGCGGCGCAATGATTAAATATTACGGATAACGTCGCGTCGCCCACCGGTGGGTGACACGGCGGTCAACGTGTTAAGATACTCTTTACCTTTCTGCCCGAAACTGATTCATTGCGTACATTTTTCATATTAGAGCAAAGGGTTAATAGCTTCACGCTGTATCCCGCATATAGCAAGGTAGGCAGAGGGAACCAGAGAACCTAGTGTTAAGACACTCCATTCTCTTTCAACAATTTCGTTCAAGGGTTAATAATTCAATTATAATCATTTAATCGACTGGGAATTGATATTTAGTATTTTGTGTAACAATTAAAAAAATGATGATTTTAATCATTGTTTGTGACTCTTTCATTAAAAAACTACTGAATGGATATACATGAAACTTTATAGTACTCAAAAACTCAACAACTACTTATCAGATTTCATAAATTGAAATGGGATTACATCAGAAGCACTAATAAATTCAAAATTTGGTTCACTCAGTAAAAAGTTACGCGGTAACATATTTGAAGAAATGCAATATTTCAGAATCCCCTATTTATGGAAGTAGGTTAAAGAATTTATGTAATTTGTGTTATAATTTTTTTTTTTAACTTCACGCTGTATCCCGCATATAGCAGGGTAGGCAGAGGAAACCAGAGAACCTAATGTTAAGGCACTCCATTCTCTTTTAACAATTCCGTTGCCCACTTTCCGCTTAATTGAGGCATTGCGTGTTGAGTGGCGGAATTCAACGCCACGTTTTGCCTTGTTACCAAACCCAAGAAATGAAAATACTAAATTTTACATTTCCTGAAGTGGGAATCGAACCCACAATCTGTCGCGTTTACAGTCGCACGCTTGTGCCTCTGCGCCACGACAGGCGTTATTAAAAAAAAAGTATTATGAAAATTTGCTTCACTCAGTAAAAAGTTATGCGGTAACATATTTGAAGAAATGCAATATTTCAGAATCCCCTATTTATGGAAGTAGGTTAAAGAATTTGTGTAATTTGTGTTATAATGACTTTTAAAATTTCGGTTTACCATTTTTCACCGAATTGAGGCATAGTTTGCTTAGTGGCGGTACTCAACGCCGCGTTGTACTTTGTTACCAGAGTGAGGAAATGAAGATATTAAACATAATTTAATATATTTTTTTTTTGGTGTGGAAATCGAAACAATCTGTCGTGTTTACAGTCACAGACGCTTGTGCCTTTGCGCTATGATAGGCCTCGGGAATGATAATATTAGGTCTAAATTATACTTTGACGCCTGTCGTGGCGCAGAGGCACAAGCGTGCGACTGTAAACGCGACAGGTTGTGGGTTTGATCTCACTCCAGGAAATGGAATTTTTCATTTCCTGGGTTTAATAACAAGGTAAAGTGCGACGTTTAGTTCCGCCACTCAACACGCAGTGCCTCAATTCGGCGGAAAGTGGGGAACGGAGTGTCTTAACACTAGGTTCTCAGATCCCTTTATCCCTGCTATATATATGGGATACGGGGTAAAATGATAGATTTAAAATGTCTCCAGCCGGGAATGGAATTCGTGCTGACGTACTACGACGAGCCGGCGGTGGGCGGCATGCCGGGCGGCGTGGCGGCGTGGGCGTCCTCGCGCGCCGCGCCCGTCTACCTGCACGCCATGCGGCGCGCCGCCGGGGAGTATGGCGGGTGGGTGGCGGGACGGTCGCCGCAGGTGGGTCGGGAGTTCCAATTTGGGGGGTTTGAAAACTGGTGAAAATGTGAGCGAAACGGGACTCGAATCCACAACTCTTGGATGTCGTATAAGTGCTGCGTCGAATTTTTAAAAAATAATTATTATTTTTTTTTTTTTATTTAGACAATTAAAATACTTGGATTCTCTTTGGAAATAAAATTATCGTATTTCCTAGGCACTGGTGAATTTTTATTATTGTCCGTTAAAAAACCCAACTCTGGAGCTTCTTAAACGTATTCGGAGTAGAGGTCTAGAGTTGTGATAAGTGCTCAGGTCGGAGCATTTATTTGAGATGGCGGCGGAAGAACCCGTTAGGGGTAAATGGCGGTGCTCAAGTTTTACAGTAAAATTACGACCTTGACGTCAGGTGGCAACCGCTCGTAAAACACAAGCCAAAACAACATACTTATCATGAAAAGGCCAAACAAAACTTGGCCTTAATAAGAGTGATGCGAGTCAACGAACCACATGGCGCCGCATGATAAGGAAAGCCGACCCCGTATAACAAGATATGACGAGGACAAGTAGAAGAAGATAATATTAATATATAAAAAAAACGTATATGCAACTCAACTTATCAACCTATTCACGCCATGTATGGACATGTACCATATATACGATTCATAGTAACTATAAGAAATATATCTATCTCACTCTGTCATAGGAAAACGCAATGTTAGAGGGAGATAGCGATACAACAGAAAATGCGTATAATAATTTTATTTCATAATTTAATTTAGTCAGTACTGTCAGTTTCGTAAGTCAAATAAAATTTTATATTTCAGGAGTTACCCGATTTCATCCCATTTGAACCAGATCGTGTCAGTCAGAAGGAAGCAGTTCAAATCCAAGAACAGGATATGGAGGCATGTATTACTAATATTATAAATTTGAATGTAAGTTTGCTTGTTACGCCAAAACTACTGAACGAATCTAGATAAAATTTAACAGTAATATAGCTTATATATAGGATAATTTATATAACGTTTTAACCGACTTGAAAAAAGGAGAAGGTTATCAGTTTCACTGTATTTTTTGTTTCCTGTAGTGGGAATCGAACCCACAACCTGTCGCGCTTACAGTCGCACGCTTGTGCCTCTGCGCCACGACAGGCGTCTTCTTTTTCATTTCTTGGGTTTGGTAACAAGCAAAGCGCGGCGTTGAGTTCCGCCACTCAACACGCAATGCCTCAATTCGGCGGAAAGTGGGGAACGGAATTGTTCAAAGAGAACGGAGTGTGTTAACACTAGGTTCTCAGGTTCCCTCTGCCTACCCTGCTATATGCGGGATTCAGCATGAAGATATATTCATATGCATACATACACAGCTTCACGCTGTATCCCGTATATTCATATACAAGTAGTAAAAAGCGGTTATTTTAATATTACAACAGACACTCCAAAATATACTTCAGGTAAAAACGTTAATTAACTTTTTTTAAATCAATAAATATTATTTTTAACTTCTAGACATCAAAACAAGGACCGGAAATGGAAAACGGGATCACAACAAGAGATCAAAGCGTGCAAACCGATGAGTTTCTTATAGAAAATGTAAATATAGATGATAAAGTCACAAATAATGAACATGTACAAAAAGAGAAGGAAACAGAGGAAGAAGAGAAGAGAGTGGAAGATGAAGATACACCTAAGAATGATAAAAAGGTGAGTTTTATTATTGAAAGAGAGTGGAGTGTCTTAACACTAGGTTCTCTGGTTCCCTCTGCCTACCCTGATATATGCGGGATACAGCGTGAAGCTAAAAAAAAATCAAAAAGGTAGAGGGTACCTGAGAACAAAGTGTTAAAACACTCTATGCTCTTTTAGCATTTTTGTTTGTGCGAAATACCACGTGGAGCTAAATAAATAAATAAATATTACAAACATAGCTTCACGCTGTACCCCGCATAAAGCAAGGCAGGTAGAGGGAACCTAGTGTTAAGATACTCGGTTCTCCACTTTCCGCCGAATTGAGGCATTGCGTGCGGAGTGGCGGAACTCAACGCCGCGACTTCACCTTGTTACCAAACCCAGGAAATGAAAAATCCATTTCCTGGAGTGGGAATCGAATCCACAACCTGTCGCGTTAACCCACAACACACGCGTGAACCCACAACCAGTCGCACGCTCGTGCCTCTGCACGAGCGTGCGACTGTACATTTATACTCACACATATTATAGTTAATCTGTTAAATATATCTATCTCACTCTCTCACAGGAAACACCAACGTTAGAGGGAGACAGCGATAAAACAGAAGATGAGAATAATGGTGGTTGGTGGAGAAAATATCTATGTCCTTTTATTATTTTGTTTAAAATATAATTATATATATATATATATATATATATATATATATATATATCTTTGCTGTATATATATATATATATATATATATATATGCTATATATATATATACTCTATATATATATATATATATATATATCAACTGCTCTTTCATATATATATATAATAAATGTCTGTATGTATGGATGTCCATTAAAAAGAATGGCTTTTAATATATTTTGAAAATGTTAAACGTCATTTGAAAATTGACAGCAAATAAATGGGGTTAGAATACACAATTCCCCACCGCCGCTGGGTAGCGTCCGTAAGAGGGCGGGTATCCCAGTAGTTTGGTGTTAGGAGGTTCGTCACTCCGTCTGGCTCGCGACCACTATCATGTCAAGGGCCGAACCGCTAAATATCTTTATGATGTGTTCCGGTTCGATGGCATGTAAGCCAGGAGTTTCCCCTTTCCCACCCATCCTTTCCCCCAAAATGTGGTGGTTCCGATAGCGGACTTCTACTACATTGTCTCCCCCTTCCATCTGTATCCTCCCTAGGTCAGCAGTAATGCGTTTACAACATCTCTGGTGTTGTAGATGTTCATGGGCGAAGGTAACCACTTACCATCAGGTGGTCCTTCTGCTCGTTTGCCATCCGTTATCCAATAAAAAAAAAATGACGAAAGGTACCACTGACTACATGATATCTTTTACATTCATGTTGTAGTAAAAATACTGGAATTATTGAAGTACTTGTAGCATGGCTTAAACTTTAAAAAAAAAGTTATTTTGTCTTTCTTGAGGGACTCCCCTCTTTCTTGGAGGACTCCATTCTTTGACAATTTCTCATTAGACTAAAAAAGGACTTGAAATAATTGAATTCCTCTGCTAATTTGTTCGATTACTTAAATCGATTCAATTAAAATCGATTTTTTTACGGTATCTAAGTTTTATAGCTTTAATGTATTTGATTTTATTTCAAACAAATCATTAAAACCCACGGTATTGAAAATGGTCTCTTGTAAATTATAAAGACCTGATCAGAAAAATCATTATTCAATTTTTTTTTGATTAAAACATGAATATAAATTTAATTTTAATTAAAATTTAAAAAATATTTTTTTTCAAAAAACTTAGATATATAAATTTGTATTGAAGTTCCCAATTTTTTTATAAAGTATAACTCTAAAGGTGCGATATACCGATTAAATTAAAATTTATTTTTTTAAGGTCTCGAAGCTTTATTGTTTTAATGAAAGAGTTTTTTTTTTTTATATTTTTTAATAACTTAAACCTTCTGAATGTAGAAAATGGCTTTTTTTTTAAATTTACAATCACATAAGGACAGCAATAATATTTTTTTTTTTCATTCTCCGTCCAAACTTTGCTATATATGCATATGACATATACAATACATTGATAGACAACGCGTTGTTAACGCGTCAACGGGAACTTTAGTAATAATATAATATAAAGTCATAATTTTGCACTGACTCTTTATATATACTATGAAAATAGAGTATCTCTTACTTGAGTAGAAAAGAGTTTAATAAGAGAAAGAGATAGTTGAAACTATATAAAGATTTAAACTGGTTGTTATATTATAGGTATTAAACTAAATAAATTTAGACTTTTGCATTGTTAATGTTAAAAAAAAAGTGAGCTGTCATGGGACGCCTGACAGATGTGAAACATCTTGGTCATATATATATATTTTTTTTTTTTGTTTTTTCACGCTGTATCTCGCATATAGCGTGGTAGGCAAAGGGAACCAGAGAACCTAGTGTTAAGACACTCCATTCTCTTTCAAAAATTCTGTTCCCCACTTTCCGCAGAATTGAGGTATTGCGGGTTAAGTGGCGGAACTCAACGCCGCGCTTTGTCTTGTTACCAAACCCAAGCAATGAAACTACTAAATTTTACATTTCCTGAAGTGGGGATCGAACCCACAACCTGTCGCGTTTACTGTCGCACGCTTGTGCCTCTGTGCCACGACTGGCGTCATATAAATAATAACCATAAAAGACGGTGTTCCTACAGAAATAATTATAACATAATTAAAAAAAAAGTAAATAAAGAATTTTTTTTCAAGTAAAATATAGATTATGTGTACCGTAGTATAACAGCGTCGAGCTAATTGAGGAGGGAGTAGTAGTATGGCGACACGTCGCCACACCGTACACTCTATTATAGATACACTATATATATATATATATATATACCAGTGACGAGGTGTCCATACAACTCGATTCAAACCGGCTTGCCTAACTTTTCAAAGTCCAAATATGAAACCTAAAAAAAAGCTTGTTAGTAAAATGTGGAGCTCCAAAATATAAAGTTTAACAAGGTGTGAGAGCTAGAAAAATATTGGGCATAAAACATCTTTTCGACCTAAAAAAAAAGGTCATCGCCAAAATTCGATAGTGAAATTACTAAATACTTTGACATCCTATACCACTTTCCCTATAATATATATATCGGCTTCCTCAAAAATTACCGGCCTCCCTAAATATATATACCGGCTTCCTTATATATACATCTTCCCTTAATTTACCGGCTTGCCTAACTAAAATTTTCACCCCTCGCCACCTTAGCATAGCGTGGCGACCCGTCACCACGGCAAACGTCGCCACGTCTAAAATCTGGTTTATACCAATAGATGTTTCACATCAAGAAGTTAAATTAATTTCTAGTTTAAAGCCAAAAAAAATATTTTTAGAAAACATAAAAGAGATTATTATTAATAACAGAGATGTTAACAGCATTAAGTTGTAAAAAGCGTATAAGGATTTCGACGTAGGGATAAGAACGTATGGCTTAGTGGTTAGTGATTGGAAGGTTTCCAAGAGGCCTGGGTTCGAGTCCCGGTGCATTAAAATTTTTATACGTTTTCTTTAAATATGTTTTTTCTTATTCTAAGTGTGTGAATTTAGATAATTAAAAAATTATAATTTTTGATTTTTTTTTTGTGAAATATTTGTATGTATGGATTTGAAGCTGTGCTTTTCAAAAATATGTCAATTAAGTTATAAGTTAAAAATTATTTTTGTCTTTTTTTAAACGACCTGTATATGTATTTATGGGAAAATAATCTAGTATATACTGTCTCGAAACTATGCATAATATTTATGAAACATCAATATAATTTATTCGATTATTAAATCGATTTTATTTAAGAAAAAGATTTATCGAATTGTATAATATTTACAAAACATGAATATTTTATTCGATATGTTAAATCGATTTGATTACAATCGATTTTATTAAAACGTCTCGGAATTTTAAAAGCTAAGAGCATATTTGTAGAATAACTTTATAATAATATTATGATAATTATATTCTAAGCAGGTGTGAATAACTTGATAAATGAGATTAGAAAAATTCCATACTTTGCAAAGTATGGAAAAGTATGGAATGCCTTACGGCTTTGGCGTTTTTAAGTTAAAGTTTTATTTGTAAATTCTGTTTTTTATGTTATTTACATATTTTTGTTTATCAAAAAGTGTTCGATTACAAAAAAACCTTACATACATTACATACTTCACGCTTCACGCTGTATCCCGCATTTAGCAGTATGCTTGCAATATGCTTGGTTATGTTATGCTATGTGTGCAATATGCTTGGTTAGATTTATAGTTATATAATAAGGCAAAGCGCGGCGTTGAGTTCCGCCACGCGAAGTATAGAAGTCGTATGAAGTAGAGAACGGAGTGTCTTAACGCTAGGTTTCCTCTGCCTACCCTGTTATATGCGGGATACAGCGTGAAGCTAAGAAAGAAGCGAAAATATGTGTGATTAGCTTCACGTTGTATCTCTCATATAGCAGGGTAGGCAGAGAGAACCTGAGAATCATAGTGTTAAGACACTCCGTTCTCTTTTAACAATTCCGTTTTCCACTTTCCGCCGAATTGAGGCATTGCTTGCTGAGTGGCGGAACTCAACGCCGCGCTTTGCTTTGTTACCAAACCCAGAAAATGAAAATACTAAACATTATTTAATATTTTTCATTCTCTAGAGTGGGAATCGAACCCACAACCTGTCTTTCGAATTAGAACGGAGTGTCTTAACACTAGGTTCTCTCTGACCTTTGGGCTTGATAAAGCATAATTTTTTTTTTAATTATTAAGATAACTTTAGGTGCCATTCTATTAGTCCTTTCACTCGTGGTTAGAGTGAGAGAGACGAAAGATAAAAATGTTCGTGAAGCTATATATTTGTCTCGCTTTGTTCTCGAAAGTGCAACTAATACAATGCAATTTGGGTTTGTAAGAAATTAAAAAAAAATTGTTGAGTTGATAACTTCCTCTGTGTGGGAGGTAATGGACGCAGGTTTATATTCGAAGTTGACGGTTTTAAATATTATATATATATATATATATATATATATATATATATATATAGATTTAGTTTATATAGTATTATGCATTTTGTTCGGAGTGAAACTTTAGAAAGATGTAACAAAAATGCGTCACAATTAAACAACAGACATATATATTGAGTGATCGTTATATACTGTTACAAGTAAAGTAAGAGAGAAGAAACTAATTCTAAGAGTTTTTTTGCTATTATTTTGAATATATATGAATTTTTTAAGGCGGAGAGGCCGACAGACTGTAAACGCGACAGGTTGTGGGTTCGATCCCCATTCCAGGAAATGGAAATATTAAATAATATTTAGTTAACTGTTGAGTTCCGCCACTCAGCACGCAATGCCTCGATTCGGCGGTAAGTGGGAATCGGATATGTTAAGAGAACGGAGTGTCTTAACACTAGGCTCTCAGGTTTCCTCTGCCTACCCTGCTGTGTGCGGGATACAGCGTGAAGCTAACCTAAAGTTTAACCTAACAATTATTCTAATACTCTGTATACGCTCTTCATTGAGAAGAAGATTATATAAGAATGAGATCTTACATACATACATACATAGCTTCACGCTGTATCCCGCATATAGCAGGGTAGGCAGAGGGGACCGACGTGTTAAGACTAGTTCCCCATTTTCCGCCGAATTGAAGCATTGTGTGCTGAGTGGCGGAACAAAACGCCGCGCTTTGCCTTGTTACCAAACCCAGGAAATGAAAAATTCTATTTCCTGGAGTGGGAATCGAACCCACAACCTGTCTCGTTTACAGTCGCACGCTTGTGCATCTATGCCACGACAGGCGTTTCATGTACAGGCTCATTCCTTCGTCTGTTCTTTTCTAAAGTTTCACTTCTGTCGTGTTAATAACGCACCCTTTTTTATAAATATAAGTAATTTTAGTTTTTTTTGTAGATAATGTAAATAGAAATGTAGTTGGAGATTAAAATCGATTATTATTGTTAATAAAAATAAATGCTTTGTTAGACATGTGTGTTTTTTTCTTTAAATTGTCACGATACATTCTTATACGTCGACTTTGTGTAATCATTACTTAGAGTTATTTTTTACTGGCTAAATAAGAATATTTTAAATATGTCGCGGTTGTGGGTTCGATTCCCACTCAGAGAACTTTCTTCGCAGCATTGGGTTCGTCCTGCCTCGAAATGAGTACCGTTTACTTCCCGCCCGAACCCGACAGTTCAGGACATCAGCCGGTTAGTCGGAGAAAAAAAAAGAGTACCTAGTGTTAAAACACTACTTGCTTTCTAACGATGAATGCATACAATCTATAATATTCTTTATCGCACTTAAAGTTTACAAAAGGGAAAGGCATATTAGTTGTCGACAAAGGTGGACTTATCTCTAGAAGAGATCTCTTCCAGTTAACCCGTGAAGGTGGAAGCGTAACAGACAGTGGGATTGAGTGTATAATCTGCTATGAGGAATAAAGCGTGAAGTTGCTGTTATAGAAATGTTTCCTGCATTTGCATAGTAGTAAAACTACTACTTAATACGAATTACGTGGCGGAACTAAACGCCGAGTTTCGTCTTAACAGAGCCATAATGTGAGTGTATATATTATGTATTTATACGTGAATCAAAAATTTTGTACCCCTTTTCACGAAAAATACGTGGACGCAGGAGCATGAATGATCTTTTTAAAATAATACGTAAAATATATATTAAATCAACAAAATTACCATGGTTTGACATGCATGTTTATATAAAATGACGTTACGTTTTAACGCAACGCGTTGTTAACGCGTCAACTGGGACACTTGTATAGTTGAAATGTTAATCCTTCGTTGGGATCGAATCCTTAACTATCGCGTTCATAGTAACTCAGTCCGATGGCCTCTACTACTTAAATATAGGGACAACTTATCAGGCGTGAGTGTTTTCTAACAAAAACTAGCTTATAAAATGTAAGCACGCACGAAAACAAAATGAAACGTTTGGGTTACTGAGTGACTGACAGACAATGTACACGCGAAACTACTGGCCATAGGAAGATGACATTTATAATATAGGGGTATAAGTATACTAAATTTCAAGCCCCTCCGTCCACGTAATTTTCGTAAAAAGGGGAACAAAATGTTTGGTTCACGTATTTATATATAGGATAAGTTTTACCAATAACCATTTACGTAATTGGATCAGTACATTACCAATACAAAATTCAATTCACAAAAAAATCCACCATTCGTCAATAATTACAATATCATAAAAACAATTTGAAATTCAAACGCTAGGACGTCAATCGCAGATTTCCCCCGGGATGATCTGATGCCCGAAATAGGGGTAATATAAATAATTACTAGGTAATATAAATAATTACTAATAAAACGAGTAGTTTTTGTAAAGATCACATTTTGCTTTATTTGACAGTTGAAAACCAGAGACAATATAGTACAGATCACAGACACGCTACAGTTCTCCTTCAATACCCATTTCGATATCAATAAACAATAGAAATAAAGGAAAATAAAACTTTTATTGCTTCACACGTGCTACTGTGACTTTTGCTTGGTGGTAGGAGGTTCGCCCTCCGTCTGGCTCGCGACCACTATCATGTCAAAGACGAACCGCCAAATATCTTATGATGTGTTCAGGTTCGATGGCATGTAAGCCAGGTTTTCCCCTTTCCCACCCATCCTTTCCCCAAAATGTGGTGGTTCCGATAGCGGACTACTACATTATCCTCCCTTTCCATCTGTATCTAGGTTGGCAACGCATCTAGTACATCTCTTGTGTTGTAGATGTTCATGGGCGAAGGTAACCACTTACCATCAGGCGGTCCTTCTGCTCGTTTGCCATCCGGTATCCATAAAAAAAAAAAGAAAAAAAAATACTGTATACTATTCACTCTCACTCACTACTTGGGGAGTGTAGAGGAGCGCTGATAGAGACTCAAAATTCCTACGAAAACCGGGAAAAGGATATTAAGCTTTATAATTCACACCAGTGACAGGACAAGTTGTAAAGGAAAGCTTCAGTAAATTAACTGTCAGAAATAACTTTTTGTTATATTTTTTTTTAATTTAATTCAATTAACAAAGAATTCATTAGAACGTTGGTTTTGATTGTGTCGCCACTTGCACGCCCAGTTCCAACATGACATCCCGGCCCAGGGTTCATCAGTGTAAAATACTTGGCCGTTCTGGTACATCTGTGAGTATATTTATAAATGTTAAATAAAACGCGGTGTTAGGTTCCGCCACGCAATATAATATCTCGAGAATGTCAAGTGAAGAAAGATACTATGTTCTCTTGAACTGCCTTTGGGGGGCAGTAATGTTAAGTAATATTGAGTAATGTTAAGTAATATTGAGTAATGTTAAGTAATATTTAGTATTATAAGTAATAATATAAATAAGTAGGCAACTAAAATACTTGGACTCTCTTTGGGAAAAAAAATCTTATTTCCTAAGCTTAGTTATGCGATATGAAAATATTGTGAAAGTTGACAAAAGGTACGGACCACGTGTCCGTAGTGTTCTGAATATATATTAAAAAAAAAAATGTCTACCTTGGGGTGGAAAGTAGAGTGTCTTGACTAGACTCTCTCAGACTGATCCTACTATGTTGGTAAAAGCGTGAAGTAGTAATAAATTCATGGAATAAATGAAAATGTAGGTATATAACTAGAACAAACGCCCGTCGTGGCGCAGAGGCACAAGCGTGCGACTATAAACGCGACAGGTTGTGGGTTCGATTCCCACTCCAGGAAATGGATTTTTCATTTCCTGGGTTTGGTAACAAGGCAAAGCGCGGCGTTGAGCTCCGCCACTCAGCACGCAATGCCTCAATTCGGTGAAAAGTGGGGAACGAAGTGTCTTATCACTAGGTTCCCTATTGCCTACCCTGCTATGTGCGGGATACAGCGTGAAGCTAAAAAAAATACATACAAACGTTAAATCCGAACTTTTATAAGTGACCCCATCATATCCAAAGCGAAGAATAAAATTCATGGAGAAGATAGAGAAGATACATCTAATGTCAGTAGTGGCTGGTATGAAGTAGCGATACGGTCCACAGTAGTATGATATCTTAGGCTCATATTCTACGGACTCTGGGAATTCTTCTCTTGGGTTTATTCTGGAAGAAAGATTCTATCCTATAGTATAACGCCTGTCGTGGCACAGAGGCACAAATGTGTGACTGTAAGCAACAGGTTGTGGGTTCGATTCCCACTCCAGGAAATGTTAAAATTTAGTAATTTCATTTCCTGGGCAAGGCAATAAGGCAAAGCGTAACGTTGAGTTTAACGCCACTCAGCACGCAATTTCCAATTCGTCGGAAAGTGGGGAACGGAATGTCTTAACACTAGGTTCTCAGGTTCCTTCTGTCTACCCCGCTATATGCAGGATACAGCGTGAAGTAAAAAATAAATAAATAGAAAGAAGTAGTAATTGTTATGTATTTAGAATAAGCAAATTGTCTTTTAAAACGTTCGCTGCGAAGCTATTATTTGTAAACTTTCATCTTTTTTTTAAATTTATTTATTTAACAAAAATTTTATAAAGCATTTTTTCTCGCCAAGCTGTTACACGTTAACGGCGCTATTTGGTGCGCTATGAAGTCATTGACACCTTTTTCTAGTATGTCGCGTGGTTCACCCGCATTAGATAAAAGATCACTTTGGGTCAGTATGACCTCTCAACGCAGCGAAAGTGTAAACTGACTTTGAGAAAGGAGGTTCACAATTTGTTACCGCATAACTTTTTACTGGGTGAACTTATTTTGATGAATCTTTTTTTATATGATAGCTAGTGCTTCTGATGTGGTCCTATAAAAAATTGGTTGAGATGTGTGAAGTAGATTTTAAGTTATTTGTAATAATATTAAAAAAAGAATCATCATTGAATTAATTGTACCGACGACGATTTAATGTTGTGTAAAGTTATGCGGTAACACACATAAAGAATACAGTGGAATTGAGAAACCTTTCCTTTTTGGAAATTGGTTAAAAATAGCTGAAAATTTATACTTATGAGGCCATCGTGGCGCAGTGGCATAACGTCTGACAGCACTCATAGTTGATTATGGGTTCGATTCCCACTGGGAGAAATAAATAATTATATTCAAATTATTGTCATTCTCTGATTTCGAAAGTTATTGAGATTTGCCACTCAACACGTAATGCCTCGAACATTTTTTTTTAACTTTTTTCTTTATGCCTCAAACTCGAGCAGAATACGGAGGACGGAGTGTCTTGACACTAGCTTTTCTCCGACTACCCTGTATGTATGCGGAATAAAGTGTGAAGCTAAAAGAAAAAGAAAGATATATACTTATAAATGCATTGTGCGTCACTCCAGTTATCATCAGAATGGCAGTACAGGCCTTGGCTAGGATCTTTAGCTTGGAATTGTTCCCCGTGAGGTCCCACATACGTTGTCTCCGAATGTCGATGATAGAATCCGGTAAAAGCAAACGCACCTAAGAAACGAAACTCTTTAGCAATCCATAGACTTATCTTTATTTATTTAGTTTTTTATGGAAAGGACAAGGCAAGCCCGCGTTAGGGTCACCTGATGGTAAGTGATTACCGGCCCCTCGGCCCCGTGTAACACCAGAGGACCTACAAACATGTTGCCGGCCTATAAGGTGTAGTTAGACACGCTTTTTGAAGGTATCCATGTTGTGTCGAACTGGAAACGTTGTTGCAGGTAGACCGTTAAATAATTTGGGGGTACGTGAACGGAAGTTCTTATGAAACCTCATATTAGTAGAGTGCCACGTATCAAGGTGGTGCGGATGATATGAATTGTACTATCCAGGCATCAGGATTCCATTTTGTGGTAGGTACAGGAACTCGGGGCAGGGTCTGAGACTTGTGACCCAAATATAGGATTGAGGAATGCCTCAATTCGGCGGAAAGTGGGGAACGGAGTGTCTTAACACTAGGTTCCCTCTGCCTACCCTGCTATATGCGGGATACAGCGTGAAGTTAAGTACGTAAAAAATATTTGGGATAAGAGTATTTTTATAAAAAATACTTTTTACTATACAGTAAAAATCATGAGGACCGGAGGGCGTATATGAAGAGTTTAATCACTGTAGACGAGGCGAAAGAGGTATGCAGCGATCGTAGAGTTTGGCACTCAGGAACTCTGACTATCCCGCTAGGGATAAAGCGTTAAGTTAATCAGTAGTTTTATGTATTAAATATATAAATTTTGTATGTTTATAGTTTCATGTTTATTTGTTTTTTACTCACCTCTGAATGTATAGCAGTGCGGTTTCCTTTCGCTTGATAATATCATCTGTACGTCTTCTTGATTGTGCGGTGACGCTATGTAATATGATGTGCCCAGGCATTTAAATTCTATGAATAAAATAATGTTTTAACAATTTAATAGACACAATTATTAATACAAATGGTAGTGTGTAGTATTCATTTTACGCATTTAATATATACAAGGCAAAACGCGGCGTTGAGTTCCGCCGAGCAGCACGCAATGCCTCAATTCGGCGGAAAGTGGGGAATGGAGTGTCTTAACACTAGGTGCTCTCTCCTTAGCCTGCTATACGCGGGATAAAGCGTGAAGCTCTGTATGTATGTGTGCGTTGATAAACCACGTATAGCAGGCAGTTAGAGAGTACCTAGAGAACCTCGGAGAATGAAAATAATAAATTATTCTCATTCTCCGAGTGGAATCGAACCCTCAACTAATCGCGCTTACAGGCGGATGCTGTACCATTGCGCCACGATGGCCTCTTAACCTTATTCATTTAATATATTTATGAAAAATATTAATATACCTTGTTATAAAAAATATTGGCATTCATCGAATTTTTCTTTTTTGATCTTTTATTAAAAATTGTGGAGTTTCATATTAGGCATAATTTTCTTCAAAACATGGTATATAGTTAACTGGTTCTCTTTTTACTTAAAATATTATTTTTTTAGCTTCACGCTGTATCCCGCACATAGCAGGGTAGGCAGAGGGAACCTGAGAACCTAGTGTTAAGACATTCCGTTCTCTTTCAACAATTGCGGTCCCCACTTTCCGCCGAATTGAGGCAATGCATGCTGAGTGGCGGGACTCAACGCCGCGCTTTGCCTTTTAAGATATCCAAAATATAAATGATTATAAATATATAATTTTGCCATATGGATAAAAGCTATCAAAGTGCATTGCTTATATAAATGCCAGTATTTTATATGTCACCCATCTCCCTCTTTTGATGGGGGAAGACAAAGAGAAAAGACGAAGACAGAAGTTGAACAGATAGGAGACTGACATCTCAACTGATGGATGGCACCGTTTAACACCGTCTTCCTTTACCAACTTACCAGGGCTTGTATAAAGCCCGAAAGGTATTTTAGCCTGAGTCGACTTTATTTTAGCCTCAGAAGTATCCATCTTTTTGTTCATTTTAAGTAATACCATGGACATTAGTGCCATGTCGGTTTCGAAGAGTAGCCGCTTCAAATCCTTTATGTGGGTATCGATGAAAGAGAACAGTTTCTTTTGAGCTGTGCCTAAGATCTCTCTACGTTCTGTCTAAAAAATTGGGAAAAAAGATGTAGTAATTTAATTGGTAATTTCATTTTTTCAGGTTCAGCTCAAAGCTTTCGTTGCCTTTAATAATGTATGTATCACTTGATACAAACATGCATGTCAAACCATGGTAGTGTGTGTAATATTTATTTTATTAATTTTGTGCGGTTTTTATGCATTATGCAAAAAAAAATTGCATTCTGCACTCCTTCTCTATATAAACTATAAGTGTGCCAAGTTTCATGCTCCTCCGTTCGCTTAATTTTCGTAAAAAGGGGTACAAAGTTTTTACTTCACGTATTTATATATAGATACTATATACTATATATGTATTATATTATTTGACTTACAGGATTATGCGGTTCTTTTATCCTTCCATTCATATACCTTGTATAGTCTATGAGTTTTTCAAATTTCTCTTTAGCGTAGCTGTGTTTTGGGTCGATTTCTTTGGTGCTGGGCATGTTGTATGGTTTCTAAAAAAAATTAAAAAAAAATTAACAAAAAATAAACAAACTTCAAATAACCTGAATTACGTACATACATACATAGCTACACAGTGTATCTCGCACATAGCAGGGTAGGCAGAGGGAAGTTAAGAGGGAGTGTTAAGACACTCCGTTCCCCACTTTCCGCCGAATTGAGGCATTGCGTTGAGTTCCGCCACTCAGAAGAGTGGCGGAACTCAACGCCGCGCTTCACCTTGTTACCAAATCCAGGAAAATGAAAAATTCCATTTCCTGGAGTGGGAATCAAACCCACAACCTCTTAGTCGCATGCTTGTGCCTCTGCGCCACGACAGACATTAACAGGCTGTTCGTCATATCTTAACTAAATTTAAATGGGACCAAATCAGAAGCACTAACTCTCATATAAAAAAAGATCATCAAAATTGGTTTATCTAGTAAGAAGTTAAAAACGTCCACACTTAAAAAAGATACATTACGAATTGAATCTAACTTCCTTTTTTTGTAGTATTAATTAATAATATCTATATTAAATTAATAATAGAAGCGCCTGTTGTGGCGCAGAAGCACAAGCGTGCGACTGTAAACACGACAGGTTGTAGGTTCGAGACACTCCATGTAAAAGTTTAGTATTTTCATTTCCTGGGTGCTATGAAAAAAATAGATTTTTATTACTTACAGTCTCTACAGTAGGGAACGATAGTCGAGCGAGCTGTAAAATTAAAGAAAATTATTGTATCTTTTAAGGTCACAGTAGCGCAGTGGGACATCATCTGACTAAGCGCCAGTGGTCATGGATTCAATATCCACTTGGTGAAATGGTTATATTTAAATTATTTAGATGCCATAGGCAAGACAAAGCGCGGCGTTGAGTTCCGCTACCCAACCCGCAATGTACTGAATTGGGGCGGAAAGTGGAAAGTCTTGACACTAGGTTATCTCTGTCAAAATGTAACTTTTTACGCCAGTGACAATACAGTGTTGACGGGGAATAAACTTTCGTTAATCCAGCTCTAGAAAATTCTTGACGCATCAATATTATAGCAAATATATAACCACTCTAAGATTTAATAGATAAGAACAGCGTCGAACGTAATGCGTTCAATATGTTACGATTAATTTCTATGACGAAAAATGTAGTCATGACGAAGTATTTCGTCTTACCTCGATAACAGGTTAAGACGCGTTTATTAGATATATATCTATCTAATTAAAGTTAAAACAATCTTGCATCTCTATTTTGACCCATTTCTTGTTTGTTAGAAGAATTGCTCACGTGTCCGGTCCGATGACCTAATGACTTTGCTAGGAAGACCATGTAAGGGAAAATGACGTATTTCTTCTATTTAAAACTTGTTTTTTTTTTAATAATTTTGTAATTATTTATTACCTCTAAGAAACTGATTTGGTAGTTTATTATGTAGCTAGTATAATATTAGCACATTCGCGGCTAATTTTCTACGATTGAATTCTAAGTACCGGCAAATATAATGAAGTTCTGAAGCTGGTTGCCGCAAACTTGTATCGTCAAGGAGGATAAAAAATATAAAATATGCTTTGAAATATCAATGTTGAAGATACAATATAATAATTTCAAATGACGTGAATTCACGTCAGCTCCAACTAGGAATAGAATTTTAAATGACGTGAATTCACGTCAGCGGTCGCGAATGTGTTAATAGATAAGAACTTACTAGTTGAAAAGAAGACAGGCCTTCACTATGTACTAATGTAAGGCCATACAATATAAGGATCTGAAAAGAAATATTTTGAAATTTTATATGGCAGTTTCACACTTATTTACACACAACAAGGTAGTCATACTCGTAGAGAACCTAGTGTTAAGACACTCTAATACTAGCTTATACCATTAAAATTTACAATTCTTTATATTAAGAAGTGAGTTCACAAGTTGTTAAAAATGATAGTGAAAACTTTATTGGCGATGTTTTTGTTGTATAATTTTATGGTTTATTTTTGTATATAGAGAGCTGTATGATTTCCTATAGTAAGTAAATAAATAAATAAATAAATAAATAAATAAATAAATAAATAAAAAGACTTTTGTAAGAATGTTAGATGTATTATTATTAGATGTATTAACACCTGTCGTGGCGCAGAGGCACAAGCTTGCAATTGTAAACGCGACAGGTTTTGGGTTCGATTCCCACTCCAGGAAATGTAAAGTTTAGTATTTTCATTTACTGGGTTTGGTAACAAGGTAAAGGTCGTCGTTGAGCTCCACCACTCAGCACGCAATGCCTCAATTCGGTGGAAAGTGGGGAAGGGAGTGTCTTAACACTAAGTTCCCTCTGCCTACCCTGTTATATGCGGGATACAGCGTGAAGCTAAAAAAAAAATTAAATATATCTTAATAAAAATGAAAATTAACTTAGTTTTTATAATTTAACTATTTTTCTTACCAAAATAATTTGCGTAGACGTCGTCATTCTTGACTTTTATTGCTAAAAAACTACAAAAAAGTATAAATACCAGTCTAATTGGACCAATTAAATAAGTTATAAAAGGTAGTACGAGCAAATTGATTTGATATCTCAACAGTAAAACAATATGGCACATGTGTACGTTAATTAAAGAATAGATAGTCTGAAATATGGTCGAGTATTTATATCTTGAAGATAAACGCTCAGACAGTGACTACTTCCCGAGAATTATTTTTTAATTAGCCTATGTTAATAATTATTTAGGGATTATTAAATTATTAAATGCAAAACAATACTCAATATTAAATCTAAATTCACTATTTCCTAAATTATTTACATAAATAATAATTCAATGGTAAAATGATGATACAACAATAGTCAAATTCAACAATAATTAATCAAAACTCGACATCTTGGTTTCCTTACTGCGAAGTAATCTATTTAGTTGAATAACAGCTTAGGATCCTATTATTATCCGAAACATTGTAATTTTATGAAAATAAAATCTCAGTACACATACTGCATTTTTAGCTTCACACTGTATCCTGCATAGCAGGGTAAACAGAGAACCAGAGAACCTAGTGTTAAGACACCTGCTCCCACTTTTCTGCCAAATTTGTTATAATATGTATTTTAACTAAAAGATAATCTGTTTCGTTTGTCATTATGTGTGTGTATCATAGATTATAAAAAAAAGGTATATAAATAAAAAAGAACAATATTTAACGCCTGTCGTATGCAGAGTGCGCCAAGCGTGCGACTGTAAACGCGACAGGTTATAATATTCCCAATCCAGGAAATGTTAGTATTTACTTCCTGTTTGGTAACAAGGCAAAGCGCGACTTTGAGTTCCGCCACCAACACGCAATGCCTCAATTCGACGGAAAATGGGGAACGGAATTGTTGTAAGAGAACGGAGTGTCTTGCAACACTAGGTTCTGCTCCTTCCTGCCTACCCTGCTATATGCGGATATAGCGTGAAGTTAAAAAAAAAAGAAAAAAAGAACATTATTTATATATTTTATTTAAGTAATATAAAATTAAAGAACTAAAAAAATTTAATACATTAAAGCTAAATTACAAAATTTAAATAGGACTGCCATCAGTGCCCTAGCTGTCATATAAAAATCATCAAAATTTGTTCAGGCAATAAAAACTTATGCGGTACAAAACATAATACAGTCAAATCGATGACCTCCATTTTAAAAGTCGGTTAACAAATTTGGTTAGGTGGTAGGAGGTTCGTCCTCCGACTGCCTGCGACCACTATCATGTCAAAGACGAACCGCCAACATCTAATGATGTGTTCCGGTTCGATGCAGCTGGAAGCCAGATTTTCCCTTTCCACCCATCCTTTTCCCCAAAATGTGGTGGTTCTGATAGTGGACTACATTGTCCCCCCTTTCCATCAGTATCCTCTCTAGGTTATAAACGTTTCTACAACATCTCTGGTGCTGCATGTTCATGGGCGAAGGTAACCACTTACCATCAGGTGGTCCTTCTGCTCTGTTTGCTGTCCTTATCAATAAAAAAAAAAAAAAAAAAAAAAAAAAGAAAATATTTAATACAAATATAATTTTATTAAAAATAATACAAAATTTAACAACCAAAAATGAAACACATTAAACCCCAAAGTGTCTCTGAAATGACATACAAACAATATATGAGCATATAGCAGTGAAGAGTGTCCATACAACTCGGTTCCCACCGGCTTGCCTAACTTTTTAAAGTACAAGTATGAGAACTAAAAAAAAGCTTGCCAGGAAAATGTGGAGCTCGAAAAAACAAAGTCGCCAGGAAAATATTTGGCATAATATTGCAACAAAACAAGCTCTGACAAAATCAAAAAAAATCAAAATTTTTCAAGTAGGCTATTACAAGCACTTTCGAATCGTCAATTTACAAAGGTGTCAGTCGTGTCAGTCCTAACGGAAGCTGCCACCGGCTCGGAAGGCAGTTCTGCTGAGAAGAGCCGGCAAGAAACTCAACAGTTACTCTTTTCAAATAAAATGTTTACAATAAATATACAACTATGATGACTCCCGGGTGAGCGTCAACAGCATTTAATACCATACATTGACATCATTATAGTATTCTTGGACAGAACATCTTGTATTGTATAGTGAAATTATGAAATACCTTGACATTCTATACCGATTTCCCTAAATATATCGGCTTCCCTAAAAATTACCGGCTTCCCTGAATATATATACCGGCTTCCCTAAATATACATCGGCTTCCCTTAATTTACCGGCTTGCCTTACTAAAAGTTTTACCCCTCGCCACTGGTATATAGTATAAGTTTTTGAGTTATTCGTAATAATTTTGAAGCCAATCTTTTCGTTAAAATTATTCATATTTCTTCCTCATATAGTATAAGTAACATTGCCATATTTCTCGTCAATCATAACTTTATCGACCCAGGAGTAAACAGCGGGTATATTCACATATACCCCCGGACGGTTTTTGATCCCGCAACCAAGGCCATACGCCACCATCCCTACCACTGCGTATCTAACGTTATCACCTTTCTCCTGAAACAAGAAGATATAATAGTTAAGAATTGAGGCCTGTCGTGGCGAAGAGGTACGAGCAAGTGACTGTAAACGCGACAGGTTGTGGGTTCGATTCCCACTCCAGGAAATGAAAATATTAAATAATACTTAGTATATTCATTTCTTCGCTCTAGTAACAAGGCAAAGCGCGGCGTTGAGTTCCAACACTCAGCACGTAATGCCTCAATTCATCGGAAAGTGGGGAATTGAAATGTTAAAAGAGAACGAAGTGGAAAAAACTTTAACTAAAATAAAGAGCCCATAGTATCGCAGTGGAAGCGTTTGACTCTATACGCAATGGTTGTAGATTCCATCCTCATTTGTGGGTTGGATTAAATATGATTACTTTCATACACACATACCTTTTCAGGTGAAAATCAGACTACACTCAATACTTATACTTATAGTAAGAGAATAAAACACTGTCTTGACACTAGTGTTCTCTGTTCTCCTTTCTCTTTTATACAATAAAGGAGTAATGTTGCTTAAAACACCTACCTACCTAACTTCACACTTTATCCCTAGCGGGGTAGTCAGAGTTCCGGAGCGCTAAACGCTACGTACCCTGCATACCTCTTTCACCTCGTCCACAGTCATTAACCTCTTCATGCATGCCCTCCTCCTGTTGGAGGTCCTCATGCTTTTTACGTGACCTTCCTCCAGTATCATTGATAGTGTTCTCGAAGGTCATCTGAGGTCTCCTCTTACCTTTCTTGCCGCTCACCTTTGCGTCATATATCTTTCTCACCATTCTTTCATCACTCATCCTCTCGACGTGCCCAAACCACCTGAGCACGTTCTTCTTCATTCTTACTATAACATTCTCGCTTATACCTGTCTTAAAAATACGTCGAATTTAAAAACAATCCTACCTGTATAGGACACACTAAGGAGGAACCTCCATCTTTATCACACGCGTCAACACCTTCCTGTCCTCCAGCACAAGTTAATGATGAGTGCAGTCTGAAGAATGGACCCAATCTTGTTGCTTGTAACTTCGTCTCGCATATTTGAGGACTCACCAGAGATAATTTAGTCTAAAATGATTTTTATGTATATATTAGACATGGGCGTTTTTTAGCTGTAACGGTTACATATCGGATATGAAGTTTTCATATCTGATATCAAATCCGTTTTTAGATATCGAGTTTGCATTTCGATAGTTTTCGTTATGATTTAGTTTTCATATCTCATCGTCGAGTTGTCGTTACGTTTTGTATGTAAATATTTGATATCGGATATGATGATTTAGATATCGATATGATATGATATAAGAGTCAAAAACGGTTTTTAGTTACATTTTGATATATCGGTCTCATCCCTATTGGCCATAGAAAGCAGAAATTTTTCATATAAGCTCCCACTTTAAAATTAACGGGTAAAAACGAGATTTCAAGTTCTCACAAGCGAACCGCTGGTAAAGTATATTTTTGAAATATCCACCTTTTTCAATACGACAGCATATTTATTCTTCTCATTGAAAAGCTTCCCCCACCCCATCGTGAAACAGTCGGTGTCTGGCGGCGGCATTTCCTGGTTGAGGCAAGCCAAGCCGATGTGAGGAGCGCTGGCCACGTCGAATGGCTTCTTCAGGAATATGAGCGCCGCATCATAGTATAAGGATGCTGAAAATATATAGATATGCATATAATAAGTAAAAAACAATCACAAAAGCCGACTTTAATAAAATTGTTTTTTTTAGTTTTACGCTGTATCCCGCATATAGCAGGGTAGGCAGAGGGAACCTGAAAGAACCTAGTGTTAAGACACTCCGTTCCCCACTTTCCGCCGAATTGAAGTGCGTGCTTAGTGGCAGAACTCAACGCCGTGTTTTGCCTTGTTACCAAACCCAGGAAATGAAAAATTCCATTTCCCGGAGTGGGAATCGAACCCACAACCTGTCGCGTTTACAGTCGCACGCTTGTTCCTCTGCGTCACGACAGGCGTTAAATAAAATGCATTAAAAAGTACAATAATTACAAATAACTCTAAAATTACTCCTCATATCTTAACTTAATTGACCATATCAGAAGCACTGGCTACCAAATAAAAATGAATCATCTAAATTGGTTCACCCAGTAAAAAGTTATGCGGTAATACGGATAAAATAAAATACAGTTGAATTGATAACCTCTTTTTATAACGAAATACTAATTTATTTTAGTCCCAAGGTATACGCATGTATAATAAAATTCCAGAAATAATTACAGATCTGCCACTTCAACAGTTTAAAGTTAAGATTAAGAACATATTATTGAAAAAAGTATATTATTCTGTCCAAGAATACTATAATGATATCAATGTGTGGAATTAATGCTGTTGACGCTCACCCGGGAGTCGGGAGTCGGGAGGCTCATTATACTTGTATATTTATTGTAAAAATTTTATTTGAAAAGAGCAACTGTTGAGTTCGTTGCCGGCTCTTCTCAGCAGAACTGCCTTCCGAGCCGGTGGTAGCTTCCGTTAGGACTGACACGACTGACACCTTTGTAAATTGACGATTCGAAAGTGCTTGTAATAGCCTACTTGAGTAAAGAATATTTTAATTTTGATTTTGGAAGCTGAAATTTGGCGTGTGGTTTGCTCAGAGACTTTAGAAGCGCACTTTCCAAGAAAAAGGGATTGTAAAAAACATATTTAGAAAACCTATAAAAATTTGATCGCATCGGGATTCGAACCCGCGCCTGTTGGCAACCATCCAAACGCTCTGACCACAGCGCCATGCGTTCTACATCCGGCTGCGTCGAAACTCTTATGCGATTGTTACAACTTATATCTTATGTTGTTAGACACTTTTTTTTTCGTTGCTTGGACGGTTTCCAAGAGGCGCGGGTTCGAATACCGCTGCGTTCAAAATTTTATACGTTTTCTAAATATGTTGTTCGTTTCCTAAATGTGTGATTAACACTTTAAAACTTCAAAAATAAAGGATTCTGAGTTCTATAATAATCCACGCAAACGCGGGATACAGCTTTCTTAAACATTAAATCCATGGCCCAAAAAGTATGCAATTCCGATATATCAGCTTATTCACGCCCGGTGGGAATATATACTTACTTCTAAAATAATCCGGATGGATTATAATTTTATTAGCATCTCTTTCTTGGAATTTATATTTTTCCAACTCTGTTTGTGTGTCCCATTCTCCTGCTCGGCATTTTACCTGCAAAGTAAAAAATAAAAAATAATAAATAATGGCCTGTCATGGCGGAGAGGCACAAGATTGTGTGTTCAATTCCCACTCCAGGAAATGAAAATATTACATAATATTTAGTATTTTCATTTCCTCGCTCTGGTAACAAGGTAAAGCGCGGCGTTGAGTTCCGCCACGCAGCAGGCAATGCCTCAACTTTGTGAAAAATGGGGAACGGAATTGTCAAAAGAGAAAGGAGTGCCTTAACACCAGGGTCTCAGGTTCCCTCTGCCTACCCTGCTATGTGCGGGATACAGCGTGAAGCTAAAAAAAATAATATAAACAAAGACCATACCTCTTGAGGTTTGAAGTTATGTATTTTATGAGCAGCCGTTATTACTACAGAGGGATGTATCAACGATCCTCCACCGATGTAGTCGTTAGATACCCAAGTTGTCACGTTCGTTCTCTTTCTGTAAAAACAAATAAGCGTATAGAATAGAATAGAACAGAACGAAACCGGGCAGCAGAGGAGAGCAGGGGAGTTGAAGGGAGTCAAGGGCTAAACCTTCTTCTTTCTTCTTCTTTAACTTTAGGGGTTGGGAGAGTAGTAAGAGAGATACTTCAAAGTACTACAATTAATTCTTCTTACAGTATATATAGTTTAACAAATTGTCAAATTTTGATGTACAATATCTCGAATTGCGGCAAAAAAGTGATCCAAGAACGACCCTAAATCTTTTTCTTAGAAAACGTATAAAAATTTGAACGCCGTGGGACTCGAACCCACACCTCTTAGGACCCTTCCAAGCGCTGTAACCACTAAGCAATGCATCTTACTTGATTAGTGCAATCATCCATCTATATTCTCCGTAATTAGCATAAATTTGCTCTTCTTTCGTTTTGTTGGGGAATATATATGTTTGTACATTATTCCAACCACATTCATCTGGAAAAATTAAATAAATATCGTTTACTAGCTGTGTTGTTTGTGTTTGCAACTTCTTTTTTTAACTTCACGCTGTGTCCCGCATATAGCAGGGTTGGCAGAGGGAACCAGAGAACCTAGTGTTAAGACACTCCATTCTCTTTCAACAATTCCGTTCCCCACTTTCCGCCAAATTGAGCCATTGCGTGTTGAGTGGCGGAACTCAACGCTTTGCCTTGTTACCAAACCCAGGAAATGAAAATACTAACATTTCCTGGAGTAGGAATCGAACCCACAACCTGTCGTGTTTACAGTCGCACACTTGTGCCGCTGCGCCACGGCAGACGTTAAGGGAACGGAATTGAGGTAAGAGAACGTACTGTCTTAACACATCGGTTCTCAGGTTCCCTCTGCCTACCCTACTATATGCGTGATGCAGCGTGAAGTTAAAAAAAAAAACAAAATAACGTAATAATATATGTGTCACTTACCATCTATAGGGATGTTCTGTTTGATCAATTCATCGTTTACAGTGACTTCACTGGTAATGTTAGTCGTCTTTGGCTCAGTAGGTTCAGTGTTCACCTCCTCTTCAGTTATTTGCTTGAGTCCACAACATATTTCTAGGTAGGAAAGGCATTGTCTTCCTCTATACAAACAGTAACAAAATTAAATATTGTATAATGAATTCTATAATTCTAAGCTATGTATGTATGTATGTTTAAAATATACATTTAAGGCCTATCGTGCTGCAGAGGCACAAGCGTGTGACTGTAAGCGTGAAAAACCCATAACCGGTTTTTTTTATGAATTAAATTACATCCACGGGCTCATACTTGCCCATGCCTTTTGTTTTTTTTTTCCAGCATACTTAAATAGAACTACTTAATTGTATCTTAAAACTATGGTGAGATCCTCACCTACTGACTTTTTTTTTAATCCGGCGGAAAGTGGGGAACGGAATTGTTAAAAGAGAAAGGAGTGTCTTAACACTAGGTTCTCTAGTTTCCTCTGTCTACCCTGATATATGCCGGATACAGTGTGAACCTAAAAAAAAACATTTAAGATCACTTACCGAAAATCTATCAAGCTAGTGCCATCTTCTATGATGTTATGATTGCTATCACATTGGAAATATTGTACGCATTGACCTCGTCTGCCATCTTCGAGGAGACAATCTATTGTTGTTTCTGAAAGACAAAAAAGTACATACATACACTTAGAACTAAGGATAGATTTTAAATATATTTGAAATATCATTTAGTAGGTTTATTTTATATGAAAATTGCTTTATTTGTGGGTACGATTCCCACTCCAGGAAATGGAATTTTTCATTTCCTGTTGAGTTCCGCCATGAACCGCCATGGCGGAACTCACGCAATACCTCAATTCGGCGGAAAGTGATTGTACATACATAGCTTCACGCTGTATCCCGCATATAGCAGGGTAGGCAGAGGGAACCTAGTGTTAAGACACTCCGTTCCCCACTTTCGGCCGAATTGAGGCATTGCGTGCTGAGTGGCGGAACTCAACGCTGCGCTTTGCCTTGTTACCAAACCCATAATAACAATAATAGAACTTACGTATATCTGTTGGACTCAAATCGATCTTTTCTTCTTTTTCTTCTTCTGTAAAAATAATATTTAATCATTTAGGAATGTCATACATCTATATATAAATACGTGAAGCAAAAATTTCGTACCCCTTTTTGCGAAATTTATGCGGACGGGGAAAGGAGTGCAGAATGCTTACACTTTTTTTAAATAATGTATAAAAAGTATATTAAATTAACAAAACAAATGTTACACATAGTACCATGGTTTGATATCTATGTTTACACAAAGTGACATATACATTGCTAAAGACAACGCGTTATTAACGCGTCAACATGGACACTAGTAAATATAATTAGGTAATCCATGTTTTAACCGAATACAAAAAAGGAAAAGGTACTCAATTCTACTGTATTTTTTATGTGTTACTGCATAACTTTTAACTGGGTGAACCAATTTTGATGATTTTTATTTTATATGATAGCTAGTGTTTCTGATGTGGTACCATATAAATTTAATTAAGATCTGACGAGTAGTTTTTGAGTTATTCGTAACAATGTTACTTTTTAGTTTATATAACATTCGTTTTCTTTTATTAAAACCTTAATTTTTTTACGAGGTAGTATAGTCATGCATATCTTTATAATTATTTCTTTTTAACTACACGCTGTATCCCGCACATAGGGGGGTAGGCAGAGGGAACCAGAAAATCTAGTGTTAAGACACTCCATTCTGTTCTCGCCTGTCGTGGCGTAGAGGCACAAGCGTGCGACTGAAAACGCGACAGGTTGTGGATTCGATTCCCACTCCAGGAAATGTAAAATTTAGTATTTTCATTTCTTGGGTTTGGTAACAAGGCAAAGCGCGGCGTTGAGTTCCGCCACTCAACACGCAATGGCTCAATTTGGCGGAAAGTGGGGAATGGAAATCTTTATAAATCACTCTCAATATTAAAATATCACTTCCTATTCTTCGCTTTTCATTCATACAATTGACAATTCATGCTAAATAGCGGAATACAACATCTACGTAGCCTTACCACACTGAGAAACATACTTATACCTTTAACACATTTGCAACCCCTGACGTGAATTCACGTCATTTAAATTCTATTACTGGTTGGTATTGACGTGAATTCACGTCATGTAAAATTCTATTCCTGGTCGGTGCTGACGTAAATTCACGTCAATTCAAATTATTATATTATATTTTCAATTTATCCCGCAAATAGCAGGGTAGGCAGAGGAAATCAAAGAACATAGTATCTTTTTGCATATATTTTTATATTTTGTTGTTGCCTGGAAGAGATCACCTGTGATGATAAGGCCGCCTTTACACCAAAATTGTATTTCCTTGCCCTGTATTTTATTACAATATACATATATATATTTATTGATGTAATGAAGTATTAAATAAATAAATAAATAGTGTTAAGACACTCCGTCTGCCTGCCTTTAAATTAAGTAATATGCTATGAGAACAATTACCTTTAACATTTGTGTCATTTTTCTGAGAGAGCACCCACTGGGAGGTCTCGTCATCGGATGACAAGGTGGCACAAGATGCGTTCAACACTAGCAGGAAATACACTCCATATCTGTTTAAAAAAAAATTATATAAACCAAGACCTGTCGTGGCGCTGAGACACAAGCGTGCGACTGTAAACGCGACAGGTTGTGGGTTCGATTCCCACTCCAGGAAATGTAAAAGTTTAGTATTTTCATTTCCTTAGTTTGGCAACAAGGCAAGGCGCGGCGTTGAGTTCCGCCACTCAGCACGCAATGCCTCAATTTGGCGGCAAGTTGGGATGGGAGTGTCTTAACACTAGGTTCTCAGGTTTCCTCTGCCTACCCTGCTATATGCGGGATACAGCGTGAAGCTAAAAAAAACTGATGATATTAACCATATAAGACAAAGCGCAGTGTTAAGTTCCACCATTAGTCATACAATATCTCAAAACCAATAAATAACATTTTACCAAAAAAATACCAACTTGATAAAAAATGCATTAAAAATTACAATTATTACGAATAACTCAAAAACTACTAAACTATATTTAAACTAATTTTTTTTGGTTAGGCATCTGAAACACTAGCTATCACATAAAGAAAGAATCATCGAAATTACTTTACCCAGTAAGCACTTATATAGACACATAAATAAAAATCAGTGGAATTAATAGCGCCTGTCGTGGCGCAGAGGTATAACGGTGCGACTGTAAACGCGATTTGATTCCCACTCCAGGGAATAGAGTAATTCGGCGGGAAGTGGGAAACGGAGTGTCTTAACACTAGGTTCCCTCTGCCTACCCTGCGTTATGCGCGATACAGCGTGAAACTATGTATGTATGGAATTAATAACCTTTTCATTTTTTAAAGTCGGTTGAAAGAACAGAGTGTCTCGACACTACTCTCTGCCTACATGCCACCATTTATGCCAGAAAACCCTCAAATCTGGTTTTTCTTACATTACACAAATAAGGAAAACCCCTGATAGTAAAAATATTTGCGATACCATTAGTTTCCTCATTATATCATTATAATATATACACTAGCTGTATCCCGCGACTTCGCATACGTGGTCTTTTTTTGTAGCTTCACGCTGTATCCCGCACATAGCAGGGTAGGCAGAGGGAACGTGAGAACCTAGTGTTAAGACACTCCGTTCTCTTTCAACATTTCCGTTCCCCACTTTCCACCGAATTAAGGCATTGTGTGCTGAGTGGCGGAACTCAACGCCGTGGTCTTTAAAAATTAAAAGTATAGTGCTCCCCTTCACTCCTCTAAGATCGTACATGCCAATCTTAGCTTCCCGTTTTGGTAAGAAATTCAAAAAATCCTTCCTCAGTGCTCCCCTAAACTCCCCAAGTCCCTTCATGGCATATTTTATGTTTCTATATGCAATAGTTTCGCGTGTACGTTGTCTGTCACTTAGTAATACAAGCGTTTATATACATATATTAGCGTCCTTGTTGACGCGTTAATAACGCGCTGTCTTTAGTAATGTATGTATATGTCACTTTATATAAAAAATAATGTGAAACCATGGTAGTGTGCAAACATTTATTTTATTAATTTATTATACTTTTTATGCACTATTTTAAAAAATTGTTAGCATTCTGCACTCCTTCTCTATATAAACTATAATTGGCCTAAATTTCATGCTCCTGCGTCCGCGTAATTTTCGTAAAAAGGGGTACAAAGTAATACACTAATATAAGACGCATATACATATATACATGCACTTTCCATTTTTTATATATGAACCGGAAAGACCTTGTATAAATTCACTTCATTTTTAACTCTAAAAAAAGATCATTGATGCCACAAAACTTGATAAACAAACATATTTTTAACTTAAAACATGATGTATAAGAAGAAATCAAAGAAATCACAAATGCCATGACCAAAAACACTTTGGGCCTAAAAAAATCGCCATAAAAAACTATAAACGTCACTAGCTGACATTAAAAACTTCACTGTCCCATAAAAAACAACGGTACATCACTATTTGGCAGAATAAAAGCTCACCTAAGCCACATATTGCACACCCGACCGACCTCGTTGTCGTCCCAACACTGACCTGAGAGTGACTAAAGCAAGTTTTTGACGTATATGGTAATTATTATAAACAATTCAGTCGGTCGGAGTGTAAACCTGCTAACTCCATATTTAACAAATTATAAGGAAAAGCTAAAAAAATCTTATAAAACATTGCTAAAAGAAGTTTGGCTTCACGATGGATCCCGCATATATCTAACTAGGCAGAGGAAACCTGAGAACCTAGTGTTAAGACACTCCATTCTATTAACATTTCCGTTCCCCAATTTCCGTTAAATTGAGACATTCCGTGCGGAGTAGCGGATTTCAACGCCGCGCTTTGCCTTGTTACCAGAGAGAGGAAATTAAAGCATTAAATATTATTCAATATTTTCATGTTATAGGATTTGAATCGCAAATATCGTGTTAGTAAAGCTATCTCGCCATATATTTACTGAGTCACCAGTCACAATGACGTAAACTACATTATTGGCTTGAAGTGTAAATGTGCTATGTCAGTTTTTTAATATTATATTTTGTTTTGTTCGAAATAGTAAAAAATACATATATAGCTTCACGCTGTATCCCGCATATAGCTGGGTAGGCAGAGGTAACCTGAGAACCTAGTGTTAAGCTACTCCGTTCCCCACTTTCCGCCGAATTGAGACATTGCGTGCTGAGTGGCAGAACTCAACGCCGCGCTTAGCCTTGTTACCACCCACCCAGGAAATGAAAAATTCTATTTCCTGGAGTGGGAATCGAACCCACAATCTGTTGCGTTTACAGTCGCACGCTTGTGCCTCTGCGTCACGACAGGAGTTATATAATTTAATAGTAAAAAATATACAATAGATACAGTAAATATAATTTAAATTTGCAGCTTCATACTCTTTCCCGCAAAGAGTACTTAAACAGAACCGAGTGTCAAGTTTCTCCTTTCTCCACTGTCAAATTCATGGTATGAAAATTTTGTGATTAACCTTTCTTTTTTAGTTTTACGCTGTATCCTGCACATAGAAGGATAGGCAAAGGATACTGGAGAACTTAAGTGTTAAGACACTCCGTTCTCTTAAGATTTCCGTTCTCCACTTTCCGATAAAGTAATTATTGTGTGTACAAATTTTGTTTTAGAAGCTAGTTAGCTATAACGTTGCAAAATTAGCGAAAATCTCAGACCGTCATATCTTTAATAAAAATAAAACTGTTAAAAATTAAATCTTCATTTTGTCGTGATCCTAAAATAGAGATCACTATAAAAAAAACAAAATAAAATAATAATTTATACATATATTGTAATTATTTATTTCATTTTATTTAACGTATATCTTTAACAATTCAAATTTTGTACTAAACAAAAAAAAAGGTTACGAACTACTGCCTTGTGAAGTGTCAAATTTCTTGACATAAAAATTAAAATTAAATAGATATAAATCTTTTTAATTTCACATCACAGTACCATCATTCCACTTCTTAATATACTCTTCCTTTCTCTTTTCGCGTCGTTCAAAATATTCAGGATATTGTGCCTTTTCTAACGGATGCCAGTAGTCGAGCACCCAGTCTGGTGGCGTCACCACACGGCCGTGAGCCACTCCCCCACCGAGGCCTATTGACCTGGGAACTATATGTACGAAGTGGTTATTGGTTGAAATCCCATTTTGAGTACTTATTTGCTTCTCATCCGATTAAAAAAAGTAAGAAATTGGTGTAATAGAACAACTTTCTGTGCTTTTTATTCTTCCTTTATTGATATTTCTGTAATAGTTAAAAATTAAATTATTTTCATTTTTTCGCTTCGGTAATATAAGGCGTGGCGTTGATCTCCGCCACTCAGCACGTAATTAATATTGACTGGAATGTGTAGAATAAGGTGTATTGATACTAGGCTCTTTAACTATTTTTAACCATCACATTTGAGACGCCTGTCGTGGCGCAGAGGCATAAGCGTGCGACTGTAAACGCGACAGGTTGTGGGTGCGATTACCACTCTAGGAAATGTAAAATTTAGTATTTTCATTACTTGGGTTTGGTAACAAGGCAAAGCGCGGCATTGAGTTCCGCCACTCAACACACAATGCTTCAATTTGGCGGAAAGTGGGGAACGGAAATATTGAAAGAGAATGGAACGTCTCAACACTAGGTTCTCTGATTCCCCCTGCCTACCCCGCTATATGCAGGATAAAGCGTGAAGTTAAAAAAAAACATTTGAGATACAATAATGAATGAAATTAGTGTAACAGTTTTAAACCAATGGAATTGTTACATAGATTAACCGTATTTACCCAGCACTTAATGCCTTTAAACGAACAGAAAGTAGAAAGTGTATTTTCAACAAAACTTAACTAACACTTGGCTATCGGTACTGGATTTTGAGTCATGAACAGCTCGTGTTCTCCGACCCAAAACAAACGGCGTTTGTCCTTCGCGTCGGTCACATCCCTATTTGCATCGAACCTGCTTCTTAATATCACTTGATGGTAACGAACGAGATTTCTAAATTACAAAATTAAAAATATTAATAATGTCATTTTATTTGAGGACGTCTTGTCGAAGGGGAATCAATGCTCGGGGAAATAGTAATTTATATTTTCATTTTTCTCTGGTAAAACCAAGCGCGGCGTTGGGTTCCGCCACTGAATTTTTTTTAGATTTGTGCCCACCTTTATTTGGGAATAAATAAGTGTGAAGCTAAACAAAAGTCAGACGTCATGGTGACTGCGCTATATTTTTTTTTTATTGTAATGTGTATTTATTTTCCAAAGAAATGAAAACAAAAATTACCTAGCTCCATAATACGACTCAATTTGTCTCATCGCTTTTTTATATAAATTGCAGACTCTTTGTGCGTGCGTCTTTAGTTGCGACGGATAACACATAATTATGATTAATAATCTTTTATATAACAATATTATTACATTTAACTTCAACGACAGAGACAAATACACAAACTAACTTGCAAACAAACACACAATCTATCATCTAATCTACACACACCAAATAAACATTTATCAAGTACACAAACTACAAAAATCACACGCAGAAGGAGAGGGAGGACAGAGATAGGGGGAATCTATATATCCTTTTTCCTGAAGGCTTTAGGACGGGATATATAGATACGAGTATACCGACGTAAAGTCGAGTTTCGGCAAACCGAAAACGAATAACAATATTAAGAACCTATTTAGTTCTTTGAAATTTTATTATATTGACATTTAATATATTTTTTTATTGTACACTATTAATATTTTGTTTCTATAAAAGGTTTAAAACCAATTTGAGATTAATTATAAAAATAAAATTCTTAATAATTCTAAAAATATATTTTACACTTTATTTTTAGGTAAATTAATATTATTAACACAAAACTAAAAGGAGAAAAGTATTATTTATATGGCTATCTGTGAAAGATTTTTTATCTGTTGTCAAAATTCAAAGAGTTTTTTATCAAATAACGAAAACGTCCATTTTTTCTGTGGTTTCGATTAGAATTGAGCTTAATAATTGCTGTTATTTTCTTCTGAAATAACAATTTCGCAAAGAAATTAGAAAATTGAACATTGAAACTTAATAGCTAATTATCTTTTACTCTCATGGTATGGTAAATTTTAATTAAATTGTATATAGATCTGTATAATAATTATATCGTAAAATAAATAATATTTATATATTCATTCTCAATTTAGACTTCGTGGTTTCTTTCTGGTTGATAAGTTTTAGTTTATATTTCAATTTATTTCCTATTTATATAAAGTGATTAAATATTTTAAGTATTATAATCAATCAATAGACAAATTAATAGAAGATTCTTCAAAAAGCGAAAAATCTAAATACAGTGTAATATCTTGTGCACACCAACCTATATTTTACATCTTTGCATAATTTGTTCTTTTTTGTGGTAGAGGTTGGTTATAAGGCCGCCTTTACACCAAAATTGTATTAATTTCTTTTGTTTTTTGTTATAATTTGTTGTTGGTGTAATAAAGAAATAATTTGTGTAGTCCTATAGATTATATCTGTTATATATTTACATTGATCTTGGCAGTATGATATATTTTAAACCACCAAAGACACTAGAAGAGAAATCACCTTTTTGCTATGACTATGGAGTTAATAGTAAAATATCCATTACATAGTAAATGACATAGTATGTGAATGTACATATTTCTTTATCTAAAGATGCCAAGTCATATATTAGTAACAAGATCTGTATTGTGTTTATGTCGAGGAAATCTAATATTGTTGCAGGAATTTTCCATATTAATAAGATCCCTAATATTAAAAAAGAAAATAATATTGATCATACTAATATTGGCAATCAAATATTAATTGCTGAAGCAAATCACTTTATTTGTTCTTTTAGTAAATGTATCTATGTTTGTATTGTACCAACTATTAACAGTACAATGAGAATTATAAAAGGTCCTGTTCACATTTCATATGTGTTCAAAGAAGATATTACAAGTAGAAACATGAGCCCTAAGAATGTAAGTGAAGGTGGAACTATATGTGTTTTAATTCAGTTACTTATGTTTATGTTCTGTGGTCAAGTGTTGCCGGAAAGGGTATTTTCCTACCTCACTCATCCAATTAATCATAATAAGGCTTTATTTCCATGATTTATTAGTATATTTAGTAATATAGTTATTATTCTAGCATTTATTGAGTAGGTTAGTTAGAATTAAATATTAGTACATGGACTTCTTTAAGGTATAAGGCAGGTCTTCAATTTTCTCCAGTGATCTCTACACTGAGCCACATTCGGCCAAAGAATGGCTGAACCAGAAGTGGCCACGCAACTTTTCTTTTTCTGGAGTGTCTTTTCCACTTGCACTTTCACTTGTGGACAGTAGTGTCCATTTACCATCAGAATTTTATGTGAAGTGACCTTAGTATTGAAATTTCAATTTTAAACAGTATTACAACCACTCAACCACTAGCAAACCAACAGTATTAACAGCCTTACACAATTTGCTTTTATATATGTGTATCACGGCTGAGCTATTCAGCAACTTGGTAGCCAAGAGATTAAGATGGTTCGCTGGGCATTGGACATAGTATCTTGTATGTAATTTTTTGCCTTAATTTCTTACTTTATATAGGGCATATTAAGATGAACAATTTTATGCGCTCCAGCAGCAGATTTCCTTAAATTAAAGAAGTAAAGTAATATTTCCCGCAAATAATGCTTACTTGGCTCAAATTTTGACATTTTCAACTTATAAAAATTATATTTTACCAATATAAAATCAGTAATATTAATAGGTTATGGTGTTCTTGAATGTCCAAACTATTTTTTTAGCCGGTCATCTGCGAAAGCTAACCGAAACTCCGTGCCGCGCCATCTACAATAAAACGGAACGGACTTATTTGTACTCCTATATATAATTTTATTTCCTGACTTTTGTTTTCCAATCTCTTCACCGTGAAGCTAAAAAAAAAGACAAAGGGTACAAAATACACAAAAGGACGCGGGTTCGAGTCCTGCTTCTATAAAATATATATTTTAATTATTGGAATGAAAATACAAACGAGCTTTCCCTGATGGCAAATGATCACCGTCCCACGACCCCTTGTAACACCAAAGGACGTGTGTTGCCGACCTTTGAGATGGGCGCGCTTTTTAAAGGTACCCGTGTCGTATCGACCAGGAAGCACTGCCGCAGGTAGGCCATGTATATTCAGCAAATACATTGCCTATTCATATTGAGGCACCCACATTCTTAACAAGCAATTTGGATACAGATACACAGCCAAGATCATACTGGATCGCTTTACACATAAATTATAATAACGTTGGTTTTTTTGATACGTTTGATCCACCAACAGTGTTTCATAAAACGTTTTTAGATAGAAATAGTAGACTATGGGGTTACAATAGTAAGGGAATATGAGTGGAAGTGAAAAATGAAAATGTCAAAATGAGTGAAAGTCAGTGTACAAGTTTCTTGGAAAAAATTGTAATTCACATTCATATTTGATGGAAATGGAACTATTATAAACAATGAAGAAATCAACATTATGACGAATTTAATAGCAGGATGTTGGAATTTCAAAAATACCTGTCGTGGCGCAGAGGCACAAGCGTGCGACTGTAAACGCGACAGATTGTGGGATCGAGTACCACTCCAGGAAATGGATTTTTTCATTTTCATGGGTTTGGTAAAGCGCGGCGTTTAGTTTCGCCCCTAGGTTCTCTCTACCTACCCTGGTATATGCGGGATTCAGCGTGAAGCTATGTATGTATGTATGAACAATGAAACCCTTTAATAGCAGGATGTTGGAATTTCAAAAACACCTGTCGTGGTGCAGAGGCACAAGCGTGCGACTGTAAACGCGACAGGTTGTGGGATCGAGTACCACTCCAGGAAATGGAATTTTTAATTTTCATCAGTTTGGTAACAAGGCAAAGGCGGCATTGAGTTTCGCCACTAGGTTCTCTCTACCTACCCTGCTATATGCGGGATACAGCGTGAAGCTATGTATGTATGTAGGAACAATGAAACGCTGTACGATATGATGTATATGCAATTATTTGGAATAAAGTAGTAAGCGAATTTAAAGTTGTTTTGAATTCCTAACCTAACCAAAAGTAATATTAAGATAACACGTAAAAAGCATGAGAACGCCCCGGAGAGCATGTATGAAGAGGTTAATGACTGTGGACGAGGCGAAAGAGGTAGAGGCAGGACCGTAGCGTTTGGCGCCTGAACCTGACTACCCTGCCAGGGATAAAGCGTGAAGTTATAGTTGAAGCATGTCAAGGGATATAAGAGTAGAAGTCAGGAGCGATTCTCCGGTTTCCTCAGCTCACTCCTGCTATATACCGCTGCTGCGGATACAGCTTGGAAGCTAAAATATATGGGTAAGAACTTTCCGCCGAAATTGCATTGCGTGCTGAGGGCGGAATTCAACGCCGCTTTGTCTGTTTTAGAATCGAACCCACAAACCTGTTGCGTTTACAGTCGCACGCTTGTGCTGGGTAAGAATCGCTTCCAAAACAAAAGTATTGAGATCAAGATTAAATATTTAATAAAATATTGAAGCAAATAACGTTTACACTCAAGCGTCGTGTCGCCATAATACCTTGTTTGTCCCACATTCATACGTCATGCAATTTTTCATTTCATTTCATACTTATCGCCATTCCTACTTGCATGAGAAAGTTTAATAAAACACATGTATGTTGCTCAAAATATATTGTTTGAGGGATTAAAATTTATATTTTACAACAATACTTTAATTTTAACGCTTAATACATTTGGAAAAGAAAAGCTTTATCACAATCACTGATAATAATATATATATATATATATATATATATATATATATATATATAGGTTATATATATATATATATATATATATATATATATATATATTGAATACAAAAAAATTAATGTATAAAACACATAAATATTACATAAACTATATACTGGTCAATGTGAATAAGATGATAAATCAAATATTGGCTATTTTTGAAAACAGAATCTTTTTATTTTAAATTTGCTTATGTTATTTCAATACTTTTTTTAAATTTTTGATTTAGTCATTTATTTATTAATATTTTAAATATAGTATATGCAAGTTGACTTATCAACCTATACACGTCTGATACAGAATTAGATCTAAATAATAAAAATATACATACAATAAACCTGGCTTTTAATACTGAATCACCATACTTAAAACATATGCAGTTTAAATAAATTATGAATAATAATATATAATAGCTTAAAAATAATTACATTTATAACAGTACGAGAAGCCCAGTTGTCGCGTAAAATACTCGTTTCCTTGACAGCGTACATATGTCTCTTTATTACAAAAGTGGAGATTGGCACAATTCAAGTTACAAATTACTATTAGAGGATAGGCCGCCAGCTACAAGATGGCACGGCGGACACGCCATTTTGTAGCGGCGTCTATCTTGATTCAGCCAATATTGAATATGGATAATTTTTCAGGCCACAACAAGAGTCACTGTTATATCACCGGAATCAAAGGCTGAGAAAATCGGTTAACGGAAAGAGGGCTTAAATTTCAACTACTAAATTTCACCCAAACAAACAAACGGGATTTACCGTACACTCTCCTTCGTGTGTTCTCCATTCAACGTGACATTGGCGAGCGGATTAGTGCTCAACTGGCACGCTCTCGGAAAACGCCATAGTAGTATAGAAAGCCATTATTTTAAAAAATAATGGCTTTCTACACTTCTTCCATATAATCTTTAACTAATCCAAACTTTATTCTCTCCGTGCGAATATTTCTTGCAAAAGAGATTCAAGGTATTTCTTCTCGATTTAATATAACTATTACAACTTTCCAATGACTATAAATGATATATACTTGACTTATATATGTATATATATGTCAAGAAAGAAACTAATAAATGATATACAAAAATGAAAAGCACTTGCCCGTAGTCATCATAATATAATAGAACATACATATAATTTGTGAACCTACACAAAATTAGACATAATATTACAATATAATATAATAAAAAAATAGTAAATAATACAAACAAATAGCCTCTTCCCGCTTATTAAACTTCCCTGTTAAGACGTTTAGTATGCCGTGACGTTTAGAATCGTATTAAACGGGTTTTTCTATAATTGTATATTTAAAATAAAAAAAATTGCAAGAGAGAAGAGAAGCTCTAGCAATCTATGAAATCACCGTGCGGGTGCTCATGGCGTTGCAGAGAGAGAAGTTTAGAGAGTGCCTGGGACTTACAACCCAACGTGTAGGTTTAAGGGGCCCTTTTATAATGCGCATTAACGTTCACTTCCACTGTCCGCGCTCCGACCTAACCTATTTTGTTCGATATTTTAGGTATTTAAAAGGAGACTGCACACAAAAGGTTGAAATTTTAAAGAACAAATATATAATAATATAGATCAGCTTACGTAGAATGCGGTGTTTAACTCCGCCACTTAAAAACTCCGCAATATATGCGAAATTGAACAAAATAACATACATACATGTCTAGTTTTAAAGGGTTAATCACACACTTAGGAAACGAAAAAAATATGAACGCAGGCAGCCGCGCATATTCGAAGCCGCGCCTCTTGGAAAGCGTTCTCGCGCTCTGACCACTAAGCCATGCGTTCTATATCCGGCTGCGTCGAAATTCTGATACGCTTGTTACAACGTTATTTCTGTTGTTAGAATCTCTATAGAGAGATTATTACAAATTTCTTCTACACAAAGACTATTTCTAAGTATATATTTTAGTTAAACAAAAGTTTTTCAACAGTCAGAGTGAACCTAGTGTTAAGACACTCCATTCACCGCTTTTCTGGATTCGAATTTGTTAGGTGGCGGAACTCAACGCCGCGCTTTAAATAGAATAGTTTAATAATGCATTCATTAACTAGTGCTATAAATGTTATTTATATATAATATGGAACAACTCGCTTTTTACAATGGTGGATATGAACCCACTATCTATTCACTATTAAATAAAATATACTGGTTGTTTTTTTTTTAATAAAAAAATTTAAAAAAGAAAAACTTTTTATTACATTTATTTTTAAATTTTTTTTATTAATTGATTTTACCAATAATTGATTTGCTCCCAAATTTATTTAATCATAAATTTGGGAGCAAATCAATTATTGGTTTTTTTTATTTATTTCATTTTTTTCTTTTGACAATGACTAAAAAAAGTGAAATTTTTTTTTTGTTATGAAAATGTGAACGTTTTGCTGCTTTTGAAGTTTGAACACTTCTTGACACAATTTTAATAATTTTTTTTTCATATATTTATAAGAAAGAATGACAATAAAAAAAATTCAGATCCAATACTTTAAAAAAATAATATTATATTTTTTTTAATAAACAATTAATACTTGTCAGAGGAATGTTACATAAAGCTATTAAATCACCAACATAATATTTAATACATTTTTATATATATATCTAAAACACACATTTACAGACAGACATACAAATATACAATTTCTAACATACACCTAGTGTCTAGACACTCCGTTCTCCACTTACCATCCAAAATTTAGACATTAAGTGTTAAATAGCAAAACTAAACGCCGCGCAATATATCGGAGCGGGGAAAATGAAAATAACTTAACTATATACCCTAGAATGGGAATCGAACCGACATCATCGCGTTTACAGTTACACACACATTAAAAACACTTAGGCATAATATAATATAGTCGTAGCCTCCACCTAATGTTAAAATATATATATATATATATATCACGGGTTCGAAAGCCTGCAACCCTGAAGCGCCCCAATGTACTAGCGTCCCTGTTGACGTTAACAACGCGTTGCCTAGCAACGTATATGTCATGATATAAACATGCATGTCAAATAGGTGTGCCAACATTTATTTATTAATTTAATATATTTTTAATGTATTATTTTAAAAATATATTGTCATTGTGCACTCCTTCTCTATATAAACTATAGGTGTGCCGGTTCATGCTCCTCCGCCACGCGTAATTTCCGTGAAAAAAAGGGTCCAGTTTTTGCTTCACATATTTATAAATTATGAATATATGTCAGAGTTTCATGTATGAAAATTACATTTATAATATTTTCAAATGTAATTTTTATTTAACATAACAGCTTTCAAATTTTGCCTATATGAAGTGCAGGTTCAAACCCGGCTACAAAAATTATATATGTCAGGGGTGAGCAAACTTGCTAAAGACAACGCGTTGTTAACGCGTCAAAGGGGACACTAGTATAAATAAATGTAAAATCACTTTAACTGAAAACTGAACAATATATTTTTCATTCATTTATATAGAGATCTAATATTTTATTTGAAATCGAAATTATATAATTAAAGTTCAAAATCGACTTCAAATAAAGTGCAATAAAAAGCAAAATTATTACGAATAACTCAAAAACTATTCGTCAGATCTTAATTAAATTTAAATGGGACCATATTAGAAGTACTAGCTATCATATACAGAAAGAATCATCAAAATTGGTGCATCCAGAATAAAATTATTTTATCACACATAAAAAAATTGTATGTGTATTGTATCTGTATTTTGCTGAAATTTTTAATAGATATTCGTAATTTATATTCTATATAAGAGTAATGTAGGTTTCGGAACAACTGTTCATTACATGATATGTTAGCCTTTAAGTGTGGTGTACAGCAGTGACGAGGCGTCCATACAACTCGATTCCCACCGGCTTGCCTAACTTTTCAAAGTACAAGAATGAGACCTAAAAAATATCTCGCTAGGAAAACGTGGAGTTCGAAAACAAAGTCAAACAAGGTGTGAGAGCTAAAAAAAAAGGTAATTGCCAAAATTATATAGTGAAATTACTAAATACCTTGACATCCTATACCGATTTCCCTAAATACATCGGCTTCCCTAAAAATTACCGGCTTCACTAAATATATATACCGGCTTCCCTAAATCTACATCGGCTTCCCTTAATTTACCGGCTTGCCTAACAAAAATTTTCAGCCCCCCACTGGTGTATAGTGTACCATAACATATAAGTATCTAAATCATATTATATATGAAAGATAAATCACTGTATACTATTTTAGCTTCCTAAAATAAAAAAAATAAAAAAAACAATCGAATCGAAAACCTCTGTTTTAGAAGTCGGTCAAAAATACCACAATTAAATAACATATAATTCTAAATAACTTCAATGAATTACATTTTTTTAAATAAATAAATGTTGAAATACATGTAATTTATTCATTTAATAATATTTATTTATTTAAACTTTTCACAATTTAATAGAGAATGAAATTATTTTTATTTATTACAAATAAATCATTTATGTTCATTTGATTTCATTTGCTCCCGTAATCTTGAAATTTCAGCGCCAAGTGTGTCCATATTTTCCTATAAAATTAATTCCTTATTTTACATACATACATACATACAGTTTCACTCTGTATCTCGCATATAGCAGGGTAGGCAATGATCCTAGTGTTAAGACACTCCGTTCCCCACTTTCCGCTGAATTGAGGCATTCCGTGCTGAGTGCCGGGACTCAACGCCGCGCTTTGCCTTGTTACCAAACCCAGGAAATGAAAAATTCCATTTCCTTTCCATTTCCTCATCGAACCCACAACCTGTCGTGTTTACAATCACACGCTTGTGCCTCTGCGCCACGACAGGCATTATTTTATGAAATAAAATAAATATACTATATAATAAATTAAATAAATAAAAGCGACAGGTTATGGGTTCGATTCCCACTCCAAGATATGAAAATATTAAATAATATGTAGTATTTTCATTCCTCGCTCTGGTGCCAAGGCAAAGCGCGGCGTTGAGTTCCGCCACTCAGCACGCAATGCTTCAATTCGGCGTTAAGTGGGGAACGGAGTGTCTTAACACTTTGTTATCTGGTTTCCTCTACCCTGCTATATGCGGGATACAGCGTGAAATAAAAAAATATTTTAAATCATAAATATAAAATCTTTTTACCTTAAGTGTAATATTCTTTAACAGAGTATCTTCCAAAACCGCCTGAAGTCTTTTATTCATTTCCAGGGAAAGTTCCAGAGTCATACCCGCAGGGTCCCCTCCCCACACCGCCGCCATCGCCCCGCCCCCCAGTTGCGCTATCTCACTCTAATATATGCCGGAAAATTGCAGAATGTAATGCTATCTCTTTCACACACACACTAAGTATAACTATCTCGCTTTAATATATAACAAAAAATAGTAATTAAAAATATATAAAGCTTCATCACTGTTGCACATTTTTATGAATAGTGCTATCTCACTCTAACATACGGAGAATACTAATCGCTATCTCCCTCTCACGTATACAAAACAAGTAAAAATATGTGTTTCTGTTCTAAAAATTATACGAATTAATTAAATGTATTTTTTTTTTATCAAATTTATGTTTTTTATTGGCAATAAAAATATTCTAAATTAAAAAAAAAAAACATCAGAAACATTTACCTTTGTTAACTTCCGTTTAAGCTGCCGCAGCATTAACGGTTAAAAAATAATTACTTTTTAAAATAACAACTACAGATAGCTATCTATAATTATAATAAAAAATGAAATAATTTATATAAGTATTTTTCAAACATTACCGCCTGTCGTGGCGCAGAGGCACAAGCGTGCGACTGTAAACAAGACAGGTTGTGGGTTCGATTCCCACTCCAGGAAATGGAAGTAGTTTCATTACCTGGGTTTGGTAACAAGGCAAAGCCCGGCGTTGAGTTCCACCACTCAACACTCAATACCTCAATTTGGCGGAAAGTGGGGAATGGAATTGTTGTAAGAGAACAGAGTGTCTTAACACTAGGTTCTCAAGTTCCCTCTGCCTACCCTGCTATATGCGGGATACAGCGTGAAGTTAAAAACAAAAAGTTTTTTCATTTCCTGGGTTTGGGTTTTTTATATGTGAGTATATTTCGCACTTTTTGAATTATAGTGACATATTTAAAAAAAAAAATTTTGCAAAACGTCAATATTGGTTTGTACAAGTTTTTTGAAAAGGAATGATTTGTTTTTAATTTATATAGTCATTTATATTCTTGTTTTAATGAAAATCGATAAAGATCGTTGTTTTATGTCGTTTCGTGGTATAAAATCATTAGGTCCCTATAATTCTAAAGGTGTGATGTGTCTACCTATTATAGGATCACTACCACTGGCCGTTGGCACCGTTGCCCATTTCCCTCCAGGGAAGAGATAAAAAGACGATACGTTTTGTTTGGTGGTAGGAGGTTCGTCCTCCGTCTGGCTCGCGACCACTATCATGTCAAAGACGAACCGCCAAATATCTTATGATGTGTTCCGGTTCGATGGCATGTAAGCCAGGTTTTCCCCTATCCCACCCATCCTTTCCCCAAAATGTGGTGGTTCCGATAGCGGACTACTACATTATCCTCCCTTTCCATCTGTATCCTCTGGGTTGGCAACGCATCTAGTACATCTCTTGTGTTGTAGATGTTCATGGGCGAAGGTAACCACTTACCATCAGGTGGTCCTTCTGCTCGTTTGCCGTCCGTTATCAATAAAAAAAAATAAAAAAAAACTGGCCGTTGGCACTGTTGCCCATTTCCCTCCAGGGAAGAGATTAAAAAGACGATACGTACATTTAAAAAAAATCCGCACAGTGTTCCTACAGGAAGTCGCACCTCTCGAAACGTTTTACGTTTGTGTGTACCATACGTTTTTGTGTTCCATACGTTTGTGTATGTCATACGTTTCTGTGTGTGTGTGTGTGTGTCATACTTTTATATGTGTCATACATGTCTGTATGTCTATTCACTTATACCCACTAGCCTTATGTCTATCAGCTTGTTCATTCCCCATAGTCTCACTGATTATTTTCGCCAGCAACACCGTCAACAACTTAGCCTTCTTTCTCAGTTCCCTAGTTAATGTCGCACAATTTTTCGATAGGAAGTTGCACCTCTCGAAACATGTTAATTTTTATGTATTGTACGTTTGTGTGTATCATACGTTTGTGTGTACTATACGTTTGAGTGTCATTCGTTTGTGTATGTTATACGTTTATGGGTTGTAAATTTGTGTGTGGTATACATTTGTGTGTCTTAAGCTATACTAGTCCTGGACATATATGTATGTATCTACCCACACCCACTCACCTTATGTCTGTCAGCCTGTTCGTTCCCCATGCCATCAGTGGGCAGCTTCGCCAGCAGCACCCTCAACAACTTGGCCTTCCCCCGCAGCTCCCGCGTGAGCGCCGCACAGTGCTCCTGCAGGAAGTCGCACCGCTCGGCGCGCGCGGCGCCCGCACGCTGCAGGGACACTATACGCTCTACTAGCGCTTGTCGGTCTGGTTCACGTGCCTGGTACAGTTGTCAGTCAGTGAGTCAGTTAGTGTTGCATTGACTGACTGATTGATTGGCTGATACTGACTGACTCTGAATATACTGGCTTTGAAGTCAGTAAAATGTATATATTTTAACTTCACGCTGTATCCCTCATATAGCAGGGTAGGCAGAGGGAACCAGAGAACCTAGTGTTAAGACACTCCGTTCCCCACTTTCCGCCGAATTGAGGCATTGCGTGCTGAGTGACGGAACTCAACGCCGAACGTTAAAAAATACAGTAAAATAACACTGTATATATTTTAATCAACATAATATTATTCGATACTAATAAAATAAGTAAAAACGACAACTTTGAGACAATATAATTAACTAAATAAAAAAAACTAACCCTTGAAAATATTCGGTTCAAAACATTTGAATGTTTAATCTGTAATTTATTAAAAAAAAACAACACATTAAAATGAATATTAGTAATATCTTTAATATTCGCGTCTTTTATACATTTTCAATAGTTCTAGAGTCGCGGAATTTAACGCCGCGCTTTATCTTACGTGATAATAAAAATAATTGAAAAAATTACCCTCGAGTGGGAATCGAACCCACAGCCCTACTATACGCGATTTGTGCATGAAGTAGTTATAAAGAGAAAATAATAATAACAAATTTTACCATTGGCTGAGTTTCCTTCTGAATGCATTTAATTCATAAAAACATATTTTAATAATTATACATTTATTATCTTTATAAATATATAAAAATGAATGTTTGTCTGTATGCCATCAATGAACTCAAAAACTACTGTACCCATTATTATGAAAATTGGTATATATATATACGCCACCCACTAATATATATTTTTTATTTTAGCTTCACGCTGTATCCCGCATATAGCAAGGCAGAAGGAACCTGAGAACCTAGTGTTAAGACACTCCGTTCCCCACTTTCCACCGAATTGAGGCATTGCGTATTGAGTGGTGGAACTTAACGCCGCGCTTTGCCTTGTTACCAAAGCGAGGAATGAAAATACTAAATATTATTTATCCAGGAAATGAATAATTCCATTTCCTGGAGTGGGAATCGAACCCACAACATGTCGCGTTTACAGTCATACGCTTGTGCCTCACGACAGGCGTATAGCCTTTAACTTCAAATTCATTTCTCTAAATTTCAATTTAATTTAATTTGTTACCTTTCCAAATTCACCATATTACACTTTTTATATTATCATAACAATAAATTTCATTTTTAACCAACTTTAAAAAAAGTGGATGTTCTGAATTCAACTATATTCTTTTATCCCCTGCGAGGGGACGGGGTTAGAATACAATTCCCCTCCGCCGCTGGGTAGCGTCCGGTAAGAATATTTTATATGACAGCTGGTGCTTCTAATATGGTTCCATTTGGTTCTAATTTAGCGATCAGAACTTGAATCTCTTCCAAGAGACGCAGGTTCGAATCCTAATTCGATTCGAAATTCAAATTTCCATACATTTTCTTAAATTTTTTTCCTCATCCTATATGTAATAAATATATTATTATTAATATATAAATAAAATTTCCAATACCTGTACATCAGGCAGAGTGTCCGTATGTCCGTTCTGTGCGCGCTCCTCGTGCGGACTGTCCGTACTGCTTAGAGACGATATTGAGCCTGGAATTAATAAACAAATATATATATATATATAAAACCGGTAATCTGTTATCTTCAGTCGTTTCGTGGCAAAAAAACCTGATTTTTTTTAACTTTACGCTGTATCCCACATATAGCAGGGTAGGCAGAGGGAACCTGAGAACCGACGTGTTAAGACATTCCGTTCTCTTTCAACAATTCCGTTCCCCACTCTCCGCCGCATTAAGGCATTGCGTGCTGAGTGGCGGAACTCGCCGCGCTTTGCCTTGTTATCAAACCCAGGAAATAAAATACCAAACCTTACATTTCCTGGAGTGGGAATCGAACCCACAACCTGTCGTGTTTAGTCACACGCTTGTGCCTCTGCGCTACGACAGACGTTTTTTTTCAAATTATTTGTTATAATTATACTTTTTAAGGTTTATATAATAATCTACAATAATCTATTTTAATGTATTAGCCTCACGCTGTATCCCGCACATAGCAGGGTAGGCAGAGGGAACCAAAGAACCTAGTGTTAAGACACTCCATTCCCTTTCAATAATTCCGTTCCCCACTCTCCGCCGCATTAAGGCATTGCGTGCTCAGTGGCGGAACACAACGCCGCGCTTTGCCTTGTTACCAGAGCGAGTTACATACAAATGGAGTATGAAAAATCATATTCACCAGTTCTAGTAGAAGGTGTATCGTTTTGAGGTAATTTCGCTTCCAACTGTTCTATACGTTTTAACGCTCTTTGTAGTTCCCGGTTCAATTCCTGGAAATTATAACAAAAATATATAAATAAACTAAATTTGTATTTAGATATAACTTCAAAGTGTACTTTTTACATACTCAAAATCAAAATACTTCTTGCACTTTTATACCTACAAATGTTTTACTCTTGCTCTCATAGTCCACCCTTGCCAACAATAAATACTGTTTATACTATATTAATTGTTCTTACAAAATGCAATAAACAATATATATAGTGTCTAATTAATTTTATATAACCTTTATTTTCATGCATGTCTCATAGCAGGGTAGTTAGAGATGTTAAGACACTCCATTCCCTGCTTTCTACCTAATCTCAAAGCATTGCTACCCTAACCTCGATTTCACGGAATTTGTACCCTGTACAGGGTACTGAAATTTAATTTATATATGAGCTGTTGATTTTGAAAGTAAACAACTCCATTTTATGTTATGGCTTTTTTTTTTTAAATATAAAATTATGTTAATTTGTAATAACATTCTGCTCTCATAATTTTTTTTACAAAATGGAGTTGTCTCACTTTCAAAATCAATGGCTCATATGATGCCACCATTTGTCTCATCAAAGCGTGGAACTGAAAATATTTTTAATAATAACCCCTGAGTGGGAATCGAACCCACACCATTACAGCCTGACTCGATAAGCCATGATGACCTCTAAAAATATTATTTTAAAACATATTAAACATACATACATAGCTTCACGCTGTATCCCGCATATAGCAGGGTAGGCAGAGGGAACCTGAGAACCCAGTGTTAAGACACTCCGTTCCCAACTTTCCAAATTGAGGCATTGCGTGCTGAGTGGCGGAGCTCAACGCCGCGGTTTGCCTTGTTACCAAACCCAGGAAATGAAAAAAATCCATTTCCTTCATATAATAACTACAAAAAAGAATATACAAACTTACTTTTATGGCACTCGCGTGTTTTTTCTTTAAGACACTATTCTCTCCCTTTTCCCATTCCAACTTCTTATTAGCTTCTGTTGTTTCTTCTGTCAATTCTGCTACCTAAAAATATTTTAAAAATTAAATTTGTAGTAAGAATCTAAATAACTAATTAATATCAGTAGATATTAATTAAATACAGGTTGTGGGTTCGATTCCCACTCCAGGAAATGTAAAAGTTTAACATTTTCATTTCCTGGATTTGGTAACAAGGCAAAGCTCGGCGTTGAGTTTCGCCACTCAGCACGCAATGCCTCAATTCGGCGGAAAGTGGGGAACGGAGTGTCTTAGCACTAGGTTTCCTCTGCCTACCCTGCTATATGCGGGATACAGCGTGAAGCTATGTATGTTTAATATGTTTTAAAATAATAATGATGTCAATATTTTTAGAGGCCATTATGGCTTATTCAATCAGGCTGTAATGATGTGGGTTCGATTCCCGCTTGAGGGGTATTTTTTAATTATATTTATTTCCACACTCTAACAAGACAACACGCAGCGTTCAGTTAGGTTTAAAACCTTATGCTTCGAATTCAGAAGGAAAACGGCGAAAGGAGTGTCATAACAATATGTTATGTTCTCAGGTTATCTCTGCCTACCCTGATATATGCGGGATACAGCGTGAAGACAAAAACCTACCTTTCTCGCTAAAACTCTATTCTCTTTATTCCGTCTCTCTGTTTCCTCTTCTAAAGCCAGTTTCAATCTCTCTGCATCTTTTTGTAATACTTCCATACTTTCTCTTAGTGACGCATTATCTGCGGCTAGGGCTTGTGCCTGGAAAAGGTTATTTATAATTATTTTTTTCATATTTTCATCAAATAAACAAAAATATTGTTTTCTTAACAGTTTTCCCGCAAAACTACACTACCATATTATGTGGAAAAATTTCCGTTCGTACTAGAGGGAAGAAGGCCAAGATATTAAAGAATTGACATTGGTGAAATAAGGATAACTTAAACAACGCTTATCGTGGCGCAGAGGCACAAGCGTGCGACTGTAAACGCGACAGGTTGTGAGTTCGATTCCCACTACAGGAAATGTAAAGTTTAGTATTTTCATTTCTTGGGTTTGGTAACAAGGCAAAGCGCGGCGTTGAGTTTCGCCACTCAGCACGCAATTTTTGGCGGAAAGTGGGGAACGGAATTGTTGAAAGAGAATGGACTGTTTTAACACTAGGTTCTTTGGTTACCTCTGCTTACTCTGTAATTACACTTACACTGTGCCGTGGCATTTTTGTGTGCTGCTAAATTTTGCAAATATATAATTTTATTTTCTTTATTTTTTTTTATCTAGTTTGAGAGTCAGAGGACACATTTGTCTGCGATTAAATTATAGCTTTAGGATTAAGATTCATTGCATTACGATTGTTTTAATTGTGTTATTTCGTTAGAAAAATGAATTGTTATATTATAACTATAAACGGTATATATATATATATATATATATATATATATATATATATATATATATAACTATAAAAAAAGGAGAAGGTTGTTAGTTCGATTAGTATTTTGATGTTTCTTATTAATATGATTTGAATTTAGTTACGATCTTTCGAATAGTTTTCGAGTTGTAGCTAATAATTATACTTTTCAGTACACATTGTTTGAAGTTGGTTTTCTCTATCCGATAAAATATTATTTATACAAACATGACACACACGCACACATTCGGAACCATTAAAGCATTTTAACTAGGAATGAGACTGATATATTAAAACGTACCTAAAAAGGGTTTTCACTTTTATATCATATCATATCGGTATCTAAATGATCATATTCGATATCAAATAACACACAAAACGTAACGACAACTCGACGATGAGATATGAAAACTAAATTGTAAGGAAAACTATTGCAACACAAACTCGATAACTGAAAACGAATTTGATATCGGATATGAAAACTTCATTGACAGACAGAAGAAAAAAAGTCCCGCTGAGTTTCTTGCGCCGGTTCTCCTCAGGTCTGAGGTATTAAATTTAGTGAGCCGGTGGTAAATTATTTGACGTTCGGAAAATGAAGCTTGTAACTTTTTATTTTGGAATAAAATGATTTGATTTAATTTATCCGATATGTAACCGTTACAGCTAAAAAACGAAAATGCCCATGTGTAATTGTAGTACCTTCCCCTCCCCGTGCGCGGCGCGTGCCCGCTCGCGCACGTGCGCGGCAGTCAGGCGCGCGGCGTGCTCCAGCGCGCACGCCTCGCGCCGCGCGCACGTCTCCGCGCGCGCACGCTCCGCGGACAGCGAGCGCTCTGCGCGGTGAGCGCGCTCTGTTTCACTGTAAAACAATATATATATATATATTTTATTCAATATTTATACTGGTCACGAACACGTGGTCCATATCTTTTGTCAACTTTACCTTGTTTAACTTTTAAATAAGCTTAGGAAATAAGATTTTTTTTTCCCAAAGAGAGTCCAAGTATTTCAGTTGCCTACTTAATATATTATTATTACTTATAATAATTTAACAACTGCAGACGAGGCGAAAGAGGTATGCAGGAACCGTAGCGTTTAGCGCTCCGGAACTCTAACTACCGAGATATAGCGTAAAGTTAGCTTAAATTAAATTATAATACTTAATATTACTTAACATGACTTAACATTACTCAATATTACTTACCATTACTCAATATTACTTAACATTACTTAATATTCACTAGACTCCAAACGTAAAATATCATATTCACCGTTTTCGTAATATTTTAGAAAAATCCTCTATTACTACCTCAATCCAACAAAGAGTGGGGAACGGAATTGGTCAAAAAGAATAGAGTATCTTAACACATCAATTCTCAGATTCCTCTAACTACCCTACTATATGCGGGATACAGCGTGAAGCTCTATTAGTGGACCTCCACATTCCTCAAGAAGCCATACCACATTTCATATAATATTATTAATAAAAAAATTCAACTCTCGCTCGCTCGCGACCACTATCATGTCAAAGACGAACCGCCAAATATCTAATGATGTGTTCCGGTTCGATGGCATGTAAGCCAGGTTTTCCCCTTTCCCACCCATCCTTTCCCCAAAATGTGGTGGTTCCGATAGCGGACTACTACTTTATCCTCCTCTTCCATCTGTATCCTCTAGGTTGGCAACGCATCTAGTACATCTCTTGTATTGTAGATGTTCA
>JAKGSA010000749.1:295424-332210 GCA_033558755.1 Philaethria dido
GACAGGTTGTGGGTTCGATTCTCGCTCCGGGAAATGAAAATCATAATGTTAATAATAAATAATATTTAGTATTTTCATTTCGTCACTCTGGTAACAAGGCAAATGCACCACTCAGCAAAATGCCTCAATTCGGCGGAAAGTGTGGAATGGAAAGCTTGATAGATCAGAGTGTCTTAACACTAGGTTTCCAGGTCCCTCTGCCTATCCTGCTATATGCGGGATACAGCGCGAAGCTAAAAAAAATATAATTGTTAGAAATTACTATATAAAGTCGTGGTGCAGAGGCACAAGTGCTACTATAAACGCGACAGGTTGTGGGTTCGATTCCCATTTCAGGAAATGGAATTTTTCATTTCCTGGGTTTATATGCTATATGCGGGATACAGCGCGAAGCTAAAAAAGATATAATTGTTAGAATCTACTACACTACACGCAAACTGAGTCATATTTGTGTGAATAATACTTTGATGATGTGACTGCATCATTGAATCATGGCTGCCTCAAATTACGACAAATGTGCAACAAAGTTATATTTAAAAATAATATACATTCGATGTCTTAAATTTCAAAGTGTCATTCTTTTGGTATCATTTATTTTTTATAGCTTTTTCGGTCAGAGGCATATAGAAATTAGTGCTAAGACACTCCGTTCTCCGCTTTTCGTTTAATTTCAAATATTGTATGTTGAGTAGTATTGTAAGTCAGTCGTGGTTTGTCTTAAAGTGTGTAAATAAAATAATTTCGAGTGGAGTCGAACCTATAATTATCGCGTTTGTAAACGCTATCCTACTGCGCCATTAGGTCGTCTTAGTCACTGTTACATACAAAAATATATTACGTGATATCTGAAATTAAATACGCATAATATAGTAATATGCCTGTCTTGGCGCAGAGACTATAAATGCGACAGGTTGTGGGTTCGATTACCACTCCAGGAAATGTAATTTTTCATTTTCTTGGTTTTGGTGACAAGGCAAAGCGCGGCGTTGAGTTCCGCTATTCAGCACGCAATGTCTCAATTCGGTGGAATCAAGTGGGGAACAGAGTGTCTTAACACTAGGTTCCCTCTGCCTACTCTGCTATATGCGGGATACAGCGTGAAGCTATGTATGTTTGTATATAATATAGTAATTGAATACATATAAATACTACTGTTAACCGCGGCGTTGCTCGCGTGGTCATTATCAGTTCATACTAAATACTATAGTGTATAGTGCGTATATGCGATCATTTGAACGTCTATTTATTAATTATTTTGATAAACAGATCTACCAAAAAAAAAAATATTTTTTAATATTTTTTTATAATTAGTATCGTGTGTCCTTTTTAATACCTCTAAGAACATAAGTACAAAGTTTCATGATAATCAGTAGAGTAGATATAACGCGAAAGCGTAAGAAACAAACTTACATTCACATTTACATATAGAATATTAGTAGGAAAGTAAATCTCTTGAAGGTACAAGATTAAAAAACTAAACCGTAAAAATGTCTAGGAATATGGCTAGCATAATCTTGCAAATACTTAAAATAAAATTATTACGAATAACTCAAAAACTACTCGTCAGATCTTAACTAAATTTAAACAAGACATCAGAAGCACTTGTTATGCACGCTGCTATAGCTATTATATAAAAAATCATTAAAATTGGTTCACCCAGTAAAAAGGTTAGTATTTGGTGTAACATAAAAAATACGCCTGTTGTGGCGCAGAGGCTCAAGCGTGCGACTATAAACGCGACAGGTTGTGGGTTTGATTCCCACTCCAGGAAATGAAAAATTTAGTATTTTAATTTCTTGGGTTTGGTAACAAGGAAAGCGCAGCGTTGAGTTCCGCCACTCAACACGCACTGCTTCAATTTGGCGGAAAGTGGGAAACGGAAATGTTGAAAGAGAATGGAGTGTCTTAACACTAGGTTCTCTGGTTCCCTCTGCCTACCACGCTATATGCGGGATACAGCGTGAAGTTAAAAAAAGTAAATAAATAAAAATGGAATTAATAATGTCCTCCTTTTTTGGAATTTGTTAAAAATGGATACTCATAATAAAATTATTTGTAAGTTCAATCCCTAATTTAATGCCGAATAACCTTGTGGTACACCTGTTGTTAGTATGAATAGGTTTTTGCTTTGAACTGCTGCCCAAATATTATTGTAATATTTTCATAGCATCTGTCTGTGGAGCTTGGGGAGTATTTTTAGGGATTTTTTTCTCTATACGTCGCTTTTAGCGGAATATGCAGAGAGAAGTGATAGTAACTGGTGTTAAGACTTATCTTCTTCTCCGCTTTCCGTCAATTTTGAAATATTACGTGTCTATGCATACATACATACATACTTCATGCTGTATTCCGCAGATAGCAGGGTAAGCAGACGGAACCTAGTGTTATGACACTCCGTTCCTCACTTTCCGCCGAATTGAGACATTGCGTGCTGAGTGGCGAAACTAAACGCCGCGCTTTGCCTTGTTACCAAACCCATGAAGAAAATTAAGATTGGAATAGGGTGTGAAAAAACAAGAAAATAATAGCAATATTAAAAATAAAATATACATAAATTTATATACATACTAAGTGACGGAACTCAACGACGCGCTTTGCCTTGTTACCAAACCCGGGAAATGAAAATACGAAACTTTCATTTCCTGGAGTGGGGATATGAATTTAATAGATATTACTCCTCTGTGTAGTTATTCCTATGACTTTTTTAATAATTTAGATGATTCTTTTATATATATGTTATATACGTTTCTGATGTGTTCCACAATTAAATTAAACGTCAAACGTCGAGAGTTTTTGAGTTATTCGTAATAATTTTAATGTATTTAATTTAGTCTGTCTTTTTCTATTAAAATCTTAATTATTTATACGTGTATACATACAAAAATAATAAAAAATATTACAATAAAAATTAAATATAGCAGACTTTAGAACCGGCGCCATTTATATTGCGGCCCAAGGGCTTTAAATCAATTAAATTATACGTTCACATCCCGGCGCTGTAATAAGATTGTTCCAATTTCTTTTACTCTAATAATTCAGTTCAAACATAAAAAAGACTATGCAATTATTTTTTTAGTTTCACGCTGTATCCCGCATATAGCAGGGTAGGCAGAGGGAACCTAAGAAACTAGTGTTAAGACACTCCGTTCTATTAACATTTCCGTTCCCCACTTTCCGCAGAATTGAGGCATTGCGTGCTAAGTGGCGGAACTCAACGCCGCGCTTTTAAAAGTAGTTGAACACGGTGCACGCTGCATAAGCTATGCAAAGCGCAACTTCTTAAGGACGAGGCATCTTTAGAGAATGCCAAGCAGTCGCAGTTGCAATTTATGTGTGTGATTTTAGGACAGATTTTTGGAAAGTGTATGAAATTTTTTATCATGCGGCGTTGTGATCCGCGTTTCTATGACTTCGTCTATGAGAATTGTCATGATATGTTTAAAAAAATCCGTTACAAAACTAAGTATCTACATACATAGCTTCACGCTGTAATCCGCATATAGCGGGGTAGGCAGGGGAAACCTGGTGTTAAGACACTCCGTTCCCCATTTTCCGCCGAATTGAGGCATTGCGTGCTGCGTGGCGGAACTCAACGCCGCGCTTATAAAAGTAGTCGAACACGGTGCACGCTGCATAAGCTATGCGAAGCGTAACTTCTTAAGGACGAGGCGTCTTTAGAGAATGCCAAGCAGTCTTATTTTTTTTAGAATTAAGATCGATGCCAATTCCTTGTTTTAGATATGATAATTGGCACCCCGATTTATATTTTTTCCGAAAAATGTATGCCACTGGCATCGAAAATCGATCCTTATACTTTCGGGTTTTATGGCAGTCTAACATAACGTAAACAGGTTTTTTATTTCACAAGATGGCAATCCTACTTGGAGAGTGTAGGGCACCATGTGTGTAATGGATCACTAAGAGAGATTTATTGAAATTCCTATGGGAACTGGAGGAAATTTTATCTTCTACGGTCGAAATTAACAAAATCTTGCAATGCTTTTTTGACCCACTTCTTAACTTTAGATTTACTTGATAGCTTACACACGTGTTTGTAACCAATGACAATATTTTCATGGCATGCATCTGATATCCTTGCCGGAGACGAGAAAATCAATTTAAGTTTCTTTTAGATACATACATAGCTTCACGCTGTATCCCGCGTATAGCAGGGTAGGCAGAGGGAACCTAGTGTTAAGACACTCCATTCCTCACTTTCCGCCGAATTGAGGCATTGCGTGCTGAGTGACGGAACTCAACGCCGCACTTTGCCTTACCAAACCCAGGAAATGAGAAAATCCATTTCCTGGAGTGGGAATCAAACCCACAACCTGTCTCGTTTACAGTCGCTTGTGCCTGTGCGCCACGACAGGCTTTAATATATATATTAAGTATGTATGTATGTAATTTCAGTAAAATAATATCAAAATGGTTTCAGTAATCAAATAAAACGATTTAATACATTAGAAGTTAAAAATACAGTATTAGAATAAAGTTATCTTGGTTACAAGTTTCGGAATAGCCAGCCGTTATCAGCGCAGATACGACTATCGCGACGCGGGCATACACGGCCGAGTGTCGTGAATTTACTTTATAATTGTAAATATTTGCAATTTATGTGCGCTATTTTAGAACTAATTTTTGGATAGTGTATAATTTTTTTACACTACTACTATCTACTACTGACTACTGACTACTGCCGTGGCGGAGAGGCACAAGCGTGCGATTGTAGACGCGACAGGTTGTGGGTTCAATTCCCACTCCAGCATATGGGATTTTTCATTTCCTGGGTTTGGTAACAAGGCAAAGCGCGACGTTGAGTTCTGCTACTAAGCACGCAATGCCTCAATTCGGCGGAAAGTGGGGAACGGAGTGGCTTAACCCTCTGCCTACCCCGCTATATGTGGGATACAGCGTGAAGCTAAGTAAGTAAGTAATTTAGGAACAGTGTTTCTATGACTTCGTTTATTACATTCATCTTGGTATGTTCAAAAAACTTGAGTATACAGGATTTGAAATAGTGATTTTTGAAATATTTTTCTATGAACTGGTTTTAAGAATTGATATTTTTTATTATTCATTAAATAACTATTTTTTTATTTAACCTATTAGAATTAAAAAAGGAACTATATTTGAAGACTATCTGTATTCCGCGACTTCCTTTGGGTGACCTATAAAACTTAAAAACCATGTTTTTTCGTTCTCAACGTAATTTCGATCTTTTTACAATCGGTGAAAACTCGTATACAACAGCTAGTACTAACTAGAGTATATAGAGATAGATGCTTATCGTTTTTTTTTACTTCACGCTGCATCCCGCATATAGCAGGATAGGCAGAGGGAACATAACCTAGTTAAAATAACTCCATTCTCTTAAGATTTCCGTTCTCCACTTTCCGCCAAATTGATGCATTGCATGCTGAGTGGCGGAACTCAACGCCGCGCTTTGCATTGTTACGTATCTTTATATAATTAAAAATGTTATATTGGTATATTTTTCAATTAGCGTTATGATAAATAATCCAAGTAATAAAATTACTGTAGGCTCAGTATTTTAATCTAACGATGGATGACGAGCGGAGAGGTCCTTTTGAATCCAGTTGAGTGAATTAGTTCACAATCCCCTTTGAGCTGCCTCCATACTAAATTTCATTAGAATCGATTCAGTGGTTTCGCTTTCGCCGTGGAAAAGCAAAATATATACTTTATTATTTATTTTATTAACTGCTTGTCGCCTGCAGCTTTGTTTGCGTAATATTTAGGGCTGTACTATTTCCACTTATTTCATACATACATACATAAATAGCTTCACGCTGTATCCCACATATAGCAGGGTAGGCAGAGGGAACCTAGTGTTAAGACACTCCGTTCCCCACTTTCCGCCGAATTTAGGCATTGCGTGCTGAGTGGCGGAACTAAACGCCGCGGTTTGCCTTGTTACCAAACCCAATAAAAAATAATTATAAAAATAATTTAATTTTCAATATAATTTTCCCCAGTGGGAACGAATCCACAACCACGCGTGTTTATAGCTACTCTGTACCACTACGCTTTGATGGCAGTATTCTATATGTAAATGCTAATAGAATTTTCCTCTCAGTTCTAAATTAAAGTGTGACGTCATTCACTGCAGTAGGGACGCTTATATCATCGCTTTAGTTACTTACATATGAACGGCGGTGAGGCAAAGTGTTCCACGTATTATATTCTTTAAATAGGTAGTTTTTTTTTAAGGATACATCTAGAAAAACGGCAAACAGAGATTTTTTATACATAGTAGAAAATCCTAATGTACGGACAGAACGCTATGAGTCTACGTTTTTTATACGAACAGCGAAAGAACGGAACTCATTGCCCGCGTCTGTATTTCCAGAGTCGTACAATTTGAGGATCTACAAGAAACGAGTTAATGGTTATCTTCTAGGCAAGCGTTTGTCGTCGTAGACCGCATCAACGCTTAACATCAGGCTTGATGTGGTCAAACGTAAGCTTATCAAATTTATTTATAAAAAAAAAAAAAGTTTTAACACTAGGTTCTCTCTGATTACCCTGCTATGCAAGCTTGCCTAGTTAAGACACCAGTTTTTTGTTTTTTTTTTGTAATTATGAACTTGTCTTAAATTTTGCAGTACTAGACATGAATAGGACTTGCATATATGATTTTTTTAAATATGAACATGTAGAATTTGTTTTATTGGTAATGTGAAAAACAAAAAATATAGGTAAAAAACGTATTTAAATAATATACTCGTAAAAACAAAAATTACAAATCAAATTAAAACCCCTGTCGTGACGCAGAGGCACAAGCGTGCGACTGTAAACGCGACAGATTGTGGGTTCGATCCCCACTCCAGGAAATGTAACATTTAGTATTTTCATTTCTTGGGTTTGGTAACAAGGCAAAGCGCGGCGTTGAATTCCGCCACTCAACACGCAATGCCTCAATTCGGCTGAAAGTGGGGAGCGGAATTGTTGAAAGAGAATGGAGTGTCTTAACACTAGGCTCTCTGGTTCCCTCTGCCTACCCCGCTATATGCGATACAGCGTGAAGCTATAAAAAAACCTGTTTAAATGTCTTTTTTAGAAATCGGTTAAATCTAAAGAAAATGACAAATACATACCTATGTTTATTCTTTACCTTTTAATGACTCTTAAACGAAAAGTGACATCATTTGTCTATGAGAATACATCATTCTAGCGTCATCTTAAGAATTACTACATTAATATTTATTTCAAATACTTAACTTAGACCATAACAGTGTTCTATTTATTTTTTATAAATACTGTAATAATTTACAGGAAATGGAATTTTTCATTTCCTGGGTTTGGTAACAAGGCAAAGCGCGGCGTTAAGTTCCGACACTTGGCACGCAATGCTTCAATTCGGCGGAAAGTGGGGAATGGAGTGTCTTAACACTAGGTTCCCTCTGCCTACCCTACTATATGCGGGATACAGCGTGAAGCTATGTATGTATGTATTTTTGAAGCGATTTATGGAATATTTTTATAATAAAAATCGTAAAAACATCAATTTAATTAATTTTCATATAAAAAAAATACAGTTTTCAGTAGAAATTCATTATTTTAAAAATTCAGTTATGACACTTTGTGTAACAGCTTTCTATTTATGTACAGAGGGTGTATTTTAAAATGCACATTCATTTATTACCTCGTCTCGTATACCAGTAAGGTATATATTTTTAACTGTAGCAATGCAAAGGGTTGTTTCATTTTACTTTATATTGCTGTTTCTAACTGACTTGAAAAAAATGAGGTTTTCAAGTATTTTTCTGTGTGTTTTCGCATAACTTTTTACTGGGTGTACCAATTTTGATGGTCTTTTTTATGGTTAGCCAACAATTGTTAGCGCAAAAAATAACTCTATTTGTACAATTAATTACAGGTTAGCACCACATGCTATAATAATTGTAATAAGAACAAAAAAAACATAGAAACATGATAGGTAGTGCTTCTTATGTGGTAAAATTTAAATTTAGCTAAAATTTATTTTATAATATAATAAATGCTATTTGAAGTATTTATGTTTTTTTAATAAAAATCTTAATCATGTTTCTTTAAATTGCTTAGTATTATAGGAGTTTATATTTATGCATTAATAAAAGTACAGAGTTCCGCCGCTCTACACGAAATATCACCTCTCTAGTATCTTCATATTTCTCTCTATTCGGAGGGTGGGTGAGTGTCAAAAAACTCCGTTTGCCACCTTCTATCCAAATTATAGACATTACGTGTTGAATGGCGAATGTCTACTGCTACGCTTTGTCTTGACCAAGCAAAATAAACATTAACCCCTAATGGGGATCGAACCCACAACCACTCCGTCACACTAGAAATGACCAATGATTGTAAAAAATATTTTAATAAATTATCGCGAATATCGTTTATTCTGAGATCCCGTCGGGCTTCAGGGGTAAAAACTTTCATTTAATTTAAGTAAAATTGCCGGCTGTATGGGATTTACCAGCTTTACGTTATGCAAATGACATTTGGATTATGGCTTTTTAGAGTGGCAGGTTTTACCATTTTTTACCGACTCCCAAAAAAAGAGGAGGTTCTCAATTGACTATTTTTTTTATGTGTATTATCGCAATTTTTTACTGGATGAACCAATTGTGATGATTCTTTCTCTATATGATAGCTGAGTGCTTCTGATAGGGTTGGGGGTGGGGTCCAATTAAATTAAATTATGATCTGACGTTGAAAGATATTATAGTACGTTTTTTTGAAGACGGTTTTCTTTTTTTGATAAAATTATAGTTATTGGTGGCCCCGTTGACGCGTTAACAACGCGTTGTCTTTAGCAATGTATGTATATGTCACTTTATATAAACGTGAATGTCAAACCATGGTAGTGTATGTAACATTAATTTTATTCATTTAATATACTTTCTATGTATTATTTTAACTAAATATTCGCATTCTGCACTTCTTCTCTATATAAACTATAAGTGTGCCAAGTTTCATGCTCCTCCGTTCGCGTTATTTTCGTAAAAAGGTATCCAGTTTTTGCTTCACGTATTTATATAAGGATTTTCTATATCTGAAAATCTTAGAATAATTATGAATAGAATATTTGTGTTTAGTCTTTCCATTCCTATGGAAGATTTTAAAAAGCAAGGAATTATTTTAAATATTATTTAATTCTTTTGTCGTTATATGTACGAGTATACCAATGACTATAGCATTATTTTTATTTAAAAATCATATTTTTATTTAAAAAATATTAATTTCAAAAATAAGCTTTCCACGGTTTTTTCATTTGTACTTTACAAGTTAGCCCTTTATTTTTTTACCCATATTGGATGTACGTGAATATGTAATCCGCCATTTTGTCGCGGCGGCCATTTTGTGTTAAAAAGAGTACCTTTTATACTACTACTAATTATACATAATTGTATTGTCGTCAGAAATAAAGGTACATACATAGGGATTTTTGTAATAGAACGGAGTGTCTTAACACTAGGTGCTCTGGTTCCCTCTGCCTACCCTGCTACATGTGGGATTACAGCGTGATTTAAAAAAAAAGGAAAAAAAATAATTCCAAGTACTCAATCAGTTCCTGAGAAGTAGGTCATATTTAGCTTGTAATATTTGACCCACACTAACTAACACTGCTAGTTAAATAACAGCTTGTCATGTTAACATAGATACTGTAACAATGAACTAAAATTATTGCAATGTTATTTTAATATATTTATATAATTTCCTTTTCTTTTTTTTAACTTCATGGTGTATCCTAGTGTTAAGACACTCCGTTCTCTTACAACAATTTCGTTCCCCACTTTCCGCCAAATTGAGGCATTGCATATTGAGTTGCGGAACTCAACGTCGCGCTTTGCCTTGTTACTAAACCCAGGAAATGAAAATACTAACATTTCCTGGAGTGGGAATCGAATCCACAATCTGTCGTGTTTACAGTCGCACGCTTGTGCCTCTGCGCCACGACAGGCGTATAATTTTTAATATATATAATTAATTTCCATAAAAACAATTAAAAATAAAATTCAACACTTCGTCACAAATATTAGCGGAATTATATAAATACTAGGGTAAATAAGGTGATAACTCGACTTGCATATACATTTTTTTAAATATTATTCATATTTAGGCGTTAGGAATGCTTTATTAGTAGTATAAATACATACATAGCATCACGCTATATCCCGCATATAGCAGGTTAGGCAGAGGGAACCTAGTGTTAAGACACTCCGTTCCCCATTCCGCCGAATTGAAGCATTGCGTGCTGAGTGGCGAAACTCAACGCCACGTTTTCCCTTGTTACCAAACACGGTAAATGAAAAATAGTATGAATAAACTACTAAATTGAAAAAAATAAGCAATTCATTAATTAGTCACTGCCTTACATTTATTGTTAGGTATGTATCCAACTCAGACAAAGGATCTAGCACACAATTGAAAATATATTTTATATGCACTTAATATCGTTATGCATAGAACTGCGAAAATCCAAAAATGTGACATATCACCTTCATTTATACGTTTCTTTTATTAATTTTATTCTTTATCAATTTTTATATGGAACTACTTGGTAAAGAAGTCGAGGTCTAGAGGTTTTAAAAATACCATCCAAAACATAAAGAAATTTGCACACCCATCTTCCTTTGACTGTAATATTACTTTGCAAACATATCGATATTGTATACATGTCTTCAAGTTCTTTCATTTTACGCATACGTTTATATGAAACTACATCATAAAGGGTTCCAAAATCAAAAATCAAATCAAAATATTCTTTATTCCAGTTTATTTAGTTTTATTACAAGCACTTTCGAATCGTCAATTTACAAAGGTGTCAGTCCTAACGGAAGCTACCACCGGCTCGGAAGGCAGTTCTGCTGAGAACAGCCGGCAAGAAACTCAACAGTTGCTCTTTTCAAATAAATTTTTTACATAAAAAAAAAAAAATCCAATTTAAATTATCATAATTATTGAATCAATTGTTTAAAACTAATATACAAAATAAAGAAATCTCTCTATTCTAATTTTATGATGTACCTACCTTTATTCATGCACGTCTTCAAGGTACTTAATTTTTTCCCCTTTTTTTGTATGAAACTACTTCATAATGGAATCCAAATAATATTATCATGATTCTTACACCAATTACTTATAATACTACACAAAACAAAGAAATTTGCACACCCATCCACGTTTGACGGAAATGGACATTGCAATTTTCATACATACTAGTGTCCCCGTTGACGCGTTAACAACACGTTGTCTTTATCTATGTATATGTTACTTTATATAAACATGGGTGTGAAACCATGGTAGTGTGTATCATTTATTTTATTAATTTAATATATTTTGTATGCATTAATTTAAAAAGATATTATCATTCTGCACTCCTGTAATTTTTATAACGATAAAAACTATAAGTGTGCCAAGTTTTATGCTCCGTCCACCCATTTTTTGTAAAAAGAAATCTTATATTTTTGCTTCACGTATTTATATATAGATATAGATGTATGTACATGAATATCTTCAATTGTTAACTAATAAAATAAATAGAAAGCAGATAGCAAAGTGACCCAAAACAAAAATTAGGTTAACATAAAAAAAAACACATTTTGATACAAAAGCTGAACACAAATGTACCAGCCATGAGCCAGGCTATGAAAATCAATAACTCCGGCCCCGTCGGCGACGCCCTTACGCTACTCGACCTATATTCACCGTCCTTCACATGGGTCGACGTGTACTGCGTTAAAAATAATCTCTTCAGATGTTTTATATGATATTATCAATATTTTTATTAGGAATAATTTAAACGCGACAGGTTGTAGGTTCGATTCCCATTCCAGGAAATGGATTTTTTTATTTCCTGGGTTTGGTAACAAGGCAATGCGCGGCGTTGAGTTCCGCCACTCAGCACGTAATGCCTCAATTCGGCGGAAAGTAGGGAACGGAGTGTCTTAACACTAGGTTCCTTCTGTTATATGCGGGATACAGCGTAAAGCTATGTATGTATTTATTAGGATAACATCTGAATGTATGTAAATGAGATTGGTTATGGGTTCGATTCCCGTTCGAAGAAATTTATTAAATTATTTTCATTTCTCAAAATTTAAGGAAGAATGCGATATGGTCTTGCACTTAACACGTAATGTCCCTAAATCGGGCAGAAGTATGAACGGAGTATCTTAATACTATGTTCTCTTTGTGTACACTTCATATATTTAACTTAAAATATTGAACTAAATGCCTTAATTCGGCGGAAAGTGGGGAACGGAGTGTCTTAACACTACGTTCTCAGGTTCCCTCTACCTATCCTGCTATGTGCGGGATAAAGATAAATTAAATCTATTTAATTTTAGTAGTGCGTCTCCTATTGCCAATTTTTGGTAGACAGTTCGACATTTCTTCCAGACTTAGGCAGATTACGGAATAATCTTGTTAGAATTCCGTGTACAATTTAATATTAATTTGCGCCAAGAAATATTTTTAAAAATTATAATCAATTATTATTATTCTTCAATAATGGCTTTGAAATTATAATCAACAACTGGGAATCGAATCTAAATTCGCGTTTACACTCTAAAGTCTACCTTTTTAAAATTCCATTTATTTATTGTCTTTCCTTAAGTTTGTCATAAGATAATAAAAGTAAATAATATAATTACCGTCTTCAAAGAATGCATTAAAAATTAAAATTATTACGAATAACTCAAAAAGACTCTGACAAGTTGTGTCAGATCTTAACCTTTAAATTTTTAAATGAGACCACATCAGAATCACTGACTGAATGAATGAATGAATGAATCATATAGAAAAGAATCATTAAAATAAGTTTCTCGCAGTAAAAATTATACGCACAAATAAAACTATAAAGAACAAAAACTGAACTGAACCAATTCTTCAAATTTAGGAAGCCAATACAAATGAATTAAGCAATAACAGCTAGTTCTGTGTTATATATTTGAAATGTGACTTTTTTGTTTTTCTTATTGAATTATATTTTTGAATTAACACTTGAGTATCAATACCTATCTAACGTCACCGCAATTATATAATTCGGTCCAGGGGTTTGGAAGGTATGAGGTAATAAATAATATTACAAACATACATGATACGCGCGAAAACCATAACCCTCCTCTCACAGTCGGGTAAAAAATAATCGAATTGGGACCCTCCATTTACGAAGTCGAGTAAAATGTAATGTAAGACAAGTAGCGCACGTATATAAATTAGGTCAACAGTGAATTGCTTAATTTGTGTATTATCATAGTAACGCGACCTTGTGGGGGGGTTCCTCAAACCGATAATCCCTATTTATTTGAAACGCTGTATTGAAGCCATGGATAATGTGGGCTTTGTTCTAATATTGTGAACACTAACATTGGTGCAGTAGATAAGTCTACCGTAATCTGACGTGTTGCTTTGTTACCATATTGAATTACAGTAAATACAATATTATACAGGCATCTTATTATATAACTGCAGATCAGTTCTACAGAAACTGACCACTCGGGATTTACATTCAAAGCCACCCACAATAATCGAGATGAGCAAATAGGGAGCAGTAATTAATTTATAACTATTGTGGGATACAACAGCCCTGAGGAACAACAAGTGAGCCTGTTTGTTGTTTCTTTGACATATAGACCCAACAAACTTCTAATAAAATAAAATATGCTTTAAGAGATACAGTATTACGAATAACCCAAAAACCGTCAGATATTAACGAGAATTTAAATGGGACTACATTAGAAGTAATGGCTATCATATAAAAAGAGAATCATCAAAATTCTTTCACCCAGAAAAGTTACAGTTGCGGTAACACATAGAACCCTTCTTATTTGACATACATACATACATAACTTCACGCTGTATCCGCATATAGCGGGTGGAGGCAGAGACCTAGTGTTAAGACACTCCGATCCCCACTTTCCCGCCGAATTGAAGGCATTGCGTGCTGAGTGTGGCGGAACTCAACTTGCCACGCTTTTTGCCTTGTTACCAAACCAAGGAAATGAAAAATTCAATTCCTGGAGTGGGATCCGAACCCACAACCTGTCGCGTTTACTCGCACGCTTGTGCCTCTGCGCCACGACAGGCGTTCTTTTTTGAAGTAGATCAAAAGTCCCTCATTAATACAGTAGAATTCTATGCAAAAAATACATTTTTGATACACCATCAAATAATCCTGAGCCCCTCTAGATCCCCCTTCCCTTTCTCCCTCCTACTCCTCACCCCTCACCCCTGACCCGACCACCCCTTACTATCCTTTTTGTTCTTGCACGTAGGTACCTATCAATTCCTTCGTACAATAAGCAACTTAATTGCATTATTTATTAGTTTATTTTGCTATATTTATTTTTTTGTAAGAGAATTTCCACTAGTGTTGAGTGGCGGAACTCAACGCCCAGTGTTTTTGTTCTTTTGATTTACATACATACATAGCTTCACGCTGTATTCCGCATATAGCAGCGTAGACAGAGGGGACCTAGTGTTAAGACACTCCGTTCTCCACTTTTCGTCGAACTGATTCATTACGTGCTGAGTGGCGGAACTCAACGCCACGTTCAGCTTTATTTTTTTTTAATTAATTCAATATATTTGGAATTTTTACTATAGCGTTACATTGAGTTAGTAAACACAATGGTTTATCTAAAGATATTTTGCTTTAAAAAAAAACTGACTTTCGCGTATACTGAGTTGCAATTTTTAACCAATTTCAAAAAAGTATCATAATTTCAATTCGACTGTTTGTTTTATATATTACTGTGTTTTACTGGGTATACCAATATTATAGTAGGGAACGGATTTGTTGAAAGAGAACGGAGTGTCTTAACACTAGGTTATCAGGTTCCCTCTGCCTACCCTGCTATATGCGGGATACAGCGTGAAGTTAAAAAAAAAAAAAACAATATTGAAGATTCTTTTTTTATATGATAGCTAATGCGTCTGATGTGGTCCCATTTAAATTTAGTCAAGATCTGACGTGTAGTTTTTGAGTTATTCGTAATAATGTTAGTTTTTATGTATACGTTGAATTTTTAAAGTCGGTTATATTTTTTTATTAACATTTTAATTATAAAACATGTTATTTCAATCTCTTTGTTTCCTTTGTGATGGTACTATTATAGATAGATAAACATTGACCCAATTTTAAAACTAAACTACATCCGAAATATGATAATGTTTTTAATTTATGTGACCATTATAGCTCAGTGTAACAGAATTTGACTGTAAACCCGATTGGTTGTGAATTCGATTCCCGTTGGAGGAATTATAATAATTAAATTATTTATATTGCTTTACTCTGATAATATGAAACGCGGCGTTAAGTTGTGACACGCAATAGGTCGAATTTGGGCGGAAAATGAACAAAGGATTGAAGAACTTTATCCTGTCGTGGCGCAGTGGCACAATCGTGTGACTGTAAACGCGACATGTGGGTTCGATTCCTACTCATGGAAATGTAAAAGTTTACTATTTTCATTTAGTGGGTTTGATAACAAGGCAACGCGCGGTGTTGAGTTCCGCCACTCAGCAGGCATTGCCTCGATTCGGCGAAAAGTGCGGAGCGGAGTGTCGAAACTCCGATTCGAGTAGGCGTATAAATACTTTTTTAGAACTGTAATTAAGATTTTAACAAAAAATAAAAATTATATCAAATAAAATGCAATATAAAGTTAAATTATTACGAATAACTCAAAAACTATTCGTCTGATCGTAACCAAATTTATATGACCACATCAGAAGTACTAGCTATCATATAAAACAAAAAAAAAGAATCATCAAAATTAGCTCATCTAGCTAAAAGCTATGCAATACACATAAAACTTACTGTGGAATTGAGAACCTCATTCTTTTTTGGAAATCGGTTAAGTAAAGTATTAATTCTACTCTCCAAAACCACCTCACCAATCTCATCTGTATATAAATATGTTAAGCAAGAACTGTACCCGTTTTTACGAAAATTACGCGGACGGCGCATGAAACTTGGCACACCTATAGTTTATATAGCGAAAGAGTGCACAATGATAATATACTTTAATATAATATATAAAAAATATATTAAATTAATAAAAAAATATTACACACACTACCATGGTTTGACGTCCATGTTTATACATACATACATAGCTTCACGCTGTATCCGCATTAGCAGGGTAGGCAGAGGCTAGTGTTAAAGACACTCCGTTCCGTCCATGTTTATATAAAGTGTCATATACGTTACTTCTTAGGCAGCGCGTTGAAAAGCAGGGACACTAGCTCCCTTTTAATATGCATAAATAAGGACATATCAAGTTATTAACATTCCACAACATTGTAAATCCAGTTTTCCAATTTTGGTGGGGCCCCCCCACCCCTTGCCGCTCAGATCGATAGCACCGCAGCGCGCATCGGTGTCGCGCGGAGTCGCGAGGCCCTGCTCTACTAACCTAGTTGGGATATTTGTAACTAACTGGCGTCGATGTTGAAATGTACCGGTTAAAAACGTTTTGGTATAGTTTTGTATAATTTATAAAATTGCTGGCTCATAAGCTAGGCTTTTTTATGACGCGGAAATCTTCCTAGAATACCCAGCCTGGGGAACACAAATTATGCCAGGTTTTACACTAAAACGCGGTGACCGTCTTCGACATACTGGAAGGAGAAGCCAGGAGAGTCTTGAAAATTTGAAGTGGTTGTTCCATCCGTGGCCCTTCTCTTAAGCTCACAAAGGGACAAATATTGTTCCCAGTACTCACAAACAAACTTTATTCGACGGGACCAATAATCATAAGCTAGGCTTAGGTCAACAGATTTTTGGGTGTGGCCAATTTTGAAAATTTGCTTGATCTGCCAATATTTTTTAAGTAAAAATATAGTGGAATTGCAATAAATATTAAATATATTGCATATATATAATTTGAGAACTAATAATTTTTGAGGTCAGGTACGGCAAAGAAATAAGGCCTTAAGAAACTTGGGGGCTTGAAATGTTAAAGATAAGGTGTCTTAACACTAGGATTCTCTGGTTCCCTCTTTGCCTAACATGCTATGTGCGGGATCAGCGTGAAGCTAAAAAAACTTAAATAACAATTTTTGGGGTTAAGGATGGTAAAAAAAGCAAAGACATTTTTTTTTAACTTCGCGCTGTATCCCGCATAAAGCGGGGTAGGCAGAGAGGCCAACCAAAGACTGCATCTATATTAAAACACTCCATTCTCCTGGCACATATCCGTTCCCCAGCTCCACTAATTGAGGCAATGAAAGGCATGAAAGCAAAGACTTAAAGGCTTATATCTAGAAAATGTATAAATCTGCCACTGTTGCCTGACTCTTTTTTTTTTTTTTTTTAATGAAAACCGATATTTATCGTTTTTACGATTGTATATATATATATATATATTTTACGATTATATAAATTTTATTATCGAATAGTATAAAAAAATAAAAATAATGAAAAATAGACTTAGCAGGTTTGCGTTCTAAACTGACTGATATGATTGATGAGTTAATAGTTAATTGCGTAGGATGCTTGTAGTGTAGGTTTTAAATTCTGATATGGGAATATACATATTGTACTAGATATGTATCGTTATATTTTTTTTCTTTAACTTCACGCTGTATCCCGCTTTGTTAGGTTCCTTGACCTAGAAATTCCTTGATTTGGAAATAGCAGGAAAGTGTACAAATAATCTTTTCCTTACCACTGGATTACAATACGTAAAAAACATATATGTAACATTATTTAACATATTTATACATTTTTTTTATAAATTCATGACAAATAATTATATATTTAAAGAAATATATAAATATATATTATTATTTTATCTTTTTTTTATAAAAAAAAAAATATATTTATATCAATTAACTCCATCCGAAGGTAAACTTAACAAAAAATACTTAATACATACACGAAAGATACAGGATAGTCAGAAAGAACCTAGTGGTAAGACACTCCGTTCTCTGCTTTGCATCCGAACAGGATATTGCGTTTTAAATGGCAAGGCAGAACGTTGCTTTGCGAACCTTGCGAGAAAATGGAATCCATAACATACCATGAAAACGACGCGATGTAAACACAAATAAAAGATATACTTTTCTCGAAAAGTTAATTGTTATGCGAATTAAGATATGAATATAGAGAGAAATTAGACAGTAAACCTTGTAAATATAGTTGTCATTCAAAAAAATATTGTGTTCCACTAAGCCTTTAAGATATAAATCTTGTCTTATGTTTATAGTACAAATTTTATAAAAAAATACTGACTACCCTCTTTCCTTAAACCCTGGTATCGCTATAATAACTGAAAATAACGATCAGCAGGGTTTTCATCATATCCGAAAAAAATATAATATATATTATAAAAATAAAAATATGTCCATTTTGTTCAACAGATGGACATTTACGTCCAGACAGCGAGTCCCATCGTGGAGCAAGTCCTCAAAGGCTACAATGGGACTATCTTCGCGTACGGACAGACGGGCACCGGCAAGACCTACACCATGGCGGGGAGCAACTCCGCTCCAGAGCTTAGAGGCATCATACCTAACTCCTTTGCTCATATATTCAGTCATATTGCCAAAGCTAAAGATGATGAAAAGTAAGTAGTGAAGTTTTTTCAAAGTTTTTTTTTGTTTCGCGCTTTATTTCTCCGTTCTCCTCTTTTCGACGTAATTCTAGACATTGATTCCAGAATAGAAGTTCCGCCATTCAACACGTGATAGAAAGTAGAGACTTGCTTGAGAAATCGTCACATCTATGCCTGGGATATGCGGTATATTGTTCATAATTGAAAAGACGGCTTCTAGAAAGACAAAAACAAAAAAAAATTGACAAAAATACCCAACGCAACAGTTTTAAGCTGCGTGTTGCGTAAATCCATATGTAAATATTTTGCCTGATTTGGTTGAATGACATTTGACTTTTATTCTGGTCTTTTTCTTAATTTTTTATTATCAAACCTTGTCTTATTGGTGTTGCGCTAAGCACAACGCCTCAATTCGGCGGAAAGTGGGGAAGGGAACCTAGTGTCTTAACACTAGGCTCTCAGGTTCCCTCTGCTTACCCTGCTATTGTGGGATACAGCATGAAGAAAACTTGTCCAAGACTTTCGTAAGATCTATGACTTAGGCAGTAATAACATAAATGCATACAATAACTAGACTGATTGAAGGTATATTATTATTTTTTTCCACCAGGTTCCTAGTATGCGTGACATATTTGGAGATTTACAATGAAGAAGTGCGGGATCTTCTCGGCAACAATCCTCACCAGAGCCTCGAAGTCAAAGAACGACCAGACATCGGAGTATTTGTTAAAGACCTAACTGGTAAGTATCTTAGGCCTTCAGCTTAAGTCAAAAAATCTAGAATGTTCCTGTTCCTCTAAAACAAGGGTGATCAACCTTTTTAGAATCTGACCTATCCACATTTTAAAAATTATTGGCAGCTCAAATTCTTCTTTCGATTACAACACCGAATGACGTTATAAAATGAACGTCATAAGAAAACTTCTGCAATTCACGTGTTTGAAAATACAGATAAAAAATTTGAAAATATTAATATTCATTTTAAAATTATTTAAAACAAATTAATTCTTGCGCCTGTCGTGGCGCAGAGGCACAAATGTGCAACTGTGAACACGACAGGTTTTGGTCCGATGTTTGATTCCTACTTCAGGAAACATAAAAGTTTAGTATTTTCATTTCCTGGGTTTGGTAACAAGGTCTTTACCTTGTTGAGTTCTGTTACTCAGCGCGCAATGCCTCAATTCGGCGAAAAGTAGGGAACGAAGTGTCTTAACACTAGGTTCTAAGGTTCCTTCTGCCTACCCTGCTATATGTGGGATACAGCGTGAAGCTAAAAAAAATGTTGTAAACAAAAAATATATAACAAATACTTTGATATGAATTATAATTGATTTGGCTATTTTATAAACTAGAATTGTTATCTTTTGCTCATTTCTTACATATTAATATATCTTATTTCAGGCTACGTTGTCCACAATGCAGACGAATTAGAGAAGATAATGGCGGTCGGCAACAAGAACAGGCATATTGGTGCGACTGCGATGAACATAGAAAGTTCTAGATCTCACGCAATATTCTCCATCACAGTGGAGAACAGTAAGAAAGGTGCTGATGGCAAGATGCATGTGAAGATGGGGAAGCTGCATCTTGTTGATTTGGCGGTGAGTGTTTGTTAGATGTATGATGAGTGTGCAGAGTTTGAAAATATATATTTTTTATATTTAAATTAAGGGTAAGTTAATTAATATTTTAAGTATAATCATTTTCATTGTGATTTGAACTCATGAAGTAGCGTCACATAAGACACCTTCCAACTGCATAAAATCGTCATTAAAACTTTAAAAGTAGCTGAAGTAATCAAGAAGTTGTTAGATAAATGCTCTGAAACTACTCATCAGATTTTAACTAAATTTAAATGGAACCACATCAACATCATTAGCATATAATAAAAGAATTATCAAAATTGGTTCACCTGTAACAAATTATTCATATTAATACACATAAAAAATACAATCGAATTAATAACCTCCTCCATTTGTGTCGGTCCAAAAGGATAAGGACCAAGATTCTAATAACGTCATGGTACATACATACATAGCTTCATGCTGTATCCCGCATATAGCAGGGTAGGCAGAGGGAACCTGAGAACCTAGTGATAAGACACTCCGTTCCCCACTTTTCGCCGAATTGAGGCATTGCGTGCTGAGTGGCAGAACTCAACGCCGCGCTTAAACTAATACCAAACCCAAGAAATGAAAAATTCCATTTCCTGGAGTGGGAATGGAATCCACAACCCGTCGCGTTTACAGTCGCACGCTTGTGCCTCTGCGCCACGACAGGTGTTGAATGTCATGGTATTTGTCATTAAATAAAAAGTCAAAATTATTATTATATAATATATATTTCCACATTCCAGGGTTCAGAACGACAAAGCAAGACCCAAGCGACGGGCACACGACTAAAAGAAGCTACGAAAATCAACCAGTCTCTCTCAGTCCTCGGTAATGTCATATCCGCGCTTGTGGACGGCAAGTCTACACATATACCGTACAGAAACTCGAAGTTAACGAGATTGTTGCAGGACTCGTTAGGAGGAAACTCTAAGACTGTTATGGTATGTATAAAGAATTAAAAAAATTAAAAAAATATGGCAGGGTAGCGGGAATTGAACCTGTAACCCCGTTAGATCGTTGATTCTTTGAATCGTTGCTTAACTCATGTAACGAAAATGCGTTACGAAAAAGAAAAAACAAAAAGAGGTGTCAAAGGACACTCGGACTCCGTTCTCTTTCAACAATTCCGTTCCCCACTTTCCACCGAATTTAGGCATTGCGTGCTGAGTGGTGGAACTCAACGCCGCACTTTGCCTCGTTACCAAACCCAGGAAATGAAAATATTAAACTCTACATTTGCTGGAGTGGGAATCGAACCCACAACCTGTCGCGTTTACAGTCGCATGCTTGTGTCTCTTTGCGCCACGACAGGCGTTATATATATAACAGCTTTTCATGTGCTGGCCTTTGACGAGTGAATTGGAACTCACAACCACCGCATATTGTCAAATACTTTCTAACTGCACCATGATTCCTATATATTAGACATGGGCGTTATAGTTTTTTAGCTGTAACGTTATATCGGATATGAAGTTTTCATATCCAATATCATATTCCTGTTTTCAGATATCGAGCTTCTGTGTTTGCGATAGTTTTCGTTGTAATTTAGTTTTCGATACAATTTGAAGCTTTGCTATCTCATCGTCGAGTTGTAACGTTTTGTGCGTAGTACTTTTGATATCGGATATGATAATTCTTAGGATATCGATATGATATGATATAAGAGTCGAAACCGTTTTTAGTTACGTTTGATATATCGGTCTCATCCCTACTATATATACCTTTGTTTAATAGTTGAATTTTGTTATTTATTTCTCTAGATAGCAACAGTCGGCCCAGCAGACTCCAACTACGTGGAAACAATAAGCACCCTCCGATACGCGAATAGAGCCAAGAATATTGAGAACAAAACACATATTAATAGTGAACCGGGAGACGCTCTTCTTACACGGTATGTATATAAAAAGAGTGGTGAAGCGTCCATATAACACACTGATTTGTATCGGGTTACCTTTTGTAAAAATATATTGAGAAAACGCAGCGGGACTCGAACCTGTGCCTTGTCTCCCGTCCAAGCGCTCTGACCGCTAAGCTATACGCTTATATCCAGCTGCGTCGTGAAATTTTATGTCGCTGTTTACAACGTCATTTATGTTGTCAGCATCTCTGTAGAGTGATTTTACGAAATTTCTGCTACCCAAAGGTTATTTTGAAGAACAACTTGTCATAAACAGAGAATGCTATTTATTAAATATTTTGACGTTCTTAAAGTACACTTGGGAACTGTACACTTGGGAAGCAAAAACATTTTTAGAATCAAATTTTTATACGTTTTCTAAATATATATATATATATATACAAAAAAACAAGATCGAAAAAATTGGGTGTAAATTGTAAAAACAAGTAAAGAAAAGTATGAGAGCTAAAAAAGTCGTCTGGAAAATTTAAGACCGGAAATTGCAAAACTAGAGGCACATGACTGTAAACGCGTCAGGTTGTGGGTTCAATTCCCAACTACCTAACTTCACGCTTTGTCCCTAGCGGGGTAGTCAAGCGGTCCCTGCGTACCTCTTTCGCCTCGTCCACAGTCATGCAAGGATGAAGTGGATCATGACTTTATGCATGCATGGGTTCGATTCCCACTCCAGGAAATGTAAAAAAGTTTTGAATTTATCTTTCCTGGGTTCGGTAACAAGGCAAAGCGCGCCGTGGTGCTATAGTGTAAGGTGTTATATATACAGCGTGAAGCTAAAAAAAATCCTATATATTGTCATCCATACTGGCTTCTAAATCTACCGGCTTAACTTTTTTTAAATTTTTACCCCTCGCCACAGATATATAACCGACTTAAAAAAAGAAAGTTTGCAATTCAACGGTTTTTTTTATGATAGTGTTTCTTCTGATGTGGTTCCATTTAATTTTATTAAAGATGTGACGTGTTTTTGAGTTATTCGTAATTTTATGTTATAGTGCCATTTTATTTGAAGTCGTTTTTTATTTCTTTTCATTTTTAAATATTGTTGAAAATAAGATTTTAATAATCTTTTTTATTTATTTCAGATTCCAACAAGAAATCGATCAACTTAAAAAACAATTGGAAGAAAACTCGAACGGTATGAATTGTTTATACTATTACTGTAATAGGCGTATATAAGTTGATAACTCGAGAATGCCATTTGATATAATTTTTGTGCTGATATATTATGAAAAAATATTTTTTATGTTATTTTATAATTATACACTAGCGGAAAAAATTAAAGGATCACAAAAAATCCAAATATTTTGAAGTTTGAGGGTAAAAAAACCGATTTGCAGAAAAAAGCGAAAAAAAAATCATTCAAAATATTTGGAACTTTCCGCTAGCTTATTTTTGACAAATAGTAATAATAAAATAAGTAAATATTTAAATTTGCATTGTGTTTTACCAAATATTTAAATAATGGCTGAACACATTTTGATAAATCACTGCCGTATAATTTTTTTCAAATTAACCTCACACACATACAAAAAAAACTCATAACTGAGTCATATGTCGTTATCGCGCTACGTCAATATTCTTATACGCTTGTTTGCATCTCTGTAGAGAGATATTTACAATTTTTTCCAAATACTTAAAATAATACAAATATTTTTACTAAACAAATTAAAAAAAATGAAAATAAATTAAGATGAAAATAGAACATATAGCTGCAGTAGTCAGAATACCTAGATGACTTCAAAGAAGTGCGGGTTCGAGTCCCGCCAATTTAAAATAAAAAATATATATTGTCCCAGTTCATTCAACTTTTGTATATATATATGTAATTAAACTGTCACATTTTCAAAATTCGATTGTTAAATTTTATTTATTATTCTTCTAGAATTGGAAGAAGAGGAAGAAGAATTGTCTGAAGAAGAACTATCGGATGATACACTCACTGATCCAGAACTGGACGTGCTGGATCCAGAAGAGAAGAAAATGAGAAGGAAAATGAGACGAGAAGAGAAGGTCGGTCTTTTAACTTTATTTTTTGTGAAAATTCATTTAATTACCAATAAAATATATAAGGGGTTAATGATATGAAGTACAGTATATATAGAGTAGAACCTCCATTATTCGGGGTAATGATGGGTTCTAGGTAATGGGTAATGGTTCACGGATAATTGAATTACAACATTTTATTGTCCTAATTGTTTCTAGAAAATGAATTCGACTAGCAGTTATTGGCAACTTATGATACCGCACGCCGTTTTTTCTACCATGTATTGTATTTCATTATTTTTAAGAAAAATTACATACATGATTAAAAATTGGCATCGTATATATATACGTTGCCAAGAAAACGAATATTTGACACGGCAATGGGCGTGTTGATATGATGAATGATAGTTATTATAACATTTTTTTTTTATTCCTAGGAGAAATTGAATCGTGAGAAAGCTCATCAAGCACGTAAAGTACTTGAAGAGAAGAAAGCTGAATTACAACGGACTAAGTATATATTTTTTTACTACTATTTTTTTTACTTCACGCTTTTCTCATATAGCAAAGAGAATATAGTGTTAAGACCCTCCGTTCTTCACTTTCTGCCTAAAATCGAGACATTGCATGTTGAGATGCGGAATTCAACGCTACACTTTATCTTACAAGAACGAGGAAATGAAAATAATTTAAATTTTATCATTCCCTTGAGTGGGTATCGAACCAACAACCATTTTGTTTAGACTATTATAACAAAACGCTTGCTTATAAAACAAGTGACAGACAGACTTACAAGCGAAACTACTATATAGAAAGATTACATTTCACGTGTTCCTTGGCTAGTTTATGAGAGTGGAGCGCTATGAGAGGAACCCGAAATACTTATGAAAAAATGGGGCTTCATGTTTTATGGTCCACGCAAGCAAAGTCGCAGAACACTGTTTTTTTATATAGCTTCACGCTGTATCCCGCATATAGCAGGGTAGGTAGAGGGAACCTAATGTTAAGACACTCCGTTCGCTTTTCACCCAAATTTGAAACATTACGTGTTAAATTGCATAACTTAAAGCTAAAGCGAAGAAACCAAAATACTTTAAATATCTCTTAATGAGAATCGAACCTACAACCCCTCGTATTTAAAGTAATCTTTTTCTATATAAATTAATAATAACTAGTGTCCCCGTTGATGCGTTAACAACGCGTTGTCTTTAGCAATGAATATGTCACTTTATATAAACGTGGATGTCAAACCATGGTAGTGTGTGTAACATTTATTTTGTTAATTTAATATACTTTTTATGCAATATTAAAAAAAAATGTTATCATTCTGCACTCCTCTATATAAACTATAAGTGTGCCAAGTTTCATGCTCCTCCGTCCGCGTAATTTTCGTAAAAAAGGAGTACAAAGTTTTTGTTTCACGTTTTAACATATCAATTACTAACATTTCCAGAAAACAACAAGAAGAATTGAAAGACAAATTACAGCGCTTGGAGTCCAAGGTTCTGGTGGGAGGTGAGAACCTATTGGACAAAGCTGATACTCAACGACGTCTCCTGGAGCAGGCTGCTAAGGAACTGGAACTGCGGAAGCTCAACGAATTGAGGTTGCAGAAGGATTTGCAGAAGAAGGAGGTAGTTATGGGTTCTTTGATTGTTAATTGGGGTTTTTAATGTGTGGTTGGAGAGGGAATGTTTAGTGTTAAGATACTGCGTTTTAATTTTTTGTTAGAATTTGAGATAGTGGCGGAACTCAACGCCGCGCTTTGTCGGCTTTTTTACCAGAGCGAGAAAGTGAGAATAATTTAAATAATATATATATATATATACATACGATGGTAGTAGTCTCGTCTCGATAAAATGCCTCGACTGGTTTTTTTGTACGTATAAGTTATTACTGAGCAAACCAATTTTGATGATTCTTTCATTTATATGATAGCTAAAGTTTCTTATGTAGTTCCATTTAGCTAAGATCTGATTAGTAGTTTTTGAGTACATACAAACATACATACATAGCTTCACGCTGTATCTCACATATCAGGGTTGGCCGAGGGAACCTAGTGTTAAGACACTCTGTTTTTGAGTTAATTGTAATAATTCATTTTTTTAGTCAGATTTCTTAATTTTTAAAATTTTTAATTATTAGCTTCACTCTTTTTTAATGTCTAAAAAACAGTGACAAAACACTCCGTTCTCTCATAACCTACATATCACTAAAAATAATATATAAAATCTATCAAATTAAATCCAGGCCGAACGCCTCGACCTAGAAGAACGCTATTCCAGTCTCCAAGAAGAGAACGCAGCCAAAAGTCGAAAACTGAAACGAGCTGTACAATTACTAAATTCCGCGAAGGCAGAGCTAGCGGACCAGCAGAGAGAACAGCAGAGAGAGATGGAGGGAATTTTAGATGGAGTTCGAGCATTAAAGAGAGAGTTACAGCTGGCTGAATTAGTTCTAGACGCATATATACCTAAGGAATATCAGGCTTTAATTGAAAGATATGTCCACTGGCACGAGCAGCTAGGTGAGTGGCAGGTTAGATGTGTTGCGTACACTGGTAATAACATGGCGCCACGAGTGCAGGTTCAATCCCGCGTGCATCAAGAACCACCGGATTTGTCGGATCGGTATATGTCTTATGCAACGTGTGTGAGGCGCGTATCGTCTGCTGTGCCGAGACCAAATACGGCTCTAAGTAGACGGCAGTAGGGTGTTTGGGTTAAGAGTGTCGCCATTGTAATCTATATATAAATACGTGAAGCAAATACTTTGTACCCCTTTTTACGAAAATTACGCGGACGGAGGAGCATGAAACTTGGCACACTTATAGTTTATATAAAGAACGAGTGCAAAATGATATTTTTATTTTGAAATAATACATAAAATATATATTAAATTCATAAAATAAATGTTACACACACTACCATAGTTTGACATCTATATGTGACATATACATTGATAAAGACAACGCGTTGCTAACGCGACAACGGGGACACTTGTAATAATAAATATGCGTTTCTAATATATGTCATCATTAATAACAAATAAAATTTAAAAAAAATAGATATTTTGCCTCTTGGACGGTTTCCTATGTGTTTTCGAGTACTACGCTCAATGTTTACGTTATATAAAAGTATTTTTTTTTTATTTTATGTATGAACGACACAATGATAATATTTGTTGTTTCTTTAGTTAATTTAATAAGTATTATGGAAGATTTCATAAAAATGTGGTAGAAAATGGTTATTAATGCAGTATGGATCATTTGGGTTGTACCAGTAATTCATTTTTTTCCATATTATAAAAAAGTTATATAAATTACTTAGTATGGCGACACTCTTACTTACAACTCATTTATCATTTACAGCAGCTAAACACATTTATTATTGTTTAATTCACATTAAATCAATATATTTTACTAAATTAAATACAATTAAACCCTAATTGATGTCTCTAAGTACGGTTATTATTCAAATTTAATTAAAACTATAAATATATTATGCTTGTAATCACTTACTTGGAATTCTTAGTTATTACTTCATTGTAGAATTACTTTTTAAACTGAAAATAGAAATGTATGAAATTAAAGTATTTTTTGATGTGGTGGTTAATTTTAATAATTTAGATCTCATTAAGTATGCTTTAAATTTAATATTCGTAACAATATTCATTATTTACCATTTTTTTAATAATTATTTTCTTATTTCTTACTTTTTAGTTTAGTTCCTATTTAAAATGACAAACAAAATGGCGGGAAATGAATGTTTGTATTTTTTTTAAGATATTGGTTAAAATTTATTCAGCCTAATCGTTTCTTGTATTTTTTTTTATTAAAGAAGTATTTTATTTTAATTTATATTAATATTCTAGTCACATTCCAGTGATTTGTATTTAATTTTACAGTATTATTTGTTTTGTGGTAGTGTTGTGTTTGCACAATTGCAATTTGTAGTGTATTTATAATGCTGTATTTAATAAAGAACTTTTTACTCACAATTATTGTTTTTTTTTATTTCCTTTCTAAATTTTCTATTATTACGAGTGTGTAAATAACACTTTAAAAATATTAATGTGTCAAAATTTAATGACTATATAAATATGGTTGTGAATATAAAAACAAATATTTATTTTAAATATTTTCTAGTTTTTATTAAATGTCAAATAAAATGGCGGGGAATCATCGATCTAATTATTTATACATTCAATTGAACTCAGTCAATTTTTTTTAATTTTATTCACAGTTCTTTAATTATGGCGCTTCGAACTTGCCTGAGTTGACAATAATAATATTACAGTGTAGAAATTTTGTATAAAATTTTCATTTTTTGTTTATTTGGATATAGAATTGCGAAGTTTTAATATAAATTTAAGTATAATTTAAAAAATACTTATTACTTATTATATAAATAATCCGAATTATGTTTATTTTTTTAATTCAACTTTTTTTCTAATCTAATGTCTTTAAAAAATATAATTTACATTAATTAATATTTTTTATAATTCATATTCCTTATAGCATGTTGTCTTTGCCTATTATTCAAATAGTAATAGCCACATAGATTATTATGTTATAAATATTATATCTAAATTATTTTCCAAATTACTTGTAAATACATGAAATTAATAATTTTCTTTCAAAATGACATTAATAGGAGCCATTTTAAAGAAAGTTCAGGCCAACAGTAACGTGCAAGAGACGAATAAGTATACATCTCCACCGCCCGAATTAGAAAAAACGATTTTACCAAAAAAACGTAAAATACGAAAGTATAAGGTATAATAATATTAATGGTAGTTTTGTTAAAATAAAACAAATTTTTCAAATGATTGAAACTTTTGAAATGAAACTTCCTAACGCACCATGGATACACCGTGCGGGTGCCCATACCCTTGTAGAAAGAGGAGTTTGGAGTGGCTGGGATTTAAGCCACAAGTTTAGATTTAAGAGGCCCCTTTAAAACGGGCATTAACTTATTGCTCCACAGACTGTAAACACGAATGGGAGTGGGTTCGATTTCCACTCGGGGTAATAATGATCATATTTAAATTATTTCTCCGCTCTAGTTAAAAAGAGTACGGCGTTGTTTCACTCAACACGCAATTTCGCCAATTCGGACTGAAACTGGATAACAGAGTTTTTTCTTACTACCGCCCGATGCGAGATAAAACAAGAACATTATAAAAATTCTTCATATTCTCCAGTATGCACACGTACGGGCCGTTGTTGATTCTTCCCCACCACATTTCGATGGGTGCAGGATGTTAAGAAATGTACCAGAATGGACACATCACTATAGAGATGTTTACTTTGATAATTTTAGAATAGTACTGCGTATCGCTGAAGCTTATATGAGAGGGGTAAAGTATATACAGTAAATCTACATCCAGTCCAACTTACTTTAAGATCTCAATGTTTTTTTTTTAGCTTCACGCTGTATCCCGCATATATCAGGGTAGGCAGAGGGAACCTGAGAACCTAGTGTTAAGACACTCTGTTGAAAGAAACTTCAACAATTCCGTTCCCCACTTCCCGCCGAATTGAGGCATTGCGTGCTGACTGACGGAACGCAATGCCGCGCTTTGCCTTGTTACCAGAGGAAAGGAAAGAGAAATAGATATATCGAGGAAATGAGAATACTAAACTTTACATTTCCTGGAGTGGGAATCGAACCCACAACCTGTCGTGTTACAGTCGCACGCAGTGCCTCTGAGCCACAAGGAGAGTTAATGTATTTTATTTCTATTTATTTTTAGCCGACTTCAAAGAGGGAAGTTGTAAAGTCGATTGATTGTTTTTATGAGTGTTAACTTTTTGATGGCTGATTCTAAGAATTCTTTTTTTTTATATGATAGCTAGTGCTTCTAATGTGGTCCCATTTAAATTTAGCTACGATCTGACGAATAGTTTCTGAGATATTCGGAATAATTCTACTTTTTAGTGCATTTTCTTTGAAGTCGGTTTTCTTGTTTTTGTTAAAATGTAATTGTTTTTTTACGAGTAATAAAAAGAATACATAATTACGTCAATCTCATATATATATATATATATATATATACGTGAAGCAAAAGCTTTGTACCCCCTTTCACGAAAATTAAGCGAACGGAGGTGCATGAAACTTGGCACACTTATAGTTTATATAGAGAAGGAGTGCAGAATGATAAATTTTTTTTTAAATAATGCATAAAAAGTATATTAAATTAATCAAATAAATGTTACACACACTACCATGGTTTGACATCTATGTTTATATGAAGTGACATATATCACTAATAAGTAATTGTAAAGTATTGACTGATGAAAAAAAAAATGTCCCGCTGAGTTTCTTGCGCCGGTTCTTCTCAGGTGTGAGGCATTAAATTTTGTGAACCGGTGGTAAATTATTTGACGTTCAAAAAATGAAGCTTGTAACTTCTTATTTTGAATATTTTTTTTTGATTTGATTTGATATACATGCATTACTAAAGACAACGCGTTGTTAACGCGTAAACGAGGACACTAGTATTTATAATTACATCATGATAGTTCTAAAAAAATTTCAAAACAAATATTAATAAATAAAAAAACCTTTTCCTAATGTATTTTAGGGTAAAATTGAAAATCATCGACCAGAAATATATAATCTACGTAAACAGTTTAACGTGAACCAGAAAAATATGATCAAAAGAATTAAACGTGAAAATATAGACATATACAGACGACTTCTTAGTACTGTAAGTTCATATTTATTCATTTTTACAATTAAACCTGTTTAAAAGCTAGTCTTAGCGCAGAGGCACAAGTCTGCGACTATAAAAGCGACAGGTTGTGGGTTCGATCCTACTCCAGGAAATGAAAATTTTCATTTCCTGAGTTTGGTAACAAGGCAAAGCGCGGCGTTGAGTTCCGCCACTCAGCACACAATGCCTCAATTCGGTGGAAAGTGGGGAATGGAGTGTCTTAACACTAGGTTCCCTCTGCTTACCCTGCTATATGCGGGGATATAGCGTGAAGCTATGTATGTATGTATGTAAGAAAATTTATATATTCTATAAATGGATACACTCAACTACAGGCGCCTACGCTCGCTAAATCAGGGGCGTAGGGTACTTGTGGTGGCGAGAGGTGAAGATTTTAAAAAGGTAGCCGGTGCTCATAGGTAATCCGGCAATAGATGTAAGCCGATATAGTATGACGCTATACATTGCGAAGTTTTTCGCTATTTTACTTTCAAATTTAGCTGGCGGCCCTTATTTTTTTTTTAAGTCTCATAATTTTGTTGAGCTTGTTTTTTTGCAATTTCACTCCCAATTTCTCAATTTCCATAGCGATTCTTTGTTCGTTTCGTTCGTTTGACCTACGAGTGGGAATCGAACCTACAACTTGTCGCCTTTACAGTCACCCGCTTGTGCGTCTGCGCCACGACAGGCGTTAATATTTCTTAATGATACGAAATAGTCTAAATTAATTATTATCAGGTATTTCAAGCAGATAATTTAAAATTAAATTCCAGCCCACCCGTGTAATACCAACGGCCAATTTAATAAAAGATTGGGAAAGAAATAAAAGAGAAATCGTACATATGTCAACTAAAGAGTTTATTCTGTTCCCTGTAACGACATCAGACGATATTGAAGATCCTGCTTTTGTTCCACCTGAAGGTGTCATACGGCCAAGGTATTAAAAATATTCTTAAATAACAGACATAATTATAAAAAACAAGAAACCCGACTGAACCAATTCTTCAAATTTAGGAAGCAAATACAATATGCAAATACAGCAAAGTCGGTTAAAAATATATATGAATTTTAACATTTTTTTAAACAGAGTATATATGACATTAAAAATGGGTAGAGCGTGGACACTCGGGACACTAACATTAGAATTGTTTACGGACGTATGTCCGAATACTTGCAAGTTGTTCCTAGAGCTGATAGATGGAGATGCAGTGGGTTACAGTTATGTTGGCACACAGTTTTTTAGGTAAGAAATATATATGTATTCTTAATAAAAATATATTTAAGCCAATCGCGGTGCAGTGGAACAATGATTGTGTGTGTATGTATGTATGATTATTTATTTATGTTATACTAGCACTCCGCCAGCGGCATCGCCCGCGTGGAGTTTGGTTATATCGCGCGACGTGGTAAGGAGTAGCCTAAAGTCTTTCCCAAAGTCTAGACTATTTGTCAAAATTGGTTAAGTGGTTTAGGTGTGAAAGTTGTAAACAGTTGAACAATCTTACATGATTTTATATTTGACAATAAGGAACTTCCATACAAACATTCATCCCCTATTTCAACCCCTTCTACCATTTTTTTCGTGATAAAAAACCCTATGACCTTTCCCAACTTCAGTTCTATCTTCATACCGAATTTCATCAAAATTGGTTTAGTAGTTTAGGCATAAAAGCGTAACAGACAGACAGACAGAGTTACTTTCGCATTTATAATATTAGTAAGGATAAGGATTTATTTGATCATTTTTAAATTAGCTTTTACGCACCTATATTTATTTCCTATATAAAAAAGATTGGTTGGTAGAGAATGGTAGTTAGCGTTAAGCCTTTTGTACACTTTTATTTTAATTGTGCAATAAAGAATTTATAAACAAATAAATAAACGCTATATGTTGTGGATTCGATTCCCACTGTGTGGATTGATTATATTTAAACTTATTAGTATTACTAGTGTCCCCGTTGACGTGTTAACAACGCGTTGTCTTTAGTAATGTGCAAATTACTTTATATAAACATGCACCGGTGGTAAATTATTTGACGTTCAAAAAATGAAGCATGTAACTTCTTACTTTGAATAAAATGATTTGACTTTGACTTTGTACCCCTTTTTATGAAAATGACGCGGACGGAGGAGCATGAAACTTGGCACACTTATAGTTTATGTAAAAAAGGAGTGCAGAATGCTAATATATTTTTTAAATAATGCATAAAAAATATATTCAATTAATAAAATACATGTTACACATACTACCATGGTTTGACATCCATGTTTATATGAAGTGACATATACATTGCTAAAAACAACGCGTTGTTAACACGTCAACGGGGATAACAATATTACACATCAGAGAAGGCGATGATAATGAAGAAAGATTTGTAAATATTTTGTGTAATTTGGCTGATGTTTAGATAAATACCAATTATTATTGTATTATGATAATGTTGTGGGTAATCTCGTTTGGAATATATTTTTGTTTATTTTTTTAAAATAATCTTTGTCTTAGGTACGAGACTTGACCTACTATGGTGTGTAAGAATAAATTAGTACTTTTTTACAATATAAAGCTTAAACTTATTTATTTAACATTCAAAATAAAATAAAATTTAACGATAATTCTTGATTTCTATAAGCATCTTTTAAGCAACTTTTTAATTTATTAAGCTTGAGCACTAATAAATAAATATACGACAACCTCCTTAAACTTCAACATCAAAAAAAAAAGTAAAATTGTCAAACATGACAAAATTATGTTAAAATTGATTTTATGGCTAATGCTTTTTTTCACAAGTATTTTTTTATTTCTTATTCTGATCAGCATACACGTGATAGACATACGTAAGACCATCGACGATGTTGGTCTCGGACTCAGGATTCAGTGGCAATGATATTCTAGTGAAAATTGTAAGTCCTGAAGGACAAATGTTCACGGGTTACTTTTCCGAAGACACTCTGATAGAAGAAGTTAAGAATCGCGCCATAGATTACTTCTATCCGACCGGAGAAACAGGATCTGGACGGTTTAAAGTCGTACGTGTGTGTGACACAACCACTTTACATGACTTCCTAACAATCGGTCAGGAACAGGTGGTTATGTATGAGGAGCTATTGCTCATTGAGCGGCGTATACCTGAAGCTGGCACTTTATGGGACCTTGGAGCTGTTCGCGCTCCCCAACCGTCAGCTATAGCAGCCGCCACAGCTTCACTTCCCATGCCACAAGGTGGAACACGCCAACCAAATTTACAATCCTTGCTATCTACTAACGAGCTATCCTTCGAACTTCGGAAGATATTGATATCTCTTATAGAAGCTGGTGCAAGATTAGCGGCAGCAGGGCGGAACTACGAACTAACCTTGGCCCAGTTATCAGCGGCTTTGGACGAACCGCAACGAACACAGGAAATACTGGTCCAAGTTATCACACCTGAGGAGATAGCTTCAAGATTTAACGTACAAAATATTGAAAGTACTAATGAGTCTACGACATCAACTGGAGACGAGCTCTACAGGCGCGCGGAACACTTACAAAGATTTTTGGAAAAGTTTCGCGCTTGGCGAACAAGGATAGCTCCTCCGCCAAATCCGGAATCTATTAACGCTCTCAAAGACCTTGGATTTTCTTTGGAAGAAGTGGATACAGCACTTCGGTCTACTGGCTGTAACGTGCCAGCTGCTGCTTCCTGGCTGGTCGGAGAGAGAGGATCCAGTGTGTTTGAACTAATAAATGGTCTTCCCGAAGGATTAATTCTGCAGACTTTGCTCAAACAGCCGCAAATACAGCGAGGTCTCCTGAACACGAGAATGTTAATCGCATTTATAGCAATGGTTGGGCAAACAGGAAGTGCGTCTTTGTGGCTAAACTCTCCGCACGGAAGTCCTCTTCTCTCACAAATATCAAGGACGTATCATTCAGAAAAGTACTGCCTTGCTGTGAACCAGTTCTCGCAGCGACAAGAGCAAGCTTCTAAACCATGTACTTCGAGACAAAGAAATTGATTATTTTTTATTTTTATCTGTTTTTTTTATTTTTTATATTCTTGATCAATAAATTATATTATGATTTAATTTTTTATAACTACATTTTGAACGTATGTACAAAATAATGGTTTAATTTTTGTTGAAAAAAGTTACTTTTTGTTTCTTTTTTTCTGTACTTCTTGGAAATTTACTTTTACACATACCTTGGCTATGCATATAGTAATATTAGATTCTAGTAATTTATTATACACTCCGATCTTCACTTGTTGTCTTTGTAAAAAAATTTGCATCCCGAATGATTGAACGCCTGTCGTGGCGCAGAGGCAAGCGTGCAACTGTAAACACGACAGGTCGTGCGTTCAATTCCCACTTCAGGAAATGTTAGTATTTTCATTTCCTGGGTTTGGTAACAAGGCAAAACGTGGCGTTGAGTTCCGCCACTCAACACGCAATGCCTCGATTTGGCGGAAAGTGGGGAACGGAAATGTTGAAAGAGAATGCAGTGTCTTAACACTAGGTTCTCTGGTTCTCTCTGCCTACCTCGCTATATGCGGGATACAGCGAGAAGTTAAAAAAAAAAGAATGAATGGATGGGATGAATGGATGATGATGTATATGTGTTTTTAACTAAATCAAGAAAACGCATGCATTTGTCATATCGGTATAAGTATAAGTCCTTTGAATGTAAATCAAATCGACCCTGTATTAATCAGAACACAGTTAAGGTTAGCGTCTTATAAGAATAACCCTAATAAATAGAAAAGTCCCGAATCTGTTCTGGAGTGGTGGCGACGTGGTACACGACAACGGGTTCGGATGTTACGCGCAGAGAGGACGCATACGACCGATACTTGCTGAGAACTATCACTTCTCACATTCTATACCAGGTATAATAACATTTTTTTTTTCTTCACGCTGTAACCCACATATAGCAGTATATAGTTATTAGAGCATGTCGCACCTTTAGAATTATGGGGACCTACCCAAAAAATCATGATTTAATTTTTTTGCCACGAAACGACTTAAGACAATGATCTTTATCGACGTTGATTAAAACAAGAATATAAATTAAATTATAATTAAAAAAAAACATATCTTTTCAGAAAAGTTAAATCTACAATCATTTTGAAAAATTTTACTTTTTCCAAAACATGATTTTTAACATAGGTCTCTATAATTCTAAAGGTGTGATGACATCAAATACAACGACGTCAACATAATCCGTTCTCTCCTTACCTTCTAAATTCTAGACATCGCTCGTTGAGTGGCGGAACTCAACGTCGCGCTTTGTCTTATTACAATCGGGAAATAAATATAATTATACTCATTGTAGCGAGTGTGTATTGAATCCAAATCTATTTCTTGTCATGCGATTTGAAATATACACACATGTCTGATTTCGATTATAGTACAATATATTTTTGCCATGAATCTATGACAAGAAAACGTTAAAAATGGTGTTTTTTAATAAAATGACTCAAATGAAAGTTAAATTATTTTATATATTAACAGGATTACTATCAATGCGAGTGTCATCCGAAGGAGACGTTTGTGGAGTATTCAACATAACATTTAAGGCGTTACCGCAGTTCGATCTGAGGAATGTTGTGTTTGGTCGAGTAAGATATTAGCATATATACTTAGCTTTTCTGAACCGATCTCAAAAAGAAAGTGATTATCAATTCGATTGTATTTTTATGTGCTTTTTATTGGGCGAACCAATTTGGATGTTCCTTTTTCTATGTGATACCTAGTGTTTCTAATGTGGTCCCATTTATATTTAGTTAAGATCTGACGAGTAGTTTTTGAGTTATTCGTAATAAATGTGCTCTTTAGTACATTTTCTTTGAAGTTGGTTAATCAGAGAACCTAGTGTTTTTTAAGTGAAATATCAATTGTTGAGCCTTAGAAGTAAAATCACCTGTTTCCCGTCACGGCCAACGGCATGACGGCGTTTAAACATTTTGTATTTATTTTCTAACTTCCGACTTTTCCGAAC
>JAKGSA010000749.1:332614-354489 GCA_033558755.1 Philaethria dido
TTTGATAACAAGGCAAAAAGGCGCGGCGTTGAGTTCCGTCATTCAGCACGCACTGCCTTAATACGGCGGAAAGTGGGGAACGGAAATGTTGAAAGAGAACGGAATGTCTTAACACTAGGTTCCCTCTGCCTACCCTGCTATTTGCGGGATACAGCGTGAAACTAAAAAAAAAAGAAAGATTAATTAATTATTATTTTTTTCCCCATTTTAATAGATTGCCCTTCCTTCCCTCACATTCGATACCATCCGTACTTTAGGCTCTCCGCTGAGTTCTCAACCTATAATAGAAATATGTTCAACTAAACGAAAGATTGGGAAGCACTGGATTACAGGTATTCTTCCATTTTATACCTAATTTCAGAGACTAGTGTCTCTGTTAACGTGTTACTAACGCGTTGCCTAGCAACAAAATGTCACTTTATATAAACATGGATGTCAAACCATAGTATGTGTAACATTTATTTTATTAATTTAATATATTTTTTATGTATTATTTTAAAAAGATATTATCACTGTACTCCTTCTCTATATAAACTATAAGTGTGTCAAGTTTCATGCTCCTCCGTCCACGTAATTTTCGTGAAAAGGGGTGCAAAGTACGTATTTATATATAGATATAAAGTATTATTTTTCATTGACATTGACTGTTAAGTGGCGGAAATCAACGCCGCGATATCTCTTACAAGAGAGGAGAAATGAAAATAAGTTAAATATAATCATTGCCCAGGGAATTGAACCCATAACCCACTCACCACTCGTAAGATACTTCACCACTGTGAGACAACGGTCTTTACAATGTACAACTATTTCAGGTACACAAAACACACAACTAAAAAAGGAATCACACAAATTTATGAAGAAACTATGAATATAAATTGTTGTAAATAAGAAATAAAAATTTGAAAACGGATATTTTATTATTAATAAAATTTAATTTAACGCTTGTCGTGGCGCAGAGGCACAAGCGTGTGACTGTAAACGCGACAGGTTGTGGGTTCGATGCCCACTCCAGAAAATGTACAATTTGGTATTTTTATTTCTTGGGTTTGGTAACAAGACAAAGTGCGGTGTTGGGTTCCGCCACTCAACACGCAATGCCTCAATTCGGTGGAAAGTAGGGAAAGGAATTGTCGAAAGAGAATGGAGTGTCTTAACACTAGGTTCTCAGGTTCCCTCTGCCTACCCTGCTATATGCGGGATATAGCGTGAAGTTAAAAAAAAAATAAATTAAAAAAAAAGATGTGAGGTGTCAAGGGACACCCGGATGGAACGAAGTTATATACATAATAAATATATACAAAAAACCTTTATACACTGAACAAACAATCGTCGCGACACCACACTCTTCAATGCGAAAAAGAAAGACGAAACGAAAATAACTGGCTTGCTGTCTATGAGAAGCGAGAGACAGACAGAGAAACACGCGCACGTCCCACGGCGGCATCTACAGCAAAAAGTGTCGTTACAATTTTTGGTCTTAATTTTTTCGGCCTAGCTCCCTTTCGCAACGCGCGATATCTAACTTCGTTTCAATACGTACATAAACAAATTTTTAATTTTTACTAGTATCCCCATTGACGCGTTAATTACGCGTTCCCTTATGTCACTTTATAAAAAAGTATATATGAAACACATGGTAGTGTGTGTAATATTTATTTTATGTATTTCTGATACATTATTACAAAAAAGTATAAAAAATCGGGAGTGAGTCTGCAAAAAAACAACATCCCTAAATATACTCGTACATCGGCTTCTCTAAATTTACCGGCTTGCCTAACTAAAATTTTCTCCCCCGGCCACTATAAAATATACCGGCTTACCTAAGTTACCTTACTTGTTGCGGCTTATTTTTATAAAATTTTCACCTTTTGCCAATGCTCGATAATAAAAAACATTTATATTAGTAAATATTATAAATGTGAAAGAAACTCTGTCTGTCTGTCTGTTACGCTTTCACGCCTAAACCACTGAACCGATTTTGATGAAATTCAGTATAAAGATAGCACTGAACTTGGGAAAGGACATAGGATACTTTTTATGGTGAAAAAAAGGGTCCATCTTTTAGTTTGAAATAGGGGATAAAAGTTTGCATGCAAGTTCCTTATTGTCAAACATAAAATCACGTAAGATTGTTCAACTGTTTACAACTTTCACACCTAAACCACTTAACCAATTTTGACAAATAGTCTAAACCTTCGGAAAGACTATAGGCTAGTCCTTGTCGCGCGATATAACCGAGATTCACGCGGGCGAAGCCGCGGGCGGTAAGCTAGTTACTAAAATAAATAAAATAGCCAAAATAAAAAGAAACTGCATATAACACATATATTTACAAAACAAATTATATCAAAATATTTATTTAATTTTTGAAACACAAAATGCTGAAATCTTCATCTTTCGTCTTATTCTTTAAGTAACGGAAAATTTTCCTGAAACAATAAAAAATAAAAGAGACAAATAAATTACAATAAACATTAATTCAAATATAGGTTTAAATTATTATTTTTTTAACTTCACGCATATAGCGGGGTAGGCAGAGGGAACCTGAGAACCTAGTGTTAAGACACTCCATTCTCTTTCAACAATTCCGTTCCCCACTTTCCGCCGAATTGAGGCATTGCGTGTTGAGTGGCGGAACTCGATGCCGCGCTTTGCCTTGTTACCAAACCCAAGAAATGAAAATACTAACATTTCCTGGAGTGGGAATCGAACCCAAAACCTGTCGCGCTTACAATCGCACACTTATGCCTCTACGCCACGACAGGTGTTATATAAATTTTAAGTTCTTTAATTTCATTACCTAATTATCTATTCACCCCACTCACTTCATTCCCTCATCCCCACCACACAACTCACCAAATAAAAATAAAAAAAATAAATAAAAATATTAATAATTATTATTTTTATTATTTTGTCAAATATTAAACTTATACATTTTCTAGAGTGGGTATCGAACCCACAACCTGTCGCGTTTACAGTCGCACGCTTATAACTGTAGCTCTGCTTGGCCTTTCTAATTCTTATGATACATATTGAATAATGAACGCCTGTCGTGGCGCAGAGGCACAAGCGTGCGACTGTATATGTGCGACTGTGCGCGACAGGTTGTGGGTTCGATCCCCACTCCAGGAAATGTAAAATATAGTATTTTCTCAATTCGGCGGAAAGTGGGGAACTGAATTGTTAAAAGAGAATGGAGTGTCTTAACATTAGGTTCTCTGGTTCTCTCTGTCTACCCTGCTATACGCGGGTTACAGCGTGAAGTAAAAAAAAATGATACCTACTTATCTATTCACCCCACTCACTTCATTCACTCATCACACAACTCACCACAAAGCAGCCGGCGCGTGTCCCCAATCCCTCCTTACGTTATCCAAGAGGGCCTCCAACGCACCCCCCACACCCCCAACACTTCCTGCACCTCCAGAACCCTCAAGAACAGGTACCACCTTCACGAGCGCCGCTCGAGGACACGCCAAGTGCTGGTCATCGTCTACCACAAGCTCTATACGAAGATGTACTTCCCATACTGTTCGGAGTGGGAAATTTACCACCTGTGGTATAAAAAAAATGATTTTTTTTTGTTTTTTCTTAGCTTCACGCTGTATCCCGCATATAGCGGGGTAGGCAGAGGGAACCTGAGAACCTAGTGTTAAGACACTCCACTCTCTTTCGACATATCCGTTCCCCACTTTCCACCGAATTGAGACATTGCGAGTGATAATATTAAATTTAAGAACGCAACTATAATTAGATCAAAAAATATTTAGTAAATTCATTTCTTCGCTCTGGTAACAAGGCAAAGCGCGGCGTTGAGTTCCGCCACTCAGTACGCAATGCCTCAATACGAAGGGGAGTGGGGACCAGAAATCTTTATAGAAAGGAGTGTCTCAACACGTCGGTTCTCAGGTTCCTTTTGCCTACCCTACTATATGCGGGATACAGCGTGAAGTTAAAAAATATATATATTTAAAAAACTATAAAAAAATTCCTAAAGGCGCAAGTTCGATTCCCGCTACATTCAAATGGAGTAAAAAATATATATGAATATGAAAGAAACGTAACAAAAAAACAACAAGTAGCAATAATAAAGTTATTAAATCACACACTTAGGAAACAAAAAAACATATTTAGAAAACATATAAAAAATTTGAATGCAGCGGAACTCGAACCCGCGCTTTTGGAAACCGTCCAAACACTGTCTACTAAGCCATACGTTCTTATCCCTACGTCGAAATTCTTATACGCTTGTTACAACGTTATTTTTGTTGTTGGCAATAAGAAATTACAAATGGCTTAGTAGTCAGTGCCAAGTTTTTATATTTATTCAAATAATTAGTTTAAATTTTAATAATTTTTCTAAATATTAACGCATTAATTAAATTGCACTTTATGGATGCGATGCCCATGAAAAACAAAACAATAATGACCTCTTTGATTTTTCCGATTATTACACATATGAAAAGAAACTATTTTAACCGGATTAATTGCGTATATTTTAATATTTGTAAACACAACGTTTTGGAAACCCGACGTTTCGAACACTAACTGTAGTCCGTGGTCACAAGTAGACTACCAGTGTTCAAAAATGTATTTCCGAATTCTAAATATATATATTTTTTTAACTTCACGCTGTATCCCGCATATAGCAGGGTAGGCAGAGGGAACCTGAGAACCTAGTGTTAAGACACTCCGTTCTTTTGCAACAATTCCGTTTCCCTCTTTCCGCCGAATTGAGGCAATGCGTGCTGAGTAGCGGAACTCAACGCCGCACTTTGCCTTGTTACCAAACCCAGGAAATGAAAAGATTAACATTTCCTGGAGTGTGTCTCGAACCCACAACCTGTCGCGTTTACAGTCGCACGCTTGTGCCTCTGCGCTACGACAGGCGCTGCAATACTAAAACATACGCGATTAATCCGGTTAAAATAGTATCATTTAATATTAAAAACAAATCAAAATAACACAATTTTATCTAAACATTACTAAATAATAAAAAAAAACACAACCAAACTCCACTCTTCTTCTACCCACTCACCTTAAACACTAAATCTCCACTCCTAGTAATACTGTACGCAAGTCTCAATCTCGCGTCTCTCATCACTCTAGCCCAGAGGAGAGCGAGTCGGGACACTTCCACACACCGCCGTAGGAGACCCGGGACATTTTCTGCTTTTACCCCTGTACCCTCACATCTACCCTCATATGTACCCCCATATGTACCCCCCTCCACACTAAAGTCCCCACAATGAGCGCATTCGTAGCGCATCGCTTCCGCCGCGAGACGAACACATAGTGTGGAAGATGGTTCTTTTTCTTCTAAAAACAATAGACAAAAAATATACATTTTAACATACATACATAGCTTCACGCTGTATCCCGCATATAGCAGGGTAGGCAGAGGGAACCTGAGAACCTAGTGTTAAGACACTTCGTTCCCCACATTCCGCCGAATTGCGGCCTTGCGAGCTGAGTGGCGTAACTTTTGGCGCTTTGCCTTGTTACCAAACCCAGGAAATGAAAAATTCCATATCCTGGAGTGGGAATCGAACCCACAACCTGTCGCGTTTACAGTTGCACGCTTATGCCTCTGCGCCACGACAGGCGTCTATGTATATGCCTTTGAAGATTATTTTTTCAGCTTCACACAGCAAGGGCACAGAGACATAGTGTCTCTAACATAGTGTCAAGACACTGCGTTTTCCTCTTTCCGTCTAAGATTCGGAAAGAGAACATAAGTAAAATAATAAAAAATATATAAAAATTAATATTTAAATTATAAACAAATATTATTAATAATAAACTCACTTTCATTAACAGGATCTACGGTCAAAGAGGTGATAGGCGCGTCGTAGTTCCTCGCAAACCGCACCGAGAGTCGAACCCGCGATCTCAGCAGAAGGAACGACCACGTGTCCTTCTTGCAAGTCTCCCATTCACAGTCTTTAGTTCTAATGTCAAACGAAAAATATATTTTTATATATAATAGCTTCACGCAGTATCCCGCACGTAGTAGGGTAGACAGAGGGTACCTAGTGTTAAGACACTCCGTTCTCTTTCAACATTTCCGTTCCCCACTTTCCGCAGAATTGAGCCATTGCATGCTGAGTGGCGGAACTCAACGCCGCGCTTACCATTGTTACCAGAGCGAGGAAATAAAAATACTAAATATTATTTAATATTTTCATGTCGTGGAGTGGGAATCGAACCCACAACCTGTCGCGAAAAAATACAAAAACATGACGAAAAATATAGTTTTTCTTAAAATAAACTTTAAAAAAGTAATTTTCTAAGGGTTCCAGAAAATCATGTCTTTAATGGCGGTGCTCAACGCCGCGGTATTTTATAAAAGCGGACAAGTGCACATTTTTTATTGTAGTTTCACGCTTTTTATACATAGCAGGATAGTCAAAGAGAACCTAGTACGTAGAACTAGAACCCGACATGGTATCCTGATTTGCAGTGCTTAACGCCGCGTTTGGATTACAAGAGTGGGGAAAGGAAAATAATTACAATATATATTCCACCCGTGGGTATTGTTTGGGACTCCATAATTTGTGAGGATCGAACTCACAACCAATTGGTAACCAACCAGACAATGTCCCATTGAGTCACAACGGCTTTTATGCAAAAAAGTGTTAAAATAAAAATGTCCTGTAATTATTTCTAATTGACGTCTCTAAGTGCTATATTAAACTATACATATATACATACACACATACATGGCTTCACGCTGTATCCCGCATATAGCAGGGTAGGCAGAGGGAACCTAGTGTTAAGACACTCCGTTCCCCACTTTCCACCGAATTGAGGCATTGCGTGCTGAGTGGCGGAACTGAACGCCGCGCTTTGCCTTGATTTGCCAGGAAATGTGAAATTCCATTTCCTGAAGTGGGAATCGTACCCACAACCTGTCGCGTTTACAGTCGCAAATAAATGCAATTTAATAAATAAGGACGAATATGGCACTCGAGATAAACCTGAGTGGTTTTTTGTAGTGTTATTAGTTTTAAAATAATATTTGTACATTTATTGAATAATAATAAATTAAAAAAAAAAACAAACTGACTCACCCCATAAACGGCAGCATCTGTATCTTCGACACAATATCAGTATATGAACTAAATTCATTAACACTCGACGGAATCGAACTCAGGACCTTCTCGGAACACCTATTTTCTTCCAAATTGGGTAAAACATTTTTGCTGCTTGAAAACGTTGTATTTGATTTAATGCTTTGAAAAGTTTTGGACATGGTTTCTACTTCCAGGGTCTCTGCGGAACTGCTTTCAGACTTTAGTCGACTTCGGTCTATTTTTCTATCAGCTCCAGCATCCTCGTAGCAATCTGTGATCAACTGTTCCACTGTTACTTCATGTTTCCCGCTATTTCTCTTTTTCGGAGACATTTTCTTATCTGGACTAGATTTTTGGCTAATTTTCGGAGATTCTGAACTTCTTGACGCTGTTTCTGGCACTTTTGGACTGAGCGATATCTTCTGCAACTTGCTAACAGGTTTAGGAGTAACGTCAACAGATTGAGCCAATTTTTTATCTTGTTTCGTTGGACTATAGCTACGTTTCCTCGGTTTTGGTGGCTCATATTCATCGTTTGACGTGAGATCGGAATCTTTGAGCAAATCTTCTTCCACTTTAAATATAACTTTCACTGGAGATTTCTTCTTAATATTGTTCAAGTCCTCCATGTCAATATCTAGAGGCTGGTCTAGTGCATCGTCAACGAGAGTTAGTGATGAAATAGTTTCTAGCAGATGCCTGTTGTCTTTCATAGCTATTACTGTATTTATTTCTGTGTGTTTCAATTCAGTTGCTATGCCTTCAGTGGATCTATCTATAGACAGAGGCTTACTTGTATTTGATAAAACTGTGTTAACTTCATCAATTCTTTCCATCCCATCTCCTGCATGTATTTCAGATTGTTGCTGACTTCCTCTATTATCTATGTTATAATGTGTGGATATTCTTTCTACTTTTATTTCATTCTCCTTCCTCTCGTATTCTTTATTATTTTCTTCTTTGGAATCTTCTTTTTGTGGATTATATTTGTGTACTTTAGAACAATCTAATTGTGTCAGTAAAATATTGTTCAAAGGGTTCAGATGGTCGAACACTATAACCGGACTGGGCACAGACTTCCTTGTAACTCGAGGAGGACTTTGTTTTTCTGGTTTTAAAATAGGTTTCAGTTCTTGTTCAACCTCCATAGACGTATCTGATTTGAAAGATTGTCTTAAAGCGTGAGTGACTGCTCTCTGTCCCACGGCCGCTACTTCACCAATCAATGAATCTACTGGTCTCATAAATTCAGCCGATTCAGGATTTGAACCAAATTCAGTGTCGATTTCTATTTGACTCGATGTTATTAAATTAGCTTGTATCTGTGTACTGCAGGTTGAAGGAGGTTTTTTAACAGGTCTATCGTTTAGAGATATATCTGCTGTGGGTTTTACTAAATCTACCATTAGAGACTTTATGCCGTCCGACACGTCTTTTAGGTAACTTGGTATAACCTTCGCCTTGTCCTCCCCAATAAAAGTTGTTTCACCAAATGTAGTCTTTTTCAGAGGTGTCGTATTCATATCGGCCGCCACACTAGTATCACTGACTGATTCGTCAAATTGTAAGGTTTTAACAACTTCAGTGCTAATTCGAACGGATTTGTTTGGTGTTTTTAAATAACTTTCTTTTGAAGATGGAACCATTTCCTCAGGCGAGTCTCGAGTGTCTTCAATATTGTCACTATCATTATAAGACCGGGATAATTGTAAAGCGGCTTGGGCCATAGAAATGTTACTCAGCAAATCTTCTCGACTTAACACTATGGATTGTCTTTTTGGCATAAAACTCAGACGTATAGGTTCTTTGCTAGGAACTACTTTTTTAACGTTGGCTATTGATATTTCATGTTTCTCCTCTGTTTGCGGGTCTGTCAAATCAGAGAGCATGTCTAGCAAATCTTTAGTATTATCCGCATCTCTTACACATTTAATATCTCTTATAACACTTTTATTAGATTTAAAATTCGAGTGATCTAAAATTTGACTTTTTTGTAAATCTGAACTTAGCATTTTTTCAAAATGTCTATTTGACTTATTGCAGTCTTCAATTATATCAGGTTCAGCGATTTCATTTCTTAACTCTTTTTCTTCGTCTCCATCTATGTCATCGATCTTTTTTTCGATAACTTCATCATTTTTAATACTATCGTTGAGTATTTCAATATCTCTTTCACTATTTCGTACTAAAAGACTATTATTAGAATTAGTTTTAGAACTGTTGTTGGAATTTGTTTTTGAACTTATATAGTCTTGAGCATTAAAATCTATTACCACCTTATTAGGACTTTCTTTTATTTGATTCTCTGATTTATCATCTACGAGTGACGCATTTGACATATCTAAGAGCTCACTCAAAATAGATTTCTTATTTTTTTTAATATCAGTATTAAATTTAGTCTTAGTTTCTGACTTTTGTTCAATAATTATGTTATTTTTGAAATTATTATCTTCGTATTCACTATTATTGTCGTTGGATTCATTAGAGTCGAGAGATGTTGTTTTGAAAACTTCGGCTATATTAATACATTTTTCAACATCACCTTGCTTTTGATCGGATTTTTGTTCTATAATATTGTTTCCTGTATTTTGATACACAAGAATATCTTGATGCACATTTTGTGATTCAGCAACAAATAAACTTTTTTTGTCATTTTCAATTTTTTTGGAAATGTCATTCTGAATACTTATTATGTCCGCTGGTATTGGTTTTGTTACTGACATATTATTAATATTATATATAGATTCTTCAAAATTTACTTTATCTGTAGGAAGCTTGGATAAAGTTTTATTTTGATTATCTATTTTAGTAACATTCATAGATTCATTTTCATTGTTTTCTTCATTCACTATTATGTCAGTTGGCAAATTACGAGGTATTGAAATATCCATGTTTATTTCTTCAAAATTAACTATTTTATTAATTTCTGGTTCCCTTTGTATTATATTTGAAGGCATAACCTGAGTCATAGACACATCACATTCATTATTATCGTAAATTATTGTTTGTCTTTTATTGGTGGCTATTTTTATATCATTCTCAGTGACATCTTTTATTTTATTGTCTATCATATTTGTGTTTATAATATTCGAAGGCATAGCCTGTGTAATAGATATATCAGCCTCTTCATAATCATAAATTACTGTTTTTCGTCTATTATTTTTATTTTCTGGAACTTCATCTTCTAGTTCTGGGTGCATTATATTTGTTGGTATAACCTGAGTCATACTCACTTCTCCATCTTCGTTGTTATAAATAATTGTTTGTCTTTTGTTTGTTTTTGAAGAACCACTATTTACTTCATTCTGTTCTATATTTTTGTCTATGATTTTAGCTTCTGATGCTTGTATAATATTAGCTGGAATGGCTTGAGTCATAGAGACATTGCCGTCCTCATTGTCATAGATAATAGTTTTTCTTTTATTGGTTTTTTCATTATAATTTATTAAACAAGGGTCTTCTGTATGTTTGTCTATGTCTACCTTAGCGGTTTGTAAAATATTTGGGGGTATTACTTGAGTCATAGATACATTTCCCTCTTCATTGTCATATATAATCGTTTTCCTTTTCTCTGCTATTTTTTCAATATTGTCATTTAATATAGCATTATTTATATCTAATTTCCTTGCAATAATGTTAGACGGCATAACTTGAGTCATTGATATATCTCCTTGCTCATTATCATAAATTATAGTTTTTCTTTTAATGAAAGTTTTACCAAAATTAATACTTTCAATTTCACTAGGAATATTTGTATCAATTTTTTTATTATTCTCAAGTAAAATGTTAGTTGGTATAACTTGAGTTATTGATATATTTCCAGCTTCATTATCATAGACAATTGTTTTTCTTTTTTCATTACGTAAAATATTATTATCTATTCCTTTTGTTATATCTATATTGTCTTTAAATCCACTAGCTATTGATTTTTTCGCATTTTCATTTAATAAAATGTTAGATGGAATCGCTTGAGTCATAGAAATATTACTTATATCATTACCCACTGTATCCCCTTTTAAGCTTATTATATCCGGTACAGGTTTAGTAACGGAAATATCTAAACCATCTTGGTAATATATAGTTTTATTTTGCGAACTTTTATTTAAAATTAAATTTGCAGGCAATGCTTGTGTGAATGACAGTTCTTCTTCATAAAAAAAAGATTTTTTTTCAACTATCTTATTTACTCTCACCGCTTGCGTTATAGATATGTCAGCTATCTCATTTTCGTATATGATTGTTTTACGTTTCTCTTCCTTATTGGTTATAACTTTGGCAGGTAGGGCCTGTGTTATTGAGAGGTTCCCCATATCATCATCAAATACAATCGTCTTTCGTTTCGGAACATCGATTTTTGCTCCAACAGCTTGAGTTATCGATAAATCACAATCATTGTATAGTATCGATTTTTTAATATCTTCAGTTGATATTTGGTTACCCATTAGAGAAGAACTATCGGGAATAAAGTTTGGTAGATCATCATTGACATTCAGGACTATTGTTTTTCTCTTAGGCACTTCTGTCTTTGGAACTTTTGGTATTTCCTGTTTTTTAAATTCTACAATCGACTGCCTCTCCGATTGCATTGTTAATTTCTTCCCATCAAACACGAGAACCTTATCAAATTCTTCATTTATTGCGAAATTTGCTGATTCTTTAGGTGTTACGTATGGATTAATTATAATATTCTCCTTATCCACTACTTCATTTACTTTAGTATCACGAATTGACGTTTGTTTAGTTAACGCTTGCACTTCCGGGCTATGAATGGTATCTGTTATGGACATATCACAATCTTCATTCCTCATGACAACGTTAGTCATGTTTAAATCCACCTCAATATATTCCGATACGTCCTTATTACTAAACGGTCCCGGACACATTACATGCGGTCTTTCTAAATCCCTGGCGATTTCTTCTAAATCATCACATTTACCAATTGGTTGAATATTTGAGAAATTCATACTAATAGGATTAGATATTTCTGTCATAATGGGTACACTGAGATCGTTTCCAAATATTTTACTGTTATGATCAGTTAGATTGCTTAATTCAAAATGTTGTGGTGGAGCCGCTAGCTTTTTATCATCTCCCAAGCAATCCAACTCAAACGCCATCATCTGTTCAGCCAAGTTAACATTATTGAAGGAAGATTGGAACGTTTGCACTCCTGTGTTTGTCTGTAGTGTTCCACCGATATCAACAACTTCTACTTCTTCAAATTGTTGATCAAATATTCCTTTTCCGATGTGCCCTATGACGGGTCGCGGGGCATTTGCCGCGGACTCGTTGCCGGAGGACTCCAACGATTTATTGTGCTCCTCATAAAATTTTTGCCATGTGGTCGTAGCTTCATTTGTGGCAAATTCTCTGGGAAAATGAAAAATAAAATCAATACATTATTACACATACATACATACATAGCTTCAAGCTGTATCCCGCATATAGCAGGGTAGGCAGAAGAAACCTTGTTACCAAACCCAGGATATGGAAGTACTAAACTTTTACATTTCCTGGAGTGGGATTTCCATTAAAATTTCCGTAATACTCACGCGACTCCAGTCCTACGAGAGAAGCTGACACGTCGACTTTTAGCCGTGTCTGTGGGTGTTGCTACATTGAACTCTAATTCGGAAAATGGCGTACGAGGGAGTCTTTGACTCTTCAAGATTGAGGATCTACGTTTTCTCCTGCAATATAAAGTGTATACTTAATTTTTTTTGTTTTACCTTCACTCTGTATCCCGCACGTAGCAGAGTAGGCAGTGTTAAGGCACTCCGTTCCCCACTTTCCGCCAATTGAAGCATTGCGTGCCGAGTGGCGGAACACAACGACGCATTCTGCCTTGTTACCAGAGCAAGGAAATGAAAATACTAAATAATATTAATATATTTTCATTTCCTGGAGTGGGAATTGAACCCCCAACGAGTCGCATTAACAATCGTGCACTCGTACCTCTGTGCACAACACAACTGGCCACTGGGGTGCACAACTTAATAAACTATAAAAAGAAACTTCACCCTATATCTCTTATAGCAGGGTAGTCAGACATAACCCAGTGTCAAAACACTCAGTTGAGTGCTTTTTGTCTGAATCATATATATTTTACATAATATAACTCTATTTTTTTTGAGGACATTGTGTTAGAAAAGGATGAGTGACCATAACCTTGGTAGTGGGTTCGATTCCTACTCCGGAATAATAATTGTATCTAAATTAATTTCATACCTTCTCACTATTAAAATAAAATGCGGCATTGAGTTCCGTCAATTAACATGCAATGTCAAACAATTTCAGGTGGAAAGTATAAAATGCATCTTGAAACCAGTATTGGTCTGGTTTAATAATGTTAGTGTTAGTGGTAAAAATAATGTTAGTGCATAATAGATAAATTAAAATGAATTTATATAGAGATATTGACAATGAATATGAATGATAATTTGTAATTTATTTTATTATTTTTTTTTTTTTTTTATTGAATAATTTTATAATTTTGATAAATAATTTTAAATTTTATTATTATTATGGTTAATTTATTATTATTATTACTTTATTTTAATTGAATTTATTGTAATGGTTCATAGTTATTGTTCTTAAATTATTGTGTATGTTGTTTCTATTGGAATTATTTGATTCCGGAAATAATAATTTTATTATTATTATTATTAATCAATTCTATTTATTATATGAATTTGGGAAAAGCTCAATACAGACCTATGTCTTACCAAAGTGGAGAAATAAAAATAATTTTGATATATATAGAGAATCGATCCCACAACCAAAAGTGTTTACAAACACTTCCCCACTGCACCATTGTGGTGTCCTAATCTAAACACGGTTGCCTATCTCCCAAAGCATAATAAATTATAAGTCTGTGGCTTTATTTGTCTAGGACATATCATTTACAGTTAGACAGAGTTGGCCAAAAAACTCAAAATATTATTGTATTTTATATGTTAGAATGAAAAACAATATAAGTAATAAGAAAATATTAATGGGTCATTAGTATGCAAAAGTGTTTTTTTTCTATAAATTGAAATGTCCAAAGTAGAGTCCAAATTATTCAAAATGTTTTGTTAATATAAATTTTGAAATGAATGACTTTTTTCGTTAATATTTGTAACAATTATTATGAGATATAAATAAAAATTCTAGCTTCACTCTGTAATCCCGCTTATAGCAGAGTAGGCAGAGGAAATATGAAAACCTAGTGTTAAGTCACTCCGTTCCCCACTTTCCGCAGAAATGAGACATTGCGTGCTAAGTGGCGGAACTCAATGCCAGGCGTTAATAAAAATTCAAATGTTCTTATATGTCTTAAATTAAAATAAGCCTGTTTTCAAAAGTATTAATTTGGGAACAAATTTAATAGAACATATACTTACAATTCAAAACTACAAATCATGTTAAAACAAGTAAAGATAAATTTTATAATTACATAGCATAGTATATAAAATATGGAATATTTGTTTTTAAAAATGAAAATATACTTTAATTGAATACCCCAATCAATTGTTAATTATACATTATTAAAGTAAATATTTTGATAATTATAAAATATACATAAGTTTTAAATTATATATTTACTTCTTAAAATTTACTTTTCATACGTAATAAATAAACTTACGTTGCTGCCGCTGCTTCAGTCGTTTTTACGGAAGCTTGGGTATCATCCATTTTAAAAAATATTTAGTTGACTAAACATTACAATAGAAGAATAGTTTTAGACAAAATACAATAATTTTATAAGAATAACACTTTTATAAGAAGTGTTCTAAAACATTTACGATAAACATTCATTGAAAATCAAACACAAACGGTTACTTTTAAAACTGACAGCTTTGTATAGTTCACAGATAATAGATTCATGACAGCTGCCAGCAACAGTTTTACCATAGACAAAAATTAACGCAGTATTTAATAAATAATATAGTTCCGAAGAAAAATTATTTAATATATAAATTTTTAATACATTTATTTTTTACATAAATAATAATTCATTAATATATTATTAAAGTAAAAAATAAATTTTATTTGCCAACTGAATTATATGTATATTGAAATTATTTATTTAAACCTTTCAAAGTGAGATCATTGCGGTTGACTTCCAATATTTTTAAATATATTGCTTCATTAAAAATATAAGCGATAATTTAATTCTATACAAAATAAACAAAGCTAAAGAGGTACACTATAAAGAAATTGAAACATGCAAGTGTGCTACTGTGATGAAAAATGTCCAGTCCTTATTATTTTTTTGTACAGTAAGCCTAAGTATATGCCAAGGTATTTATAAAGTAAAACGATTTTGGCTATTCAATTATCATTTTTACTATTCAACCCGCAATGCCTCAATTCGGCGGAAAGTGGGGAACGGAATTGTCGAAAGAGAATGGAGTGTCTTAACACTAGGTTCTCTGGTTCCCTCTGCCTAACCTGCTATATGCGGGGTACAGCGTGAAGTTAAAAAAAAAACTTTTATTATTTACTACTACAGTGTAATAGACTATTTTAAAAATCCGTATAGTTTCTAATATTTTTGATACAGAGATTTTAAATTAAATTATTATTTAAAAATTAAGTATCAAAATTTTGGTTTTCAAAATAATATATCTTGGCAAATAAAAACATTAAACACTACTTACAGAATAAAAGCGACTCCGAAAGTAGTGATGGTTAAAAGAGTTACATATACGGAGAAAATTCCAATCCAAATAATAATAACCGCATCTCCTTCGTCGTGAAGCGGTACAGACATTAGAATTTAAGGAATAAACTACATCTCTTAATTTTGTAATAAATTATAAAAAACTGAAATTTTGATTCAAATTCGTCTGTCACAGCAGACAGTCACTCATGGCGTACTTTTATTATTTTTTCTTCTTTGACAGAAACAATAAAGAAGGATGAATGACCAAAATCTTAGATCCATTACAATTCAATTTATTTAATATAACTTAGTTTTAACGTTCACCTTGAATAAAAACATATTTAAAGTAAATTAAAAGACTAAGGGAATGGCAAAAGAGAAAAATATAGAATGGAGTGACGATAAGACTCTTTTACGAAGGCTCCGATGTTCTCTATAGCTTAGAATATGTGGAAGACAAGTAAAAATAACATATAGCTTTAACTGATTATCAGTTAGCTGATTTTGGGATATTTTTAAACAAAAAAAAGCCAAAACAAGAAACGTCTCTTGTTTTTTAAAAAAAATGTTTGTACATGTCAACTTACATTAATAAACAGAAACAATTAATTATAACATGCACATTTATTTACTCTACATATGTAATTTACATAATAAACAAACAAAGTATATTTATTTAACCATACGTAAACTTATAACAGAATTTTCTTTTATCATGTGGTTTCGGATTCGGACGTATTTAAAGAAGATGTTTCGGAAGTAGTACTTTGTTTGGAGTATTTACTGAAACTGCTACAGCGACTGAAAAATAATAAATGTCGTTATTATGATAGGGACTGCAGTTCAGTCTTAAATTTAATAAATGTTTTGTTGAAATAATTTGATTATATTTGATTTATTTTTATTTTTCTACTTTGATAAGAAAGACAAGATTTGATAAGGACACAGACTGCCTTTACCTATCCTATGTATCACATTTTATTATATCACTGACCAATAATTCTTTTTTTGTTTGTCAGTCTTTCTAGTAGTTGAATGATGTTTTAAAATAAATATATAAAAATAACGCCTGTCGTGGCGCAGTGACTGTAAGCGCGACAAGTTGTGGGTTGGATTCCCACTCCAGGAAATGGATTTTTTCATTCCCTGGGTTTGGCAACAAGGCAAAGTGCGGCGTTGAGTTCCGACACTCAGCACATAATGCCTCAGTTCGGCGGAAAGTGGAGAACGGAGTGTTTTAACACTAAGTTCCCTCTGCCTACCCTGCTATATGCGGGATACAACGTGAAACTATATGTTTATGTATGTATGTACAAAAATATTTATGCATCTAAAAAACTTTATATTATTTACCGTTGTCTACATTTACATCTCGGCTTAATATTTCTTGACGATTTTTGTTCGTCCTTTTGTATGTATCCACTTTCATCAGTGTCATCTGTGTTATCGGTTCTATTTTCCTTTTTTCGTTGATAACGTCTTTTATAAATTTCACAAGAATCTTTGGGCACAACGTTCCAAGAGCAACCAAGGTTCTCTTTCGCTACTTTCTTTTTCTGTTTATTTTCCAATATGAGATTAAATCTTTCAATAAAAACATTATATCAAAAGATTAAAAATTTAAAAATAATAATTACATACGTTTTTATACAGAACCAAATTTATACTGTCTAAGTCTGCAGTTTGAATACCGGTGGAGCCCCAAAAATATTTTTTCTTGTGCAAATATTTCTTTTTTGGTATTTTTCTGTTGATGTTCTTTTTTGATTTTATTCGATTTGGTCGCATTTTTATTTAGAAGTTTAATGTTTTAAATATTGTGAGATAATTTTTCCAAAAGCTTATATGTCATTTTTTGTATCTTTATGATTATAACATTTTTTTACAATGTAATGTAAAGTTCAAAACTTTTATACTATAATTATGAATCTTCTTTTACACTTGTAATAATTGTTACTTATTGAAATTTAATTATCACTATAATAATAAAAAATATTATATTTTAAATAATCTACAACAAAAACTAAATAATTTTAGTATTATATTCATATTAAGTTGTGACGATTATCCGATCGTTGTCATATGACTACGACGTTCAATGCTACCAACTTAACTATTTAGTCACCATTTTGGGGCAGCTGATATTTGTTTAAAGAGGATTTTTAGCCAAAAAACAGCTTTTATAGTCCCAAAATGGGTGCCTCATTCGTTCCCATCACGGTTTTCACCGTTTTCTGGGGTGTTATTGGTATTGTGTGTCCCTTCTTCGCCCCTAAAGGACCAAACAGAGGGTGAGTTATATATACACTTAATTTCCACTTTAAATGGGTTTTTAATGATATATAATGTTAATGTTTATAATTCCAGGATAATCCAAGTCGTATTGATGCTTACTGCTGCGTCTTGTTGGTTGTTGTAAGTATATTTTTGCTATCCGTATATATTATACTTTTTGACTCATTATTTTATTCCTATATCATTTAATTTTATTTGATAAATATTCGTTATATTGTAGAGATATAATTAAAACAAATTAAATAATACATGAACCAATATAGTATCCATTAATAGATATAAAGAAAAACAGAGCAATAAAAATTTCTATACTCCCTCTTATTTTATCATTTACCAATTTAGTATATTTATCTTATAGTCTCATGTTTTCATAGAAAAATTATTATATATTCATCCAATAACTTATTGAATCTTAAATTTTACAGTACATGTTTTATATACATGGCATTGAAGGCTTGAAGTTGTCACTTATTTCCTTATTCTTTTCCTTGAAATCATTTATGCACTTCAGTTACTGTTTTCTTATAGTAAAACTTTTAGCAAATTACAAATAATAATTATAATTTATATATAAAAGCAATATTTGACCACCTTATATATTTTTTAGAAAATGTATAAATATTTGAACACAGCAGTACTCAAACCTGTGCCTCTTGAAAATCGTTCAAGCGCTCTGACCGCTAAGCCATGCGTTAAACATCCAGCTGCGTCGAAATTCTTATATGCTTGTTACAACGTTATTTATGTTGTTAGCATCTTTGTAGTGAGATTTTTACAAATATCTGATACCCAAAGACTAAGAAACAATCATTTGCGGGTTTAAATCCCACTACATTCAAATTTTTATGTTTTCTAAAAAAATTTAAAAACTATTGAAAACACCTTATATATATTATTATAAAATGTTAGTATGAATTCAATATAGAATTGTGAATCAAAATTAACAAATGATATTAATATAATAATAAAAACCATTAAACATAATGGATTTACAATACTTTTGCATATATCTTTTAATATTTCTTATTTGATTTAGATAGCTTAGCATTCATTATGTTTATAAATTTAATATAAAAAGTAAAATATTAAAAAAAATATATTAAATTATATTTTTCACAAATATTCTTTTAATTTTACAGAAATTAAATGCATAAGATATAATTGTTATATTATTTTGATAATAATAATAAATCAAAAATTTTATAATTCCAGCTGGCTGTGTGCATATATGGCACAAATGAACCCCCTCATCGGCCCCAGACTTAATAATGAAACTCTAATCTGGATTTCTGTAGCTTGGGTAAGAAACTATTTAATTATTTTTAAAAGTTGTTACCAAATTCGTGATTTTATAAATGATAACACGCCTTGGGAATGAAATGTTACCTCCAGTCTATTTCAAAGGTACCATTGTCATTAATAAATAATGGTAAAGCATGTACAAATGAAAAAAAAGAAGACCTGCTGGGTTTCTTGCACCGGTTCTTCTCAGGTCTGAGGCATTAAATTTAGTTAACTGGTGGTAAATTATTTGACGTTCAAAAAATGAAGCATATAACTTCTTTTTTTTTAAATAAAATTATTTGACTTTGACTTTATATTCTCGAGGCATGGAAGCTATAAAGGAAGATTTTCCAAAATGATATGATAGGTATAATATACAATATAAGATATGCTCAAATAATATAAAAAATATGATGTATGAATTCATAACAAAATTTTCATGAAAATGTTTGAATTTGAGGCCTTCTGAAGATCCACTTAGATTTCAAGTAAATTGTTGAAATAAAATAAGGTTTATATTCAGTCGCCTGTAATTGCAAAGTAAAATTAATAATATAGGAATAAAAACCCAGCTTTACATTTGACATCCCATATAGAAGGGTAGGTAGAGAAAACATAGTGACCGGGCACTCTATTTGCTTAAATTATAAATAATGGAATGTTTTGATACTACAAGCTCTCTGGCTATGCAGGAGTAAGCATGATTTTTTTTTATTTAATATGTAGGCAATTTTTTCATAGGGAAACCTCACTGCTTTCTGCCTATAGAAATAGTGAGTTCTGTGATACCCTCATAGATGAACCTAATTTTTATTTAAATTTATCCAATGCATAGCAGGATAGTTAAAGAGAACCTAGTGTTTAGACATTTCGTTCAAAATAGAAACATTGCATGTTGAACCACGGAACTCAACCCTGCGTTCTGTCTTACCACATGACAAAGATGACAATAATTTGAATATATTCATTGCCCAATATTGAACACAAACGTAAAATAAATAAAAAATAATATTCTTTTTGAAATAAACTGTATGTATATTTGTTAACATAATATATGTTTTTTACATGTCTTCACATATCCAGAAGTGAATAAAGGTATTCTTGGTTGGTTTCTGTATAAGATATTGTTGATTCGCCTGTCGTGACGCAGAGGCACAAGCGTGCGACTGTAAACGCGACAGATTGTGGGTTCGATTCCCACTCCAGGAAATGTTAGTATTTTCATTTCCTGGGTTTGGTAACAAGGCAAAGCGCGACGTTGAGTTCCGTCATTCAACACGCATTGCCTCAATTTGGCGGAAAGTGGGGAACAGAATTGTTGTAAGAGAACGGAGTGTCTTAACACTAGGTTCTCAGGTTCCCTCTGTCTACCCTGCTATATGTGGGATACAGCGTGAAGTTAAAAAAAAAACAATATATATTGTTGATAAGTAAAATATTCTTAGCAGCTCTATTGACGCGTAATATACGAGTTGCCATAGCAACGTGTATGTCACTATACAAATGTGTATGTCAGACATAGTTGTGTAAAATAAATATTATTTTATTATTTTAATTGTATTGCCAATACATTGTTAACAAAAATATCTTACTGCTCTATGATCTTCTTATTTAATTCTAGTGGCTCCGGTGACGCGTTAACAACGCGTTGTCTTTAGCAATGTATGTATATGTCACTTTATATAAACATGACATGTCAAACCATATTTGTGTGTGTTTATTTTATTAATTTAATACAATTTTTATGCATTTTTTAAAAAAAATATTAACATTCTGCACTCGTCTATGTAAAGTGTAGGTGTACCAAGTTTCATGCTCCTCCGTCCGCGTAATTTTCGTCAAAAGAGGTACATAGCTTTTGCTTCACGTATTTATATATAGATAAACTTTAAATATGGAAAATTTCACATACCATCCTTCATATAATTTCTTAATAGTTGTTGCAATTTTTTATTGATATATTTTGTTACTCTATTTTTATTTGTAATTTATAATTTGAATTGAACGATTTTAAAATATGTTTTTAATTTATATATATTGCTATATGCGGGATACAGCGTGAAGCTATGTATGTATGTATTTTAGTAGTTGTTTTTACAAAAAATTGAATGTAACAACTTTTTTCTCATTGAAAATTTGAATATTTTTTTTTATACATAATTTCCTAAGAAAATAGCGAAAATATGCGGATTTTAAATTTAAAAGCATGTCATTTACGCATAGAATTGGCACACCATCTTCATTCAATCATGTCTTTCGTCAAAATATAGTGCCTGGCGTGAATAAGTTAACTTTTCAAGGCAAGCGATTTTTGTTTAATTGTGTTTAATATGCTGTCTAAATACTCTCCCCTTACCAAAGGTCTATAAGAAATTGCTTGAAGCAATAAGACAACCTTCAAGGGACAAAACGTCCACATAACACGATCCTTACCGGCATAATTTTTTAAATCTATATATAAATACGTGAAGCAAAAACTTTGTACCCCTTTTTACGAAAATTATGCGAACGGAGGAGCATGAAACTTGGCACATTTATAATTTATACAGAGAAGGAGTGCAGAATGCTAA
>JAKGSA010000749.1:369498-409090 GCA_033558755.1 Philaethria dido
TACGACAGGCCTCTTATGATATAATGTCAAAAAATATTAATATAGTACTTATACCACTTCGGCTTCATATATTGTCGGTGACTAATGAAAAATCGTAACAATTGTAAAATATTCTACATTTTCCATTCGTGTCCGTAAATTTAGTTTCACTGTTATCATTTATCAGATAGTGATAAGGAATGAAGGATCATTTGATAAGGCGCGGAGTTCAGCGGTAGCGTCTAATTTAGTAATTGATTTGATTATATAAGGTAATATTTAAGTACATAATTATAAAAATTCAAAGTCATTGCTAATTTTAATATATTTAGAGAGAGAGAGAAATGGAATTTTTCACTTTCCTGAGTTTTGGTAACAAGGCAAAGCGCGACGTTGAATTCTGCCACTCAGCACGCAATGCCTCAATTTAGCGGAAAGTGAGGAACGGAGTGTCTTAACACTAGGTTGCCCTCTACTTACTCTGCTATATGCGGGATACAGCGTGAAGCTATGTATGTATGTATAATTACACCTAGATTGCCCACAAAAGGCATACATTATAACAATTGAGTCTTAACAAGATCTAAATGACTGAATAATATTTGACACATTCTTTGCCAAAAAGTTTTTCATGAAATTGAATTCTGAGACCAAGTTCCGGTAACACGCGGAAGAGCCGCGTCAGGCAATCCCAGTAACATTTAACACAGAACTCGTGACTGACAGTACTGAATGCCAAGCTAAAGTAGGTACTCAGTGTCAGTCACTTATGACTGACAAGGCGGTCAATGTGTTAACAGAGGCACTGGAGATTTTTTTCTTTATGGAAAAGAAAAAACCTTCTAAAGCGTACATGAAATTAACTCAATCACCTTCATAAATACCTATATGCCTTAATATAGTCACTGTGTCGCAGTAGAACAGTATCAGTCTGTAAATGTGAGTTATTGTGGCTTCGATTCCCATTCGAGGAATGTTTATATTTAAATTATTTCCATATACCCGTTTTACTAAGAAAAGGCGCAGCGTTTAACTACGCCAGTCACGAAGTACCTCGAAATCAGACTGAGATCGTAGTACGGAGTGTTATGACACTAGGTTCTCTTTGCTTACCTACATACAGGAAAAAGTGTAAAACTGATTTTTTTTAATAAAATTATTTTTAACCGACTTGAAAAAAGGAGGAAGTTCTCAATTTGGCTTTATTTTTTATATGTCTCAGCATAGCTTTTTACTGGATGATATATAATTTTTTTTTAGCTTCACTCTGTATCCCGCATATAGCAGGGTAGGCAGAGGGAACCTGAGAACCTAGTGTTAAGACACTCCGTTCTCCACTTTCCGCCGAATTGAGTCATTGTGTGCTAAGTGGCGGAACTCAACGCCACGCTTTTGCCTTGTTACCAAACCCAGGAAATGAAAATACTAAACTTTTACTGATTTAGTTAATATTAATTTACTTACAAAACACAATTTTAAGTATTTTTTAGGAAAAATTTAAATTATCTTATTAACTAAATATAGTATATTTGTAAAGTGTCGCATTGTATGACGTAAGATATATGAAGAATGCTCGTTATCTAAATGTTATCAAACGACGGCGACAAGGCCAGCGTCGCCTCAATCTGTTAAATCCTCTCCATTGACTGATCGGTTAGAATTGATTTGAAAGGAAAATTAAAATACTTATATATGTTATAACTCGATTATATATAATTAAAATTGAACAAAAGAACGCCCGTCGTGGCGCAGAAGCACAAGCGTGCGACTGTAAACGCGACAGGTTGTGGGTTGATTCACACTCCAGGAAATGTAAAATGTTCATTTCCTGGGCTTGGTAACAAGGTAAAGCGCGGCGTTGAGTTCCGCCACTCAGCACACAACGCCTCAATTCGGCGGAAAGTGGCGAACGGAGTGTCTTGACGATAGGTTATCTGGTTCTCTCTGGCCCCTGCCACGTGATACAGCGTGAAGCTAAAAAAATGTAGTCATGCCTTAATAATAATGCCTTGGTCCAGGAAAGTCAAAGACATAGAATAGACGAAAAATGTTTAACAGAGTCACATGAAACTGGGGATTATATGAATTATAACTAATCACCCTTAAAAATTATTTTAGTAATACAGTTATGGTCAGTGGCGGATTTAGCAATAGGCTGAGTTATGGCGTAAAGCAGTGGATTTTAGAGGCGGCAAAATTAAAAAAATATAATTCTTAAAAAAATTACATCGGCAAAAATTTAGTTGACAATTCTTGAGTTCAAAGATGGCAAAAGAAAAAAAAGGAGGCAAAAACTTAACAGCTTTTTATATGAAAATGTATAAATCCGCCACTGGTCATGATATTATTTTAGAAATGGTGGCTAAAATGAAGTTTCCTTATATTTTTTTTTATTTTCATGTTTCTAGTGGCTACAAATATGTACTTGTTATGCGATATTTTTTAAAATTTTATTATAGTCATGAATACAAGTCTTACATTCAAACATATATTTAAAACTAGCGTAAATAATTAAATATAGAAATATTACCATTTTTTATTTGTTTACTAATAATATAATTTATTTCTAATTATTGGCACATAACAATTCTTCTTAGAAAAAAAAATAAAATTGGCGCCTACACATTGACAGCTATCTGACATATATACAGTGGGTAAAAAAAGTAAATATTTTACCTAAAGTCACCCGATATGGCGGGAATCACAATCAAGATGTCACAAATTGGCGGGAATGGTTTGAGTGCAAATACTTATTTGATTTTAAAATATATGTCTTTACCGTCTCATTTTTTCATTTTAATTTTCTAATTATTTTTGTTAACCGATTCGAAATATATATAGATTAAGCTATTAAATGTAATAATTAATTGAAATAATTCTGTTCTTTTTCTAGGTGTAATATGAAATAAATTAGGTGTGCAAATACTTTTTTACCCACTGTACATATACTTATGTTAGTCATAAGTATGTATAATTACACGAGGAACTACTCGATCTAAGTACTTTAGTATTTAATTTGTTGCTTAATTACAATTTAAAAAAAACAATGCACGTCATTTCTCCCAAAATAAGTGCGCGAGTTGGCTCGTCGGCTGCAAATCTTATATAATTTACTAGACAAGCGTCGATCAAGACTATAGGAGCAGAAATATTAATACATACATATCTAACCTAGTTTTTACGTTACTAGGCTATATCGATATATGAATGAGTGAAAAAATATGGGTCGCTTTTTATTAAAACTAGGGAGAAGTATGAATATTACATACATATTAGGGTAGGCAGACGGAACCTAGTGTTAAGACACTCCATTCCCCACTTTCCGCCGAATTGAGGCATTGCGTGCTGAGTGGCGGAACTCAACGCCGAACGCAAATATGAAAATTGGTATACATATACTAGTAGTGTATATAAAGAAAAAGTGCACAAAATCAATCATCAGAGGGGAAAAACCTGGCTTACATATCTATTTTGGAATTGTATTCTAACCCTGTCTCCTTGACATTTATAAATAAAACCAAAAATATTATATTAAAAAATTAAAAAATAGAAAACAAGGTCTCCGATAGCCATGTCGTAGGTGGCAGTATAAAAAAACCCTGTCTCCTCACAGGGTAGTCAGAGAGCGCCGCAGGGGTCCATGGAAAATTGGGGTCGTTCCCGTGGTACCGGCTTGTGGATCGAGGAGGATTTATTGTGTGCCACCTACCGGCTTAGGAATTCCACATAACCCGTCCGAGTCCCTAACAGGCCGGTCCCCGTATAAGGGTTTCCTCACGATGAAAAAAAGGGTAGTCAGAGAGTGTCAAGATTCTCCTTTCGCTGCTTTCCACTTGTAATCGTGACTGATAAGACTAAGCGTAAGTGTGTAAGATTAAGTACGAGTATTGAGTTATGCCACTTAGCACGCAAAACGAATACATTAAATTAGTAAAATAAATATAATTCACTATACCATATGTCTGAACACTTGTATAAAGTGACAAACACGTTACTACAGAAACGTATTTTAAATATCAATAGGGCTACTAAAGTAGTTATTGATGTTAAGTAAATTATTGACTTGAAAAAAGAATCCCCACTAAGTTTTTACAACGTTTTTATAAAGATTTGGCTTAGCAGAAATGTTTTTCGTAACAATACATACATAGCTTCACGCTGTATCCCGCATATAGCAGGGTAGGCAGAGGGAACCTAGTGTTAAGACACTCCGTTCCCGACTTTCCGCTGAATTAAGTAATAATACATTAGAAACAAAATTAATAAATCAACACTACATATCGTACCTTTAGAATTTTAGGAACCTAATCGAAAAGTCATGATTTAATTTTTTGCCACGAAACGACTTAAGACAACGATCTTTATGGACTTTGATTAAAACTAAACAACAACTTTTCCAAACATTTTAATGAACAAATCTTTATCTGACGTTTTCCAAAACAGATTTTTTAAAATAGGTCAATATATAAATACGTGAAGCAAAAACTTCGGATCTATTTTTACGAAAATTACGCGGACGGAGGAGCATGAAACTTGGTACACTTATAGTTTATATAGCGAAGGAGTGTACAATGATAATATCTTTTTAATATAATGTATAAAAAATATATAAAATTAATAAAATAAATATAACACACATTACCATAGTTTGACATCCATGTTTATATAGTGACATATAGTACATACATTGCTAAAGACAACGCGTTGTTAACGCGTCAACGGGAACTCTAGTATAAATAATAATGCTGCAATTCAGTATTGACCTGTGAATGTGACCTGACTTACTCTGCTTCACGGTCAGTGACCCCTGGATGTTACATAAGAATTTTCGTCCGGGCAAAATTAGATTTACAATAAAATTATAAATATTCTAATAGACTTCACTGCAGATAGTCTAAACAAAGTTAAATTTAGAAGTCTTTTTGTATAATAATAGTTCTTTTTTTTAATTTATTATTTGCCAAATGTTGACAAAAAATGTTGAGGTGTCAAGGGACACCCGGATAGAACGAAGTTTTATTATTTATTATGTACAAATAACCTGTATACATTGAACAAAAATAATCGTCGCGATACCACACTCTTCAATGCAAAATTGAAAGGTGAAACAAAAATAACTGACTTGCTTTCTATGAGAGAGCTAGAGAGTCAGAGAACAACGCGCACCCCGTACGGCTTAGAACTATAGCAAAAAGTGTCGTTACAACTTTTGATCAACGCCCGGTAAGGAACTTCGTTCCAAAAAATACGGTTAATAATAATTTACGGTAATAATACGGTAAATAATTATTTATGTAACAATAGGTCTGTCAAATAGAACCTAGTGGCTGAAATAGGAAGCACAAAACGAAGTGTCTCGACACTACGTCCTTATATTATCGTTATACGAGTATATACCATATATTTTCCTTATACGTAAACAGCATGAGTTAAATAAATTATATTTCAAAACGTAGCAGAATTCAAAACCTGCTCCTCTTTAACCCTTTTTATCATCTTTATAAGCTCATGAAACTTTTTTTTTTAACTTCACGCTGTAACCCGCATATAGCAGGGTAGGCAGAGGGAACCGGAGAACCTAGTATTACATACAAAATAATATAAATTCATATAAGTGAACACTGTAACGCCGTGCGCCCGTTGCGTCATCCGACCGCTTTCGACCATTCAGCCAAGTAACATGTCGACGCCAAAAATCTATACTTTATGTAATATCCGGACTAGCCGTGAATAGGTTGATAAGTCGAGTTGCATATACATATTTTTTTTAATTTTGGTAGATATTAGGATTTCTTCATTAACCGACTCTAAAGAATAAAGGAGGATCATACTTTGTTTATTTTTTATGTGTTTTATCGCAAAAGAGACTGGGAGAACCAATTCTGATGATTTTTTTTATATGTAGCTTCTGATTTAATTTTAATTTTTTATTAATCGTAAAAATTTTACCTTTAGTTTTTTTTATTTTAATTTGGTTTTCAGTCACAGAAATTGAACGAAACAACCACTTTTAGGCATAAAAAAATAAATCTTTTTATTTTCCAGGTGGAGCAGTTTCTGGTGCAGAGCGGTATTGTCAGCGTGCATCGCGAATCCTACTTTGTCTGTCCAGGGACGACAGAGCGGGGCAATGGAAAATAATCGTAAACATAATCGGTGCCCTAAATGGAACGGCGATGTAGCGCAGTGGACCAATGTCTCACTGTATACGCGATTGGTGATGGGTTCGATTCCCAATCGGGGGTAATATTATATATAAACTAGTTTCCCCGTTTCCGTGTTAACAACGCATTGTCTTTGTCAATTTATATGTCACTTTATATAAACAAGGATGTCAAACCATAGTAGTATGTGTAACATTTATTTTATTAATTTAATACATTATTTTAAAAAGATATAATCATTGTGCACTCCTTTGTTATATAAAATATAAGTGTGCCAAGTTTCATGCCCCTCGGTCTGCGTATTTTTTGTAAAAAGGGATCCAAAAGTTTTGCTTCACGTATTTATATATAGATTATTTTAATTTGTGTTCCCTTCGTTCCAGTGCATTGACACTGAATTCTTTTTCACTATCCTGATATACTGGATAATGTATGAAACTGCATTTTATATCTACGTAATATATTATACTAATTTTTTTTTTAACTTCACGCTGTATCCCGCATATAGCGGGGCAGAGGGAACCAGAGTACCTAGTGTTAAGACACTCCGTTCCCTTTCAACATTTCCGTTCCCCACTTTCCGCCAAATTGAGGCATTGCATGTTGAGTGGCGGAACTCAATGCCGCGTTTTGCCTAGTTACCAAACCCAAGAAATTAAAATACTAAATTTTACATTTCCTGGAGTGGGAATCGAACCCACAACCTGACGTTAACAGTCGCACACTTGTACCTCTGCGCCACGACAGACTAATATTTCATAAAGTAGATACTCAAGAACTTGGCTCAAACTCGCTCTAGACAGAACGGTTCAATATTTAGTATTATGTAAGCAAGGATGCGGCGCTGGCAGCGGCCGTCGCCAATCGATGCAGCGCACTGGAGCGCCGGTTTCCTTTTATGTAAATAAAATTATTTACTTTTGTATGTATAACAGATATTTATCGTTACTAGTGCACCCGTTAACGCGTTAATAACGCATCCTAGCAACATATGTATATGTCACTTTATATAAACATGGATGTCAAACTATGGTTGTGTGTGTAACATTTATTTTGTTAATTAAATATACTTTTTATGCATTATTTTAAAAAATGTTATCATTCTGCACTCCTTCTTTATATGAACTATAAGTGTGCCAAGTTTCATGCTCCTCCGTCCGCGTAATTTTCGTAAAAAGGGGTCCAAAGTTTTTGCTTCATGTATTTATATATAGATAACAATAATAAAATAACTTAAGCAAATGAAATATAATTAGTATTATTTAAATAATATAAATAAGATTAAGAAAAAAGATAAAAATCGACTTCAAATAAATTCAAAATAAAATGCACTATAATGTTAAATTATTACGAATAACTCAAAAACTACTCGTCCAATCCTAACTAAATTAAAAGGGACCACATAAAAACCACTGGCTATCATATAAAAAAGAATCAACAAAATCGGTTCACCCAGTCAATAACGATAACATTAAAAAAAACCTTTTTTTAGCTTTTTTTTTCACATATAGCGGGGTACGCAGAGGGAACCCAAGAACCTAGTGTTAAGACACTCAGTTCTTCACTTTCCTCCGAATTGAGGTATTGCGTGCTGAGTGGCGGAACTCAACGCCGCGCTTTGCCTTGTTACCGAACCCAGGAAATGAAAACACTACACTTTTACATTTTCTGGAGTGGGAATCGAACCCACAACCTATCGCGTTGCACGCCTCTGCGCCACGACAAGCGTTAAAAAAATTACAATCGAATTAAGAACCTTCATTTTGTGGAATGGGGTTATAAAAGGCATCTAGCTTATATTTAAATTAGACTAACTTCGCTAGACGTTATATAATCAAAGACCCAGTTAATAACGATAACGCATATAAAAAAATACAGCCCAATTGAGACCCCTAAATTTTTAGGTCGATTAATAATCTACAGAGAAATTATTTAAATTGGATCTAGTAACAAGGCACTGCGCGGCGTTGAGTTCCGCCACTCAGCACGCAATGCCTCAATCCAGCGGTAAGTAGGGAACGAAAGTGTTAAAAGTCAACGGAGTGTCTTAACACTAGGTTCTCAGGTTCCCTCTGTCTACCCTGCCATGTGCGGGTTACAGCGTGAAGCTAAAAAAATTAGACCATATTCGCTAGACGTTATATAAGATAGGCTGAGTCATAAATTGTACAGTAACTTATATGGTATACCGGTTTGAATCCGCTTTGCACTACACGCACCTAGATAGCCCGGAGATAACTGATATTAACAGAATAAGTCACAAGAGCAACGAACTAACAAATGCCTAATAATGCATTCAATTCATTCGACAGAAAGTGTGGAATGGAAATGTTAAAAGAGAACAGTGTCTTAACACTAGGCTCTCAGGTTCTCTCTGCTTACCCTGCTATATGCGGGATACAGCGTGAAACTAAAAAAAAATCGGCAACAGGAAGTGAATTAAATTAGTAATTTCAGTGATTTTCTGCGGCGTTGAATTTCGCCACGCAGCACGCAATGCCTCAGTGCGGCGGAATGTGGGGAACGGAGTGTCTTAACACTAGGTTCTCTCTGCCTACTCTGCTATATGCGGGATACAGCGTGAAGCTATGTATGTATGTATGTATGTAGTGATTTTCTTTCATAGATAGATACAGGTGAAGGTGACTGTAATAAAATAATGCTAACAATATTATATAACGCGTTATCACTTTTACTGTCATACACGTCTAATGGAATGATCAAATACGCGGATATTTTCATGGCCACTTTGTCTGTACTCTGTACCTATTTTTTGTAAAGCCTGTCGTGGTGCAGAGGCACAAGCGTGCGACTGTAAGCGCGACAGGTGGTGGGTTCGAATCCCACTCCAGGAAATGGATTTTTCCTGGGTTTGGTAAAAAGGAAAGCGCGGCGTTGATTTCCGCCACTCAGCAAGCAATGTCTCAATTCGGCGGAATATGGGGATCGGAGTGTCTTAACACTAGGTTTCCTCTGCCTGCCCTGCTATGTGCGGGATACAGCGTGAAGCTATGTAAGTATGTATGTTTTTTTCTGGTTTACGCTTTATAGCATGGTAGTCAGAGGGAAGTGAATCTAGAGCGTTAGAGGCAGTGCATGGTATATGGCGGAACTCAACCCCTAAATGTTCTTTCTGGTAACAACCAGAGCGAGGAAATGAAAATACTAAATATTATTTAATTAGTGGAAATCGAACCTATAACCTATCACGTTTACAGTCGCATGCTTGTGCCTCAGCGCCACAACCTCCGGATTTATTTCAAAATTTGCACACGTGTCCGGATTCGATGACAAATATATTATCGTAATATGAACCCAATGTCCTTTCCGGAAATCATTACAAGGATTATCTCTTTAATTACTTTTTTAAGCTAATTCGTTATTTCTCATATACAGAATATCTGACTACATCGAATTCGGAAGAATAGTGAATAACGGAGTGTTTTAACACTAGCAAAACAAAATGTATCTTATAGATTATTCTGGAAGGTAATGTAAAATTTATATTATATTAGTATTTTCATTTCTTGGGTTTGGTAACAAGGCAAAGCGCGGCGTTGATTTCCGCCACTCAACACGCAATGCCTCAATTCGGCGGAAAGTGGGGAACGGAATTGTTGAAAGAGAATGGAGTGTCTTAACACTAGGTTCTCTGGTTTCCTCTGCCTACCCTGCTATATGCGGGTTACAGCGTGAAGTTAAAAAAAAAAGATTATTCTGTAACCGAGTTCCTAATAGACAAGTCTTAGTTTTAAGCCAATTATTATGTCTCATTTTAATTTTTATTTAAATGTAAAAAGTCATAAGATTGTAATTTTTATCTAGTTCTAGTGTGTAATTTTAATATTTGCATGGCCATTGTTAGAATGTACATGGATGCATAATATTGGATAATTGTAACATACTTTGTACACCTACGTTCAGAAATAAATATATTATTATTATAAAAATATTATAAGAAATTATTATAAAAATAGCTAAAATACAATAACTACATGAAAAGGTCAGTTATCTGCCGCAATGCAGTTGTTACGTACGGTTGGCAGTATTTGTTCTCTTAGACTTAGAGTGACATTGATTTATTGGATGATGCCAAAAATTATCTTCAATCCTTCATATATTTTTAGGTTCACGCTTTTTCCGCATACCAGGATAATCAGGAAGGCCTAGTGTCCAAACACTCTGCTCTCTGCTTTCCTTCGGAATCGAGACATTACGTGACGGAACGCAAATACGAAGGAAAGGAGAGATTAAAATAATTTCAATTATGACCCCATGTGGGAATCGAACCCACAATCGATAACTATAGTGGCCTGATATCGCCTAATAAATTTATATACAAATACTTGAATCAAAAACTTTGTACCCCTTTTTACGAAACTTAAGCGAACGGAGGAGCATGAAATTTGGCACACTTATAGTTTATATAGAAAAGGAGTGCACAATGCAATTTTTTTTTTTTTAAATAATGCATAAAAAGTATATTAAATTAATAAAACAAATGTTACACACACTACCATGGTTTGACATTCACATTTATATAAAGAGACATATTGCTAAAGACAACGCGTTATTAGCGCGTCACCGGGTCCACTAGTAGATTTATAGGATATATTGTTTTTTATTATTAAAAGAATTGTAACAAATCATAAACGCAACGTTTTTTATTCTCTTTTGAAATGTTCTTTTAAGACTTTTCGAGATTGTTTGAAATTAGTACAATTAATACGTCAATCGGAAATAAATAATTCATAGATTTAATTAAAAATAAAATTGTTAATACTTATATTGATGTTCTTTTTTATTTTACGAAAAAAAAACCTATACTTCAATATAAAAATAAAGCATATTTTTAAAATAATACAATAAAAAAATTAGATTTTAACCATTTCGGACCTCATGTGCAGAATTATGCACGTGTTTAAAGCCTTATAATATTTTTATTTTACTTAATTTGCGTAATTAATTGTGCACATGCCGGAAAATTCGGAAAACTTAATAAATATATATGACTTTTCATAATTTCTTTTTAAAATTTTCTTCTTACTAATAATTAGTAAAAAAAATATATATATTATCCATTAACAATAATTTAGGTCTAAGGTTAAGAAAAAACAAAACCAATTTTAAATAAAATGAAATCTGAGGCATTAAATTTAGTGAACCGGTGGTAAATTATTTGACGTTCAAAAAATGAAGCTTGTAACTTCTTATTTTGAATAAAATTATTTGACTTTCACTTTGAATGTACAAAAAAGTGGAATTATTACGAATAACTCAAAAACTACTTGTACTGTCGTAAATAAATGGGACCACATCAGAAGCAGTAGCTGTCATATAAAAAATGTATTATCAAAATTGATTTACCCAGTAAAAGGTTATGTGGTAAGGCTAACACACAAAAAATACAGTCAAAATGAGTCATTTTTTTTTTAAGTTGTCTAAAATAATAATTTCATATATATATTTCTTTGTTTAATACCATTGAATTCTAGAAATCCTTATATATACATAATATGGAAAACGCCACCCTCTTAGGAATTGAGGTAATATGTACTTACCTATATTATTAATGTCTGCCAGCAGGATTGGAACCGATAACAAATATTAGTCAATGCCTTAACACTTCTTATTATTTTTGTAAATTACTAATAATAACCAATAAAAAGTATTTTAGATTTAAAAGCCAATTTGTTAATAGTAAACTTGTAAACTCGAATTGTGCCAATATGGGAAAAATGTAGACATCTTTCTTTTTAAAATAATAATATGAGTATAGTATCATAATGCCAAATCATAAGAATACAAATAATTAATTTTAATTTATTAAAGGATCAGTATGTCTTTTTTTAGTATTATTAATTTAATTATTAAAAAATTTAATATGTCTATTAAATTTTCCTTCATACCTACTGTTACTTGAAAAGAACAAAGTTCAAAAGGTAACGCCTACGCGTCGAGACGTCATCGCTACGCCACAGCTTCCATTCATACGTCACTGAGACCTCTAAAAATGTTACTTACCATGCGGTCAAATAACCTCATTTATTAAAATAATCTTTTATTTTTAGATTTAAATCAATGAAATTTTATGTATTTCTTATTTATATATCTATATCATTCAGGTACATGTTGAATTTTAATTTAATTTTTGTAAAAAAATTGTTATAATTTTGGACCTCATAAAAATTTCTAAAAACTGTGTTGCATATTGTAATTAATTTCCTTTTTGATATGAAAATTAAATTGATATCTATTTTATAATAACTTAAATAAGTCTTATGGCATTTAAAGTAATGATCTCATACTATCTTTCATGTGTAATTAAAAAGTTAATGTGCTGGTTCTTGTAAAAAAATTAAGTTTAATATAGTGTTATAAAATTAATTTGTTAAATTATTTCTGTTTTCAATAAACATTTAGTTATATTGATAATAATTTGTTTTTAAATAGTTGTCAAAATTATTAAAGTGATTTTTATAAAAAAATCATAAGACTAATCAACTTTAATATGTATTGCTTATTATTGAAATGAATGTAAAGGAAACTTTTAAAATTGTGAAGGGCAACATGTTAGGTAACATCAAAATAAAAGACAGATCAACATTTCTATTATTATAATCACTCGTTTGCATGAATTTTTCATTACAAAAAACTTGCAGCCGAGGAGCAGTTCACAAATGCAGCGCACCCACACCGAAAGTTACCTACTTAGCTACATGTTACCTGCACTACTTGAAAATGATCACAAACATTCAGCCAGTTACATAACAGCTGCCATCACATGATAAGATTCACAAATTGAATTCAAGCATTACATAACTCACTACAGTACATGTCCTTTATCTCTACAAATTGATTATAGAAATTATGAAGGTCCAAAACCACATTTTCTCTACTATAATACAGTAATAGAATAATTTAATAGAACCTGTGTCGGCCAACCTTGGCCTATTTGCCACAATGTCACTAGCAAAGAGGTTACATAACTGTCAAGAAGAATATTGAGTTAACTTTTTCTACAAATATTAATGTTTATTCTAAATTCACTTTTAAATAGCAAATGGCCAGCATCATTCTGTACACGATTACATAACATTAATGAAACAATTTTTTTCTGGAATCATTGTATAACACTTTATTTAACTAATAATAAGTTACTAGGATCGTTTTCGCGTCTAAATAATACATGATTTCAGGGGAGTGGCTAGTGTGATTCAGAATCACGATTGAAATTATGGTAACAATAATTCTTACATTAGATTTAGAGGAGCTTCTTGATCTCGTCGTATAAGACGAGTACGAAAGCACCGCCTGTGCCTCTGAGGACGTTGGAGAAGGCTCCCTTGAAGAAGGCGGATCCTCCCTCGGTCTTGGCGATGGTGGCCCAGCAGTGGATGGTGTTCTTGTACAGGATGTCGCTCTTGGCGCGTCCGGACTGCATCATCATGCGCCTACGGACCGTGTCGAAGGGATACGAGATGATACCGGCGACGGTGGTGACGGTCTGCGCGATGGCCCAGCTGATGACGAGAGGGGTGTTCTTGGGGTCGGGCAACATGCCGCGCGCCGTGTCGTAGAAACCGAAGTAGGAGGCACGGTAGATAATGATACCCTGCACGGACACACCGAAACCTCTGTACAGACCGATCAGACCGTCGGATTTGAAGATCTTGCTGATGCAGTTGCCGAGACCGCTGAACTCACGCTGGCCGTCACCCTTGCCGACGTCGGCGGCGAGACGCGTACGCGCGAAGTCGAGAGGGTAGACGAAGCATAGCGAGGTGGCTCCGGCGGCACCACCGGACGCCAAGTTACCAGCGAAGTAGCGCCAGAACTGTGTGTTCTTGTCTACACCACCAAGGAACACCTGCTTGTACTTGTCCTTGAAGGCGAAGTTGAGCGCCTGAGTGGGGAAGTACCTGATCACGTTGGCGAAGTTACCACGCCAGAAGGAGAGCGGGCCCTGCTCTTTGGGAATGCGGACGAAGGCGTCGACGATACCTTTGTAGCGTTGGTCTTCGGCGATCTGCTTGCTGACGTGCTGTACCTGGAGAAGCAGCTTGACGCGCTCGATGGGAGCCACCGCTGTCTTTGAGACGGCGGCGGAGATACCACCGGCGAGGAAGTCCTTTGCGAACGCGACTGGATCGGCGAGGTTCGACATTTTGTTTTAGTAGGTGGGCTCTGTACTGTGTGGAACTATTGCCTCACCGACGTCGAGGTGGAATCTGCGAGTTCACACGCGGAATGACAAAATCACGAAACACGAACTCCCGATCTGTTCAATCAGGAGATATAAAGTAATTCCGTGATCTCGGGAGCACAGGGGTAGGTGTGTGCCTTTTTTGAAATTCGATCGATCACGTTCTCTCGCAGTTCTGCCTAGCGTAGCGGCGCAAAAGAAGGAAGGAAGGGGTACACGCTGCCAACTTAACGCTAAAGTACCACGAGGTCAGAGTGGCCACTATAAAAATATTATTTCCATTACTTTTTATTTTGTTGCAGGTCGAATTAGTGACAAATAAAACTTTTCTTCTTATGTCATTAGGCAAATTATTTAAGCATTTATTTAATAAAGTAAGTAAGAAATAAATAAAAATGGAAAAATCGCATTATTACCAGAGGCAGAACGGATAGTAATATCTTATATATTACAATATCTCATTTAATTTTATTCTTAAAGCTACATTAGTTTTTTAAAGTATTCCACAAATTTTAGTACTAAGGTCATGATGATATTAATATATAAAGATTTTAATATTCTACCATAACTTAGGTAAAAGCAAACTCAATTGCAACACTGAAACACAACCAATTATTACGTTTCATTTTATGTATAGGACAATATATATTGATTACGTAACGCTACCAAATAATCAATAATATTAATTAGACAGACCAAATATTTCCAAAATTGCAATAAATTCTTTAATATTAAACAAAATGAATTCGGCAAACTTAAATAAACCAAGACTGTTAGACAAACATACATTACAAAACATTTAAACTAGTAACCATATTCATTCAGTGCTGCCAGCTTCAAAAATACATAGAAACTCATCAAAGTCGCTCAGTCATATACGAGTATGTTGGTCACACTGTGAATATAATGATTATCTGTTGACAAAAATTGACAGCGTAATTAATTTTTAGTCTGTCAAAATTAAATTGGAACAATTTCATAGGTGAGTGGCGACAGTATTTTATGAAATTATTGTTTTTATTTATTATGTGGTAATGTTTTATATTGTGTAGTATGCAGATGAGTCGCATGAGTTCACCTGCTATCGGAATGGACGAAGACAGCGGTGCAGGTCATGCGTTAACCGATTTTTTACTTCAACTAGAAAATTATAGTCCTTCTATACCTGATTCCGTTGTAGCGTACTACTTGAACATGTCTGGCTTCGAATCGCAAGACCCTAGGTTTGTATACAATGAAAACATAATAAAAAAATATATTTTTGATAACATTTATATTCATTCTTCTTATAAAGTTTAGAAATATCTAAATTGCTTTTGTTATTCGTTTTCGATAATACTGATATTAACTCAAACAATAAAATAAACCACAAGTAATTGTTATGTACTACACAGTTCAACATATAATAATTGTTTTTTTCCAGACTAATTCGTCTCATAGCACTTGCATCACAAAAGTTTCTATCTGACATAGCAAATGATGCCTTACAGCATTGTAAAATGAGAACATCCAGTCAAATAAATCAAAGTTCTAAGAACCAAAAAGGTCCAAAGGAAAAGAAATATGTTATGACAATGGAAGATTTAGTTCCAGCTCTGCAAGAATATGGAATCTCAGCCAAAAAACCACATTATTTTGTTTGAATGGAGATTGCATTATTAATTATTTTCACAATTATAGGACAATGGTGATTTTTAATAGTAAAATGGTTGTAGAATAATTTGTTAAGATTAATATATGAATTTGTTTTTTTTTTTTCATTTAAGGATGTTGCAATGTTTAATTATTTCTTCTTTTCTCTCTCATCTTGGGTAATGAAATTTATTTTCAATGTATTAATAATATTTGGTTATATTTCTTCAATAAATTGTTCTATTATTGTGAAAAGTAAAAAATCATTCAAAATTATTGAATTTTTCATGATCTATTGAAATATAATTGTGTCATTACTTCTATATATTGGATCAATTTTGAAGTTACAGAACTTTTTTTTTTAATTTCGTTATTTAGCATTTTAAATATATTTTTTTATATATTTAATGTAAAAGGACAAACAATATACATCCAAAGTTTTGTTGAAAGTGTAACAAACTTTTATATCTATTTTCTTTTTTTTTTTAATATTTTTTAACCAATGTATAGAAATGGCCTTAGTTTTTAACTGATATTAAGTAAATGTGTGCGGTCCACATTATTTGTTAAGTTTTAACTAGAATATGTAAATTGAGACTGGATATATTTTTTTTTAACCAAAATAATATGAATGTAACATTTATACTAACTTATGTAAATATATAAGATTAAAAATTTAGTTTTGTTTCTTTTTCACTTAGCAAGGCAGAGAGTGTCTAAACACTCTGACTCTCCGGCAGAGCGGAGACATGAAAATTATTTCAACTTCAACATTTTTCTATTGTATTTAAACTTTATACAAAAAAAAAAAAGGTTCCAAAGAAAGACATAGCATAAATTTAAAGACATAATTGTTCCCATTTTTTTATTTTAAAATATAGTTTTTTTTATAAATTAGAGACAATATTTTAAAATATTTAATATATCAACAGTCACACAATAGTGCTGAGTTAAATTGTGAAGTTGATAACGGCAGCTGTGGCGTAAACCTGTTTTTAAAATGAATTTAATTATTTAACTAAAAACTAGGTCTTCAGTAAAGTGGTATGCATAATTTAATATTGCAAAGCTCAATAAACGCACGAGATAAATGATATCTCGTCATAGTAACAAGAAAATCCTTAACATTTTATGCCTTCACCGTAACGGTGTAGAGAGAGAAGCTTGAAGCAGTTCCTGGGACTTGCGCCTGGGAGTGCAGTCTGCACTTGGGTCTCAAGTCCCAGGCTCCCTTTTTAAATATACATTAACGCTCGCCTCCACCGTCTGAACTTCTCTTTTTATTACTAAATTTGAAAAGAACCTACTAATGTCGCCTTCGAAATACGACACAGGTCACTTCTACTAACTACATTTGATATTTCTCAAAATAATTTTGTAGGTTCGATTGTTAATGCAATGAGTGTCTATATTTGAAATATTTAAATTTCCCAGGGCCAACCAAAACACTATCTCAAGCGTCTTCCATGCGGACGGAGAGTTCTCTGACATGTTCTAAGTCCTGGTAGCAAATATGCATTTTAAAAAGGCCCCAAAGAAAAGGTCGACACCAAAATTCTATAGTAAAATTACTAAATACCTTTACATCCTATACCGGCTTACCTAAATATGCTGGCTTCTCTAAAAACTACCGGCTTCCCTAAATATATGCCCCTCGCCACTGCTAACTAGTCGTGTCGTAAGTCTGCTGCACTTTCCAAACTCCTCTCGCTGCAATGCGATGGGCACCCGCACGGTGAATCCAGGAATTGCTAAGGAGTTTATTCTCTTCCCTTATTTAGCGATAGAGATACGTTACAAAGAAAAAATAAATTTTAATGTAGTTTAATAGAATACAGTCGACATAAATTGAGTTATAGATATCTTCTGTATATATTTTTTGCTTAATTATTTAATAAATATGACTAAATTGGCAATAAGTGTATACTCGTATATTGTATATATATAACATATATATTGTATATTTAATACATAACTTAAATTTAAAATTTTATAATATTTATATAGAACAGATTCTCAATTCGACTGCCTTCACTGGGTGAACAAATTTTGAAAATACTTATAAAAGTATTTTAATAATATAGCTAGCGGTTTTTTTTAATTTCACGCTGTATCCGCATATAGCAGGGTAGGCAGAGGGAACTCAAGAACCTAGTGTTAAGAACCTAGTTTTTATCACGTTGGTTTTGTTGTCGTCCTATTTAAATTTAAGATCTTACCAGTAAGTTTTGAGTTATTCGTAATAATTATTTTTTTAGTGCATTTACTTAGTCGATATTTTGTTCATTAAAATTTAAATTATTATTTTGTAAACTATAACAATATTATCTAACGTATTAAACTTCAAAACAGCTAATCAAACTTAAAAACAACAACAGTAAATAAATTTAATAAACTTAAATAAAATTATATTTTTAATTTACATCATCTCGAGCGAATTAAAAGTGAGTTTCTCACTCAATCGAGTTCTCATAGTACTTCAATTGTCAGTTTCCACGTGATTATGTAACTTCCGATATGGCGCTGTTGTAGCGCGCCGCGTTTCCTTTAACACTGTGCGTCAAGCGCGGTGCGGTGTGTCCAACAGTTACCATCGGATATTAGACATGTAAGTTTACTATTTTATAATATTCCTACACTATTATTTACACTACTTAATATATGAACATATTTCAAACACAAAATATATATGTACATACATATATTAGATAAAACATCGATAATTTTACCTTACGTAACGATTAATGGAATTATATTTGCACGTGACCTTGCGCTATATGCTTATAATGGTTATGTTTTATCTAAATACTTGTCTTTACTACCCATTAAATTCAATTCGAGTTCGCTATAATAAACTCGATGGCTAAAATATTGACAAAACCTCCGCCCCGTGATAAGTATTGATTGGTTCGAACTGGTTACAATTTAGCTTAAAAACTTGCCGATATTGGTTTTATCTTGTGTTTTAATCACTCAAACTTCTTTATTTTTTGATGGTGACCAGTTTTTTTTAGATAATAACATCATTCGTTACCTAACATCAGCTGTGTTGACTGTCCATTGTCAATGACGAATACTAACCTGCATAGAAACATTTAAAATTAGGTACGCTCTTCAGATTTTTAAATGATTTTGCGCATTTTTAAGCAAATAGTAATTAAATTTGATTAAATAATTAATTTATTTATTAACATTTAACAACATTAAATGATGTAATGATTATTATACCTTAAATTATATTTCAAATGATTTATTTAAAAGTTTTATATATATTTACCATGTCTATATATATGAAATATATTTTATAGAATGTTAGATTTTTCTTTTAACAAATTAATTCAAATATTTATTTAATAAACTTTCCTTATAAAATTCTGGTAAACTGGTCGACTGGTATACTAATTAGTGAAAAGAATACATAACACATTTATTTATGTATATTAAAATATATAGATATAAAAAATAACTAAAATAGAGGTAAATAAATATCAATATTAAAATAAGTAACATAAAGTTACCAAAACAAAATTCAAAAGTAATATTTTTTTGCTATTTCTTCTATAAAAACTACTTCTTAAGCTTATCTGCATTGCAGGTTATTATGTAACACTTGCTTTAAGTTTTTTGTATTAATAATTTTGTATCATTTATAAGAAGTCAAAAAAATCTCATAAAAGTATTAAGAATTAATTAATTTTATTGATTTAATAATATAACTAACACTATTAACTGTTTTTTATTGGGTAAAACTTTCAATTTTGAATTATATATTCAGTTAAGATCTGACGAGTTGTTTTTGTGTAATTTATAATAATAGTACTTCTAGCAACTTTTTTTAAAGTCCGTTTTCTTTTTTTGTTAAAATGAGGGTAATATGATTTCGAAGGTAAAGTGCAAATGAGTTTTTACCTTAAAGCTTATCTATTTGAAGTCATTACAAGAGTACATTGTAAAATTATTAGCTAGTACTATAAATATAATATTTAATCCTTTTAATGCTAATAATTTATATTAATAAATTATTAGCATTAAAAGGACTATTGATTGACATTAAAAGGACGAATTGAAAAGTGTAATAAAGAAATGTCATAAAGAATAATCAAAATATATAATTTGACAATTTTAACTGAATTTATAGAAGCAAGTAAAAAAAAATAGTTTTTATATTGTATTACATGAGTTTTAAAAACAATTTAATACACAATAAAAATGCCTGTCGTGGCACAGAGGCACAAGCATGCGACTGTAAACGCAACAGGTTGTGGGTTTGATTCCTACTTCAAGAAATAGAATTTTTGATTTCCTGAGTTTGACAACAAGGCAAAGCGCGGCGTTGAGTTCCGTTTCTCAACATGCAATGCCTCAATTCGGCGGAAAGTGGGGAACAGAGTGTCTGAACACTAGGTTCTCCCTGCCTACCCTGCTGTATGCGGGATATAGCATGAAGCTATGTATGTATGTATATAGAAGATTAATCTGGTTAAAATAGTTTCATATTTCATTTCATATAATATTTTACTCACTTACTAAATAAAGAACAAATATTAACAGCTTAATATATAATATGAAATAATAATTACATACACACTGTATCCCGCATATAACAGGTAGGCAGAGGGAACCTAGTGTTAAGACAGTCCATTCCCCACTTTCCACCGAATTGAGGCATTGCATGCTGAGTGGTGGTGTGAATAATAATTAAGAAGTCATATTCATTATTAAATTCATTATAATGATTTATTCTTTGATACATCTGAAGGAACATACGCTAACTTATTACGGTTAAAGTTTATAAAACAAATATTAAGATTAATATGGGTATATATTATACACAACATTGAAAATGAAAGGATTTTCTACAGCTTCCCATTTTTAGACATTTTGTTTTTCATTTTCTGCCTGAAATTGAGATGTATATTGAGACATGTGTAATGCAGGAGAGAAATGAAAATGATTTAAATAGGGTAATTTTTCTGAGTTGGAATCGAATCCACGTCCTGTCCTGCCCACGTGCACTTACAATCACACCGCCTTTTGCCTCTGCGCCACAACTGGCATCAAGTATTCAAAATTATTACTAATATTTGTTCCACACTGTATCCTGTACATAGCAAGGTAGGCAGAGGGAACCTGAACACCGACGTGTTAAGACACTCTGTTTTCTTTAGATTTCCGTTCCCCACTTTCCACCGAATAGAGGTATTGCATGCTGAGTGGCAGAACTCAACGCCGCTATTTGTCCTTAACATTTCCATTTCATGGCGTCGGAATCGATTCCATTTTTCGATTTTTTTTTAGTTTCTAGCTGTATCACATAACAACAGGGTAGACAGAGGGAACCTAGTGTTAAAACACTCTGTTCTCTTAATAATTTCGTCGGAGAGACTGAGACGGAGAGTCGGTAGTCTCCGTTGAATTATTATTAATATTTTTTTTTGTTTTAGTAAAAATGTTCTCATCCTTGCTGGAGACGGCGCGGAACTCGCCATTCCGCACCCCCCTTACTACCGCGAGCTGCGAGCCTGCCATCACTGAGTCACAGGTATGTGAATATTTAATTTGTTTTCAATAATGTTTGTATAGTCTGTGGAAGTCATATGTTCGATTTTAATTTTTTTTTTTTTAACTTCACGCTGTATCCCGCATATATCAGGGTAGGCAGAGGGAACCTGAGAACCTAATGTTAAGACACTGTTCTCTTTCCGTTCCCCACTTTCCGCCGAATTGAGGCATTGCGTGTTGAGTGGCGGAACTCAACGCCGCGCTTTTGCCTTGTTACAAGACCCAGGAAATGAAAATACCTTTTTCATTTCCTGGAGTATTTTGATTTTTTGTTTGAATTTTAATTCACTTTAAAACAATCAAGATTTCGAACGATACGGTTTCTTTAATCAAAATTTAAAATAGTATAACTTTAAACTGGATGAACCAATTTTGATGATCCTTTTTTTAATTATAGCTTTTCTTTTTTTTTTTTAACTTCACGCTGTAACCCGCATATAGCAGGGTCGACAGAGGGAACCAGAGAACCTAGTGTTAAGACACTGTTCTCTTATAACAATTCCGTTCCCCACTTTCCGCCGAATCGAGGCACTGCGTTTTGAGTGGCGGAACTCAACGCCGCGTTTTGCCTTGTTACCAAACCCAAGAAATGAAAATACTAAATTTTACATTTCCTGGAGTGGGAGTCGAACCCACAACCTGTCGCGTTTACAGTCGCACGCTTGTGCTTATGCGCTACGACAGGCGTATTATAGCTATTGCTTCTAATATAGTTTCATTTAAGTTTACTTCGTGATCATTTAACTTTTTAATACATTTTATTTGCAATCCATTTTCTTTTTTTTTTTTTTAATTTCCATTGAACATATGACTTTGAAACAGACAAACATACATTATATATATATTAATAACTGCCCTATGATGATAACTCATGCTAGAGGGGTGTGTAGTGTGTCGTGCGTGGTATCACCACCACTGCGTACCATGCATGCATGTATGCAGCGTGACGTCACACTGCGCGGTTGCCCGATGACCAATAGATTATGAGAGCTGAGGGCATTTTTATATTAAAAAATCATTTATTTAGTATCGGGAGTGTCTATGTTGATAAGTCTATAATGATAATTCAGATTTTCATCCACTCCAAATTTTTTTTTTTTTTAATTTGTGTTTTAACTTTTTATTATCTATATACGTGAAGCAAAAACGTTGGACCCTTTTTCACGAAAATTACGCGGACGGAGGAGCATGAAATTTGGCACACTTATAGTTTATATAGGGCAGAAGTGCAGAATGCTAATATTTTTTTTAAATGCATTATTTAAAAAAGTATATTTAATAAAATAAATGTTACACACACTACCATGGTTTGAGATCCATGTTTATATAAAGTGTCATATACATACATTGCTAAAGACAACGCGTTGTTAACGCGTCACCAGGTCCACTACAATTTTTAAAAATGCTTATTAATCGATTTCAAAAATAAGTGGTTATCAATTTAATTATTATATGTTATTTTTATTTGAGTTTCGCCATAACTTTTTACTGGTTTAACTAATTTTGATGATAATTTTTTTATATGATAGTTAATACTTCTGATATGGTCCCATATAAAGTTTTAGTTATTAGTTCAAAACTAACGAGTAGTTAATGTGATATTCGTAATAATTTTACTTTTAACTGCTTTTTTTCTGTATCATTTATTTGAAAATTCTGAATAAAATAGTTATAAAGACTTATCAACCTATACACGCTTTGTACTTAATATATAATATTAAAGAGTCATAAGCAGAAACTTGCTACAGACATAATAAATACAAAAAATGAAAATATATCACTTTTTTTAATACATTTTTGTAGTTTAATTATTTAAATAATGTTATTTTTGATATAATTTTGAACGTTGTCTTCTGGCGTCAGGGCATGGCTGCGTCTGCTCCAGTCCAGGCCGACTCTTGCGAGTTCGGTTCATCCAAATACTTCGCACTTTGCGGATTTGGAGGAATTCTATCTTGCGGTAAGTGTTTTAACCTAGAGCCTAGCGTTGGATTCTCTTAACATTTAGGAACACAAACGGCGGTTCGACGGAACTTAACGCCGCGCATTGATTTGTTATCAGAGCGAGGAAATGAAAATACTAAATATTTTTTTATTTTTAGCTTCACGCTGTATTCCGTACATAGCAGGGTAGGCAGAGTGAACCTGAGAAACTATTGTTAAGACACTCCGTTCACTACTTTCCACCGTATTTAGGCATTGCGTGCTGAGTGGCGGAACTCAACGCCGCGCTTTTGCCTTGTTATTATCAAATTCAGGAAATAAAAATACTAAACTTACATTTTTCCTGGAGTGGGAATCGAACCCACAACCTGTCGTGTTTACAGTTGCACGCTTGTGCCTATATTATATAATGAAAGTCATAATATTGACTTTATCATGCCGGGTAATGCTTATCATGATTAATGGACAACTAAGCCACTTCTTAAGGCAACGGATTTGTGTGAAAATCTGAGTATTTTACAATAATACATTACTTATATCTTAAAAAAACATAATTGGGCCGAAGTAGAAAAGCCTATGGTGTGGGTTCGAATCCCTTTTCGAAATTAATTTTGCTATGTAGTCATAGTAGTTTTAAAACCACTGGCGTGGCGTCCATACAACACGGTTCCCACCGGCTTGCCTAAGATTTCAAAGTACATCAATACCTCGCTTTGTGTCGTTTCGTTTGCGTTTTCGAAGTTGCGTCGCTGCTTAATTTTTACTGATTTTCAATGTGCGTCGTTAGATTTTCGAAGTTGCGTTGTTTTGGATTCGAGTCTTTAATATTTTTTGAATATTTTTTTTCTAATTATGGTTTAATTGCGCCTTATATATGGTTTAATTTGCCTTTGTTTTTAATTGCGCCATGCCATCAAAATTTGGGGATTCCCTTTCTAACTATTATTAAATGAAAATTAGTACATTTTGTTTAATTGAATGTATATTATTTTTGTTTGAAAAATTTTATCTTTGATTTTATCTTCGATTATTTTCACTTTGCGTCGTGTTTTTTTGGAACGTAACCCCGACGCAAAGCGAGGTATGGGTGTAAAAGTACGAGACCTAAAAAAAAAGTCCTCATAAAAATGTGGAGCTCGAATTGTAATAGTTTGCAAAAAAAGGAAAGCAAGGTGTGAGAGGAAAAGGTCGCCAAGAAAATATCGGGCATAAAATTGCAAAAAAAACAAGCTGACATCTTAAATATCTAAAAAAAAAGATCATCGCCAATATACTAAATACCTTCACATCCTATACCGGCTTCCCTAAATATACTGGCTTCTCTAAAAATTCCCGGCTTTCCTAAATAATATGTACCGGCGTCCCTAAATATACATCGGCTTCTCGAAATTTACCGGCTTGCCTGATATTGATGAAATTTTTACCCCTCGCAACTGTTTTCGACTACCAACGAACCAGGAATAGGTAGGTAAAGACTAAATCGCTTTATAATCTACTAATTTTTAAATGTTTTAATTTTTGATATAATGACGGATCTGTCATTCCGCTATATGTTTCTTTCATCCACATCTACGGGTTAGCTGGAAGATAGCTCTTAGAGATAAGTCCACCGTTGCTAACATTACTCTGTGACATTATGTTGTTTGTATTTTTCAAGTGCAATAAAGAATATTAAAATATTTCAACCTGTCTAGAACAATCAGTTAATTTCTATTTATTTAGAAGACAATATTCAAATCGAGACATTGCATGTTGAATGGCGTAACTCAACGCCGCGCTTTGTGTTATTAGAATGGGCTAAAGAAAACTACTTAAATGTCGATCTTTCCGAATAGGATTCAAACCCAAAACAAAGTGGTGACGTAAAAATCTTTATTTACTTATTATATTTTATTTTTTCAAAAGAATATATGATACTAATGTCCATTGACGCGTTAACAACGCGTTGTCTGTAGTAATGAATATGTCACTATATAAACGTGGATGTCAAACCATTGGTACTGTGTGTAACATTTGTTCTGTTAATTTAATATACTTTTTATGCATTACTTAAAAAAATATTAGCATTCTGCACTCCTCTATATAAACTAAGTATGCCAAATTTCATGCTCCTCCGTCCGCATAATTTTCGAAAAAAGGGGCGACAGGTTATGGGTTCGATTCCCATTCTAGGAAATAACATTTTTCATTTCCTGGGTTTAGTATAATAACAAGGCAAAGCGCGGCGTTGAGTTCTGCCACTCAGCAAATAATGCCTCAATTCGGCGGAAAATAGGGAACGGAGTGTGTTAACACTAGTTACCCTCTGCCTACCCTGCGATATGCGGGATACAGCGTGAAGCTATGTAGCTCATTTTAAGTCTGTTTTCTTTTATTAAAATTTAAACTATAAATTATTTTATATATAAATAGACACTTTCATATTCTATTAGAGCCAAATGAAACAAAAACTATAATTATAGTCTATATTGTTTCTGATGATCTACATTGTTGTAGTTTTATCAAGATTCGTTCAGTTTTTTTTTTTTTTAACTTCACGCTGTATCCTGCATGTAGCGGGATAGGCAGAGGGAACCAGAGAACCTAGTGTTAAGACACTCCATTCTCTTTCAACAATTCCGTTCCCCACTTTCCGCCGAATTGAGGCATTGTGTGTTGAGTGGCGGAACTTAACGCCGCAATTTTTATTTGAAAAAGTAAAATTAGTAGTATTTATTGTAAAATAATCTAAATATATGATTTTTTAGTGTTATCGTTTTTATATAATCCCGAAATAGATATAAAACGTATGATAAACAAGTTTATACACCGTGCCTAAAATATTATTGATAAGATTACGAAATCTGACCTTGCCCGTGATTGAAGACATATTATATATTATTCAGCTTCACCTTTTTAAACTTAGTGTCGAGACACTCCGTTTTCCGCTTCCACCCGAATTTAAGATATTGGCGAAACTAATCACTGCCCTTTGTTTTTTTAAAATAGGTTTATCTACATACATACATAGCTTCACGCTGTATCCCGCATATATCAGGGTAGGCAGAGGGAATCTATTGTTAAGACACTGCGTTCCCTACTTTCCGCCGAATTGAGGCATTGCGTGCTGAGTGGCGGAACTCAACGCCGCGCTTTGCCTTGTTATAAAAAACCATGAAATGAAAAATTCCATTTACTGGAGAAGGAATCGAACCCACAACGTAAAATGAGCTAAAAAGTAATATTATAAACAACTCAAAAACTATTTGAAACTCATCAGTAACTCCTCAGTTTTCCACAGATCTCAAGTAAATCTATGTAGGACTAACTTTATTAATGAAACAGTTTTTTGAAGTCGGGCTTAAATTATAGTACACAACAAAAAAGTATGTATTTAAAAACAATTTATAATTAATGTTTTAATATATTTTATTTCTATATCTTTTTGTTTTCTTGTTACGAACAATAACAGGGTTTACATATATACTATCTCACTCTTCCCTACAGACGTATATGTTTCTCTTTCTTTAGTGTCGCTTTTTCGTTACATCGAGTTTAGAACCACAAAATCCAGAATCTATATATAAAAAAATATCTTTTTTAATAATATTTAGTCAATCACACACAATTATAAAGAACAAAAACCCGACTAAACCAATTATTCAAATTTAGAAAGCAAATACAAATAAAATAAGCTATAAAAGCTAGTTATGTGTTATATATTTGAAATGTGCTAATTAAAGTCCTTACATTTGGTACCACACGGTATCCATCAACGATTTTTTTGTTTTTACTCATGACGTACGCCTCTAGAGGGCGCCATACTGAATTAAAAGTGACGTCACATATCTAAGAACACTTGGAGTATCAATACCTATCTAATGTCACCTTAATTATATAATTCAGTCCAGGGGCTAGGAAGATATGAGGTAATAAAGAATATTACAAACATACATGATACGCGCAAAAACATAACCCTCTGACAGTCGGGTAAAAATATGTGAACTTGACGTTATAAAAGTAGTTAAGGTCGTCTGACGTACGATTGTTGACTGATGGGAGCTGGCTTAGAGCCATATACTACTGGACATTGTTTTAACCTCTAATGCGTTTTACAATTATGTAAATATTACGTACATTTTCATATCTACACTCTGGTAAGATAGAGCGCGGCGTTGAGTTCCGTCACTCAACACAAAATGTCTCAAAAGTGGATACCAGAGTGTCTAGGCACTAAGTTCTGTTGCCTTGGAAATTAAATACTCGCACCAGTCTATTTCAAAGGTATCATTGTCACGAATATTTAATTGTAAAGATTTTTTTTTTAAGTTCACGCTGTATCCCGCATATAGCAGGGTAGGCAGAGGGAACCAGCGAACCTAGTGTTAAGACACTCCATTCTCTATCAACAATTCCTTTCCCCACCTTCCTCCGAATTGAGCATTGCGTGTTGGGTGGTGAAACTCAACGCCGCGCTTTGCGTTGTTACCAAACCCAAGAAATGAAAATACTAAATTTTACATTTCCTAGAGTGGGAATCGAACCCACAACCTGTCGCGTTCACAGCCGCATGCTTGTGCCTCTGCGCCACGACAGACGTTGTAATTGTAAAGTAATAAAAAAGAAATCTGCTGAGTTTCTTGCGCTGGTTCTTCTCTGTTCTTCCTACCGGTGGTAAATTATTTTACGTTTAAAAAATGAAGCATGTAACTTCTTACTTTGAATAAAATTATTTGATTTTGACTTTGCGGGAATTTCAAAGTGACTGTAAACATACGTTGCTATGATTTAAACCAGGGGCTACCAACCTTTTTTTAGCAACTATTTAAATTTTGTAATTTTTTAATGATAATTAAAACTGGATTCATATTATAAACATTACATTACAAAAAGTAAAAAAAGAATATAAAAAAAAAATGGGTTGCTCTCCGAGTGCTCTCAGAAACATCTTACGCGTTTTCGATCAGGGCACGTGTCCTAACGTCAGTTAAAAAAAATTTTACCCATCACAAAAAGTGTTCAATGCCACTATAAAGGATTTGACTTTAATAACGTTTAGCGGGCCGAATAAAATTATTAAGCCGGCCGCGGTTGCCATGCTCACCAGAGAAGCCGCTAAGGGATTTATGACAATTGAAACGGCCTAGAACTTTCTATAAACCTAAGTCAAGGTGTGCTCTAAAACTGAAACCTAACAACTAATCCAAGATTACTACCATGTATACTTTAACTATTAATATAGTGTTGCCATGTTATTGAAATATCTAAGGCAATCCAATATGGTAGTGGGGATATAAATCGATATTTCAAAAAATATCGATACATGTACGCGATATATCGCTTCAATCTGATATTATCGAATCATCTAGTATCGAATGTAATATCGATATATTTCATCCGATATATTATATAACATACAATTCCCACCCATTCCATACAACATGGTTCCTACCGGCTTGACTTATTTTTTGCAGTATATGTATGAGACCTAAACAAAAGGTAGCCAGGAAAATGTGGAGCTCCAATTGTAATGAAGTTTGCAAAGTCAAGTCGCCAGAAAAATATTGGGAATTGAATTGCAAAAACAAAACAAGCTCTGACATCTTAAACACCTATTTAATATTATAGACTAGGTAACAAGTAATTACTTACGATATTTTAAAAATATCGATATAGTTCTTCGATATATTGCAAAGCATCGGATATGACACTACAATATATTATATCGAAAAAAATATCATTGTTTTTTTTACATGAACGTCCCTAATCATGAGGCTTTTGTACCCATATTTTTAGAGGTAATAAAAAGTACATAGGATAACTTGTAAAAAAAAAATATAAAAAAAAAATATTGTGACAGCCTCAATTGTTTGAAAAAAAAAATCTAGCTACGTGTTAAATAAGACACTAATTCAAATAAATAGGCCAAACAAATATTCAATAAAAGTTTTAATTTACAAAATATAAATATATATAACCTTCTTGAACAACATTTTGCAAATAGAACTGTCAATTGGAATATTTCTATATATAATGTCACATTTTTCGTTTCCTTTTATTCCTTACAATCTATAGCTATATATTACGCTTTGTGCTGCAGGATGGTAGGCAGAGAGAACCTTCTTTTTTTCATGAAGAAACCGTCTTACGGCTACCCGTTCTAAGATTAGGGACAAAGTTGTGGGACTCATATGACGGTATATGTAAAATCTACGGTTCACATTATCAAAATTCAAGTTTCTTTTTCGCTCATAGCAGGCTAGACAAAGTATTTATTGTAAAGACGCTCCGTTATCCATGTTCCGCCCAAATTCCAAATTTATCAGACTGGGTAAATGGTAGACTACCCATCAGTGGCAAGGGGTAAAAATTTTAGTTAGGCAAGTCGGCACATATTACTTAGGGAAGCCGGTATGTGAAGGTATTTAGTAATTTCACTATCGAATTTTGGTGATGACCTTTTTTTTAGACCTTTAAGATGTTAGACCTTGTTTTTTTTGCGTTTTTTTCAGCTCCACCTTTCTCGATCTTGTATTTTACAAACTCAATTACAATTTTAAGGCCACATTTTCCTGATGACCTTTTTTTTAGGCCTCATACTTGTACTTTTAAAAGTTAGGGCAAACCGGTAGAAATAGAGTTGTATGAACACCTCTCTACAACCCACGTGGAGGCGTGGAAACTGTCCCAATCTTCCATAAACTCCGGCGGCAAAGAGAACCAAGTGATTAAACTCTCTGTTAATACAGAATCTATAAATATATTATTCTTTCTACAGGTATTACACACACAGCGGTGGTGCCCCTCGACTTAGTGAAATGTCGTCTGCAAGTAGACCCGGAAAAGTACAAGAATGTATTGAATGGTTTCAAGGTGTCAGTCCGGGAGGAGGGCATGAGGGGCCTCGCCAAGGGATGGGCCCCCACCTTCATTGGATACTCCCTACAGGTATTTAGAGGCTTGAAGCTATGTAACGAAAATGCGTCACGGTCATTAATTGCTTATACAACATATTTTTTGTTTAAACTTAAAACTAAAGTTACTGTATAAGGTTGAGACATTTTTTTTTAACTTAATGTATATGTACAAGTGTCCATATAAACAGATTTCCATCGGCTTATCTTGTATAAATTATAATAAATTAGTGCCGGATTTACTACCAATAAAAATATATTGATTTTTAATATGAAAATGAGATAAAAATCTATCTCCTCTTTGTGATGCTTTGTAACATCTCTGTTACTCTGCTCTGTTCTATGTTCATCTCCTTCTCTCATAAGCTACTCTTCAGAACTATAATTTCTTGTATGAATTGCAACAACACTTTTTAATATCCAATAGACATTAATTAACACTCATATATATCAATTAGGGTTTAACTAAGTTTAAAACTAACTTAATTATTATTTGTATTAATTTTATTTTCTATCTTTACCTACATAGGCATTTATTGAGATTAGGCAGTTTTTTAAGTTTTTCAAAACAAATTATTAAAAAAAATATATATATAAACTATTTAATATTAATTATGCTAATTGACATCTTGCCAATATAAGAAAAAAAAACAAATAAATGGTTAAAACCAAATTCCAATTGTTCCATCCGAACTCTTTGAAAGACCCTATCATTATGACTTCCACCATATGCCACATATATTAATATATAAAAAAAAAAAATCATCTACATCAAATATATTTCCCCATTCCCAGGGTCTCTGCAAGTTTGGTCTGTATGAGGTGTTCAAAGTGGGATACTCTGGACTCTTGGATGAGGAGACTGCATACAGTTACCGTACCTTTGTGTACTTGGCCGCTTCAGCTTCTGCCGAGTTCTTTGCTGATATTGCTCTGTCTCCTTTGGAAGCTGCTAAGGTTTGTATGAAGTAAAAATATGTTAGAATTAAAGTTCATTTAAATAAAAATATTAATATTAAAATTCATACATACATACATAACTTCACGCTGTATCCCGCATATAGCAGGGTAGGCAGAGGGAACCTAGTGTTAAGACACTTCCCCTTTTTCCGCCGAATTGAGGCATTGCGTGCTGAGTGGCGGAACTCAACGCCGCGCTTTGATTAAAAATTCCATTCCATTTGAAAAATTCCATTTCCTGGAGTGGGCATCGAACCCACAACCTGTCGCGTTTACAGTCGCACGTTTGTGCCTCTGCGCCACGACAGGCGTTAAAATTCGTTTAAGTCATTATTAAGAAAAAAATGTCAGTATTGTCAGTTATTGAGAAGAACTGACAATTATTTTTTTTGTGGCTTCATACTATGTGCCATATAGCAAAAAAGGCAAAAGAAGCTTATTACAAGACAGACGGTTGTTTTTCGGTGGCGGAACTTAACGCCGTGAGTTGTTACAAATTAAAGAAATGATAATAATATGAATATATTCATTATGAATATTATTCCACTGAGCGGAAATTGAACCCTTAACCACTCTTGTCAGTCTTGATGTCCTTATTGATGACGTCATCATTTTTTAGAGTTAAAATTTTATATTAAAAAAAACTAATATTTTTGTCTTTATAACCCTAATTAAATATAAGCGAATAAATGTATCAATATATTCACGCCTGGAATTTCCACAAATACATATTTGAACCTGTTACCCATAATATATAGTCAACGACAAAAAATAAACAAAAGTAATTAAAAAGAGCACCCTATGATGAAAAAATGCGATTAGAGGGTGAAACTGTGAGAGATGTCCGTGACGTCACTCGTCACCTGTATAATGTTATATATAGACGCTTATACAGCGTGTTTATAATTTATAACATGTTGTTATATAGCGTGTTATGATTTATAGCGTGTTGGTATACAGCGTGTTATATATAATCAGTTATACAGCGTGTTCCTCCCACACAATAGTAACCCAATGACCAATGATTATGAGATTTGAGGGTATGCCTTATCATTATTTTAAAAATCATTAATTTAAAATTAATGATTAATGAAACAATAAAATCATTAACAGGTCAGAATCCAGACTATGCCTGGTTTCGCAAACACTTTGAGAGAGGCGTGGCCCAAGATGGTACAGAATGAAGGTTATGGTACTTTCTACAAGGGTTTGGTGCCTCTATGGGGTAGACAGATCCCTTACACCATGATGAAGTTCGCCTGCTTTGAGAAGACCGTCGAGTTACTTTATAAGGTGAGCAATTTTTTTTAATTTTATGTATATGTACAAGTGTCCATATAAACCGATTCCCATCGGCTTGCTTCCTATAGGATTTGGTAAATTACAATAAATTTGTGCCGGATTTACTAGCAGATTAGAGATAGTAAAAAGCGAGAAATTGAAAAAACCAGCTTATTAAAAACGTTAGTGCTAAAAAATGGTCGCCTGGATACTAACATAGCAACGCTAATCAACGATAATTAAAGCGATTTAGCGCTTCATAGATATAGCGCAGAAGTATGGATGGTTTGTAGCTTCTGCGCTTAAGCGCTGTAGCGCTCTATACATATAGCACAGTAATGAGGATGGCGTGTAGCTTCCCTCTTCATATTTAAAATTTGTTAGCAAATTTATTTGTATGAAATGCACCGTTTCCTAATTTCTATAGTAATAAAGTTCAATATCGCAAAAGAAAATCGCCCGCGAGCGAGATTGGATATACAAATCGCTTTGTATAGACAAGTTGTTGTTTAAATTTAATAATTAAATTAGTTTAAATTCAGCTTTAATAGTAATTATTATTCAAAATTCAGTTTTAATGGTTTAAGTATCTTTTTTGTCTATTGTTTTAGCTCCGGCTTTGATAAATTTTCACCCTTCTCCACTGATATACCGGCTCACCTCTATGACTTCCCGTACTTCCAGTCCTAAGCATATCAGAGTTTTGACATAGCGCAATAAGAACATATAGCTTAGCTGTCAAAGCGCTTGGACTGCTATCAAGGGCTAGAGCAGCTATCGGGTTCGAATCCCACTACCATAAAATTTTTATTCTATATAATAGATTTGGTTTATTATTATTATGATTGTATATATATAATAATTTGTTTGTCCATCAGTACGTGGTGCCCAAACCCCGCGAGCAGTGCAGCAAGGGCGAGCAACTAGTGGTGACATTCGCGGCCGGATACATAGCGGGCGTGTTCTGCGCCATTGTATCCCATCCCGCCGACACCGTCGTGTCCAAGCTAAACCAGGTACAGAATACAAAGTCAAATAATTTTATTCAAAATAAGAAGTTACAAGCTTCATTGTTTGAACGTCAAATAATTTACCACTGGTTCACTAAATATAATGCCTCAGACCTGAGAAGAACCGGCGCAAGACACTTAGCGGGACTTTTTTTAATTCTTTATTAATGACAATGATACCTATGAAACAGACTAGAGCGAGCATTTCATTCCCAAGGTGTGTTATCATTTATAAAATCACTAATTAGGTAATAATCTTTAACACAGAAACGTCTTTTTACAATTTTTTTTAATTTGTAAAATGGAAAGTTCTCCGACGTTTTCTGGGATCCTATTGTAAAAGTATACACATTGTCCCATAAAAGAATTGCGCACTCGATGCAATCGAGGTTACAGGCTGCAAGTTTAAAGCCTATTTCTTGTATTTATATTGTGTGTCGCCAACTTTGTTAAAATTATTAATATTTTTCTTAGTATACAGTACATTTTCAAGATATTTTGAGAGGCAACTGTTAAAATGTTAATTTCCTTAGAATTTTTGTCTTAAGGAATCTTTTGGGGCCTAGAGATTGTTAGATCATATCCGATATCAAGTAACTACACAAAAGCATGGCTGCTCGACGATGAGATGTGAAGCTAAGTATAAAAACTATCAAGTGCAAACTCGATATCTGAAAACAGATTTGATATCGGATAGCAAAGCTTCTTATCCGATATGTAACCCCGATACAGCTAAAGAATGATAACTCCCATGTCTAAAAGTAACTAATATATTGTGAATGTGGAGTGTTTTCAGGACAAGACAGCGACAGTGGGCTCCATTGTAAGGCAAAGCTTAGCTGGGCAGATATGGAAGGGACTGGGACCCAGGATTGTGATATTGGTACCCTCACCGCCTTGCAATGGTTCATATACGATGCTGTTAAGGTAACTATTGCACATACAACTTTTTTTTTTTGTTATTATTTAATAAATTTACAAATATTATTTTATAACTAATAACACTTCCACAAAAAACCACTCGGGTTTCTCAGAATGACTTATATTTGTCCTTATTTGATAAATTGCATTTATATATGCATTTTTATTTCAGGTCCCCACTTTCCGCCAAATTGAGGCATTGCGTGTTGAGTGGTGGAACTGCCTTGTTATCAACCGGGAAATAAAAATACTAAATTTTAAATTTCCTGGAGTGGGGAATCGAACCCACACAACCTGTCGCGTTTACATTCGCACGCTTGTGCCTCTGCGCCACGACAAGCGTTTATTAAATATATAATTTGCGTTTCCTTATAATTTACTAATAAGGTTGGCAGATGTACCTCTCATATGTTGTTTGAAATAAGTAGAGCTGTTTCGACTTCAATCTTTGCCTCTTCTTAGTACTAAATGATTATCAATATAACCAATTGTTCCTACTGAAATAGATTGTAGACAACATCATATATATGATTAGATAAAATTTATTTAATATTAGAAAGTAAAAACGCAATTTGCTATATATATAACAATTTCCGTTCAGGCGCATGGCTGAGGATGCCTGACCTCCGCCACCAGAGATTGAATCCATGAAGAGGCGCCTCGAAGCTGAAGAGGCCGCGAAGAAGTAAATAGCGAATTATTAGAGAACAAAACTAAATTAATAAGCTTTTTACACGCGACTTTACTCACTAGGCTGTATGATGTCACCTTAGGCTATTCATGTTGTGTTGATATTAAAAAAGTGTTATGTCAAAAGTGACATTTTGATTTGACAGCCTATATATACTATTTTGTGTGTATTGTAAATATTGTTTTTTATTTATTTATGTTTCTTTAAATAAAAAGAACTGAATGAAAAATTGATACATAAATAAAAATAATTATTTGCAATATTATATATCGGTCACTTAGAGGTGCGGGTTCGATTTCCGTTACATTCAAATTGTACATTTTTATAAATGTTTCTCTAATAAGTGTGTAAGAAATTGGTAAAATTATTTAATTAAAATAGTGTTTGTTCAAGTGATATAAAGTCGCGTGCACAGTATTGGCCGAACGCTCGCGGTGTTCAACTCCGCGTGCAGTATGTTGAATAATCATGCCAATTCAATTTATTTTATTACAATATACAATAATGTATGCGTTCAGCCAAAGTGGTTCAGTCTGACGTTAACTATACATATATATATATATATATATGAGGATGTATGTTGGTTTTATTTGTTGTTTTATTTTTACTATTTTTCTCCCTTTTTCTACTAAATATAGGCTTTTTTATTAAGATTTTCCCAAAAAAGAAAATTGACTACAAATAAACTAAAAAGTAAGAAGAATTATTACGAATAACTCATAAATTGCTTGTCAAATTTAACACTAAGTGAAACTATGTCAAGAGCACTCCCCGCCCACGACTCGCGCAAGCCGAAGGTCCCTAGCCCAGGTAACGCCTGTCGGCATCCTCTCAAGCAGCCAGTTAGTGCTTGCATTTCACTAGGGACTGAGCACCCTCTTCCCTCACCTCCCCGGTGTCGCTGTAAAGACCGCTAGGGTCAACAGCATGGATCAGTTCATAAAAAAAGAAAAGAAGAGGCACTGGCTATCATGTAGAAAAAGAATCATTTAAATTAGTTCACGGGGTTCGATTCCCTCTCGGAGTACCGAGTGATCTCGACAACAGTTAACATAAGTTACAACACTACAACAAATATTTAAATTGTGTTTAACGCCGATGAAAAAATAAAAATCATATAAATACTTTCGGTCATGGTATTGACATTATGTTACGATATGTATGAAAATAAGTTTTATTCAATTCTGTACATGGGTTACATAGTTACAGTCAAATACATAGCTAAGGTTACCGGTGTACCCCATGGATCACAAATACAGAAAATTTGGTCGTAAAGTAGCTAAAGTAGCTATGGTAGAGAAAGGGTGAGGTCACCGGTGACGCCCATGACGTTTGACGTGTTAATTTAAAATGAAACAATTAAGATTTTAACAAACCAGTCAACAGATTTCTAATTAAACGCAATAAAAATTAAAATTATTACGAATAATTCAAATTTGTTAGATATTTATTATATTTAAATGAGATCACAGAAGCACGAGCTATGATATAATAATATGGACTTTAACAAAAAAAAAAAAATAAGCTTGCGCCTCTGCGCCATGACACGACACGGCGGAAAGTGGGAAAGGAAGTGTCTTAACACTTCCCTCTACCTATCCTGCTATATGCGGGATACAGCGTGAAGCTAAAAATATATATATAAATGTGGTCTTCTTGTAATCAAGATTTTAACAAAAAACGAAAAATGACTAAATGCACTAAAAAACGCCTGTCGTGGCGCAGCGGCACAAGCGTGCGACTGTAAACGCGACAAGTTTTGGGTTCGATTCCCACTCCACGAAATGTAAAATTTAGTATTTTCATTTCTTGGGTTTGGTAAAAAGACAGCGCGGCGTTGAGTTCCGCCACTCAACACGCAATGCCTCAATTCGGCGGAAAGTGGGGAACGGAATTGTTGAAAGAGAATGAGGTGTCTTAACACTAGGTTCTCTGGTTCCCTCTGCCTACCCCGCTATATGCGGGATATAGCAGAAGATAAAAAATGCACTAAAACATAAGATTATTACGAAAAACTCAAAAACTACTGCTTAAATCTTAATTTAAATGAAACCACATCAGAGACACTGCCTATCATATATACCTTACCTTCCCCATGTTGTAAGTTGGACAGCGTATGACTGTAACTTGTGTGATAAGATTGTTTGTGGGTTCGAATCTCACTCGGGGATACTTTTACTACTAACATTTTTATAATAAAAACGCCCAGAAGGAATTTCAATAAGACAAAACTGATAATTAACAATTATATATTTATAAATTCACCTAAATTACATTAAGTTACGACTTCGTTCAATCTCATTCGAATGACGTGCGCTCGTTGACCTTTCCCGCCAAAACTCTACCACAGATTAAAAATATATTAAGATATAATATCATAGTGTAACAATAACATACATACATATATAAGCCACAAATTTAAATGACTTAGATTTGGATTGGATATGTTCAAGGATATTGATTAACAAATGTATGATGCAATAATAAAACTGTAATATCAATACAATACATAAAATTAACAAAAGCCAATAAAATAATAACCTTAAAACTAACCTGAATCGATACAATTGTCAATAGCAAACCCTTATAAACAACTTCACCATAACAACACTCACTCTAAAACTAAAGTCAATAAGTGACAAAGTCAAGCTTGATACTACAAACATATATTGATTGATTTACTGAATATCTTAGAGCCATATTTATAACAATTTTACAATTAAACAAAGCATCTTAACATAACATGGAATATTTATGGTGTCGGATATCGAAACAACAATGAAAACATTCAAGAAAATAGTCTAATGAGTTCTTAAAATATTTTTTTTAACATTTTAAAGTTAATCTTTAAATTCCTTGGACTTATCTATTTCGTAAAGCAAGTAATTAAAAAACGAATACGTAATTGACGTCATCGCTGCGGAAATCCACTTATTTCGAATAACTCAAAAACATCTTGACATGTTAGCCACGTTTTTCCCTATTCCCACCCATCCTCTCCCTATAATGTGGTGGTTCCAATGGCAGACTGCCGCGGCCACTACATTATTTCCTCCCTTGATGAAATGAAAAATTCCGTTTCATGGAGTGGGAATCGAACCTACAACCTGTCGCGTTTACAGTCGCACGCTTGTGCCTCTGCGCCACGACAGGCATTAAATAAAATAAGAATCACCAAAATTGGTCCACCCACTAAAAAGTTATCCGATAACACAACACACAAAATTGTCAAATTGAGAACATCCTTCATCGTCTTTGCGCATCCATTATTTAGGTTTCTACAAATATAATTATAAAAATTTGTTCACCAGATAAAAAAAAATTAAAAGCCTCAATTCATACAGACTCATCTTTTACTACATTAAAACAAACAACAAAGTATGTCATGATCATATTGTGCAACTTTATTAAATGTATCCAAAACTAAGACTCAAATTGATAAGAAAGAAATGTATATCGCACCTTTAGAACTATAGGGACCTAATCAAAAAAAACCTTAATTTTGATTGTTACCACGAAACGACTTGAGACAACAATCTTTATAGACTTTGATTAAAACAAGAATATAAATACAAAAAAAAAATAATGTCATTTCAAAACGCTTAAGTGTACAAATCCATATTGACGTTTCCCAAAAATGTCATTTTTTAAAGTCACTATAATTCTAAATGTGCAATACGATACCTACCTAACTTCACGCACTATCCCTAGCGGGGTAGTCAGAGTTCCGGAGCGCCAAGCGCTACGGTCCCTGCATACCTCTTTCGCCTCGTCCTCAGTCATTAACCTCTACACGCATAACCTCTTAGGGGTCCTCATGCTTTTAACGTGACCTTCCTCCAGTATCATTGATACTATGTTCTCGAAGGTAAACCGAGGTCTCCCCTTACCTCTCTTGCCGCTCACCTTTGATTCATATATCTTTTTCACCATTCTTTCATCACTCATCCTCTCGACGTGCCCAAACCACCTGAGCACGTTTTTCTTCATTTTTGCTATAACATCCTCGCTTATACCTTTCTTTCCTTTCTAAGTATCTCTTTACGTTACTTTATTATAAATAACATCCAGTATATGACTTATCGATGGAAAGGGACTTAGAATTTAAAATATTGTAAAATTATAAAAAAAAAACGCGTTATTCTTTATAAACATATTTATTTTACAATATATATTTATTAAGAAAGCCAACATAAGAAAAAAACAAAATGACATAAGTTAAAAAAAAATACACAGAAAAATTAACATTATAACAAGAAAAAGAAGACTTAAATTGAATTACAAAATACAATTATTACAAATTAGTGTTCCCGTTGACGCGTGCTCTATTGCAGTCGGGACTTGAACTT
>JAKGSA010000750.1:0-44880 GCA_033558755.1 Philaethria dido
TTTACTGAGTGAACCGATTTTGATGATTTTTATTTTATATGATAGTTAATGTTTCTGATGTTATCCTATTTAAATTTAGTTAAGATACTATGAGAAGTTTTGAAGCTATTCCTGATAATGTTGTTCTTTGATGATTTTAATTTGAAATGGGTTTTCTTTTCTTGTTAAAATATATGTATTAATACGTAAAGCAAAACCTTTGTACACCTTAGGAAAATTACGCGGACGGAGGAGCATAAAACTTGAAACACTTTTAGTTTATATAGCGAAGGAGTGCACAATGATAATATTTTTTTTTAAATAATGCCAAAAAATATATTTACTTAATAAAATAATATATTAGAGCAAAGAAATTAAAATAATTTAAGTATCAGTGGCGAGGGGTGAAAATTTTAGTTAGGCAAGCCGGTAAATTAAGGGAAGCCGATGTATATTTGGGGAAACCGGTATAGGATGTCAAGGTATTTAGTAATTTAACTATCGAATTTTAGCGGTGATATTTTTTTTTAGGTCTATAAGATGTCATGTCTGGCGACCTTTCTTTTTTAGCTCTTTATATTTTTACGCTGTATCCCGCATATAGCAGGGAAAGCAGAGGGAACCTGAGAACCGACGTGTTAAGACACTCCGTTCTCTTTCAACAATTCCGTTCCCCACTTTCCCCCGAATTGAGGCATTACGTGTTGTGTGGCGGAACTCAACGCCGCACTTTGCCTGTTACCAGAGCGAGAAAATGAAAATACTATTTTTTTTATATTATACGAGTATATTATATTATATTAAGTAAATAAATCAAAAAATGTAATTATATTGTATGTTATATTTATTTTTGTCAAAATTTAATGTTTATAAATGACATTGCAATATTTTAACTATCGTAGTTTCAAAGTCAAAGTCAAAGCCAAATAATTTTATTCAAAATAAGAAGTTACATGCTTCATATTTTGAACGTCAAATAATTTACCACCGGTTCAGTAAATTTAATGCCTCAGACCTGAGAAGAACCGGCGCAAGAAACTCAGCGGAATTTTTATTTTTTTTATTCGTCAATGGTTTACAATTATTTATTAGTGGCAATGATACCTTTGAAGGAGACTGGAGCGAGCACTTCATTCCCAAGGTGTGTTATCATTTATAAAATCAGTAATTAGGTAATAACCTTTGACACACAAACGTCTTTTCACATTTTTGTAAAATTGTAAAATGGAAAGTTCTCGGACGTTTTCTGGGATCCTATTGTAAATACATACACATCCCATAAAAGAATTGCGGACTCGATGCAATCCCGAGTTACAGGCACTACAAGTTTAAGCCTTATGTTTATATTATGTGCATCGCCAACTTTGTTAAAATTATAAATATGTTTCTTAACATACCTCACATTTTTCAAGATGTACTGAGAGGCAACTGTTAAAAATATTACTTTTCCTTAAATTTTTGTCTTGAGGAATCTTTAGAGCTTAGCCTAAGTTATGGGTGCATCGACGAGTTTTGAAGGTTATACGTGATAATTTTACTGCTTAGCATTTCATTTTGGATGCAGGTTTTCTTTTTTTTTTAATTTTGTCATGAATTAAATTAATTAATGAAAAAATGCAATTACAGTTTTACATAAATTTAAAAAGGTTTAGAGGTTTTTGACAAAATTAATTGTTTATAAATAACATTGCAATATTCTGTCGTGGGTTTTCCTACCTTTTTTATTAGGTATTACCTTTTTTTTCCCAGTGAGAGGACAGGGGTTAGAGGCCACAATTCTCCTCCGCCATGGGTGCATTATCCCTCCGACTGGCGACCGACCACTATCATGTAAAAAGACAGAAGCCGCCACATATGTCCTAATGATGTGTTCCGGTGCATCTAAACCAGGTTTTCCCCTTTCCCACCCATCCTTTCCCCAAAATGTAGTGGTTCCAATGGCGGACTACTACATTGTCCTCCCCTTCCTTCTGTATCCTCTAGGTCGGCAACGCATTTACACGTTTGCCACCCGTTACCCATAAAAAAACAGTGTGAAGATAATTAGATAATCAGAGGAAACCAGAGAACCTAGTGTTAAGACACTCCGTTCTCTTTTAATATATCCATTCCCCACATTCCGCCGAATTGAGGCTTGGCGTGCTGAGCGACGGAACTTAACGCCGCGTTTTGCCTTGTTAACAGTGCTAGGAAATTAAAACTTCTTATTTATATGGTATAACCTAATTGACCACTTAAACGGTTTCCAAGAGGCGCGGATTCGAATCGTGTTACGTTTTCAAGATGATTCTAAATATTGTTCTTTTTTTAATGTGTAAATAACAATGTGTAATATGTAATTAAAGCCTGTCGTGGCGCAGAGGTTGTGGGTTCGATTCCCACTTCAGGAAATGCAATAGCTTAGTATTTTTATTTCCTCGCCATTCAGCACGCAATACCTCAATTCGGCCGAAAATGGGGAACGGAGTGTCTTAACGTTAGGTTCTCAGGTTCCCTCTGCCTACCCTGCTATTTGCGGGATATAACATGAAGCAAAAAAAGACAATTAAAAATATTACAACATAATTAAAGTATCAAAATTAATTACGACTGGAGGCGCTCTCAACCGAAACAAAAATAATTTTGGGAAAATTCTAGTTTTTTCCAATAAAACTTAAAAATTAAATAATTGATGCTCGCAGCTTTTTGTTTTGCTGTATTTTATACTTTTTTCTATTACATGAGGTTGGTTGGGGAAAAAAGTCCCTCTTTTTTGCGTGAAATTCAAAATTTTTTTTAAGACTAGTTGCTTCCCGCAACTTGGTAAGCGTAGATTTTCTGAAAGTAATTATAGCCTAAGTCTCACAGGACTTAGGCTGTAATTACTTACTTTAGCTACATAACAAAATAAGTTTCATTCAAATTTGTCTAGTAGATTAAGAGATATGCGCGTACAAACAGACAAACAGGCAGACAGACAAAAATCTAAAAATCATAGATTCGTATTCTATAAATGTTTTTAGACGCCTCAACCCCTCAATGTATTTTTTCACAAATATATTCAATTTTTTAGTCATTTATTGTAGTACGAATATGTGTATTATAGACATACATGTAATATACAAGAGCAAGACCATGGTAGAGACCATCATGTCTGTGTGACAGCGTATGACTGTAAACGTTATTGATGGTGGATTCATACACGTGAGGGGGAATTATTATATTTAAACTATTTTCGTTTATCCCCTCTAATTAGACATAGCACGGCGTTGAGTTCCGCCACTCAGCACAATGTTTCGAATTCGGCGAACGGAGTGTCTTGACGCTAGGTTCTCTCTGTTTCAATTGAATAGAATCAAAAAATAATTGTATTGATTTTAAAAAGGCTTTCGACACTTTAGAACTCTCAAGTGTGTTAAAAATCACTTGAAGAAAATGATTTTACTAACGTTATAGAAGTTACATAGAAATGATTAAGGAATTATTTGACAAATACTGTAAAAATAAATAATAATTATAATATTTCAAGGTTCTTTTAATTTGGAGTTCCACAAGGATCTAGATTAAGTCCATATCATTATATAATCCACGTAAAAAAAAACAAGACTCGATTTTTTGTATTATTCAATTGTTTTTTGCTTTGCGGTAGAATGCATTATTATGCAGACGATATATATAATTATTTATGTTATAATGAAACTGTAAAGAAGTTATTGCTTAAATGGAGGCTCCAGTATTGTTAATGAAATTGTACACTTTCTGGAACAATAAAGTTGTTATTATTTATTATTTATTAACATTGAATATATTTACGAAACAATAATAAAAGGAGATGAAGAAAATAGTTATGAAGTATGGCTATAAGATTTTTAAATACAACGAAATTACAAGTAGAAACATAAGAATTAGACATACATACATAGCTTCACCCTGTATCCCGCGTATAACAGGGTTGGCAGAGGGAACCTCCGTTCCCCACTTTCCGCCGAATTTTTTAGACCAGTACTGCAATTCGCCTAAATGCCTATATGAAACAGAACAGAACGAATGTTCCAATTGAAAAACTCAAGTGTTTTAGTATCATGATTCATTTCCTCCCTAATACCTAACTTCAAACTTGTTTAAGTACAGAGTGAAACTTGGACATTGGAAGTCTTTAATTTTTTTTTTAACTTTAACTTACTAAAATTTAAAAGGAAGTGTACTATTATATATTTTAAAGGGCCCCTTTAACCTACACTTGGATCGGAAGTCCCGGACACTTCTCAGAGCTCCTTTCTTTGCAACACTAAGTAAGGTAAGAAGTCTATTTTCGAGTCTGTCGAATTCTGTCGAGTTTACAGTATTGAATGTTATTTATATTACATAAATAAAATAAAAGAGCACAAATGTTTCTAAAAATGATTTTTAAACGATGATATAAGAGAAGGACTTCCTGTGCAAGAAGCAAATGGTTTCTTGCAAGTCATCAAAAATTTTATTACGTTTATTGCAATTTCTGTAATTTAAATCATCACTGAACAGTTTTTGCAGCATTCTGGCTATAGCAAATGTTATTACTAAGAATTACCTTTGGCATGAGCCAGAATAGCTATTTATTAAATATTTAAACATGTTTTAAACTATCACACGCTCAGAACGAAAACATGATGTATAAATGTGAACTAGACGAAACAGTTCAGTCACACCATTATGATTACATATGACTAGCTGTATTCTGCCGCTTGTTTGCGTGGACTATAAAACTGATATGAAACGTAGAATTTGAAAATCCTCTCTCAGGACTCCGCCTACACTCCCCTGCGTCCCTACATCACGCCACATGCCATGTGTCTATTTGCAGTTTCTGTTCTCCTCTCTCAGCACTCCCCTTACACTCTTTCATGTCCCTTACACGCCACATGTCATGTCTCTATGTGCAGTAGTTTCTCGTTCTCCTCTCTCTCAGCACTCCCCACACTCCTCCTGCGTAGTCTACACGCCATGCCATGTGTCTATTTGCAGTAGTTTCTTGTTCTCCTCTCTCAGCACTCCCCTACACTCCCCACGGTCCCTACGCCACATGTCATGTCTCTACTGTGCAGTAGCTTCTCGTTCTCCCTCTCTCAGCACTTCCTACACTCCCCATGTCCCTACACGCCACATGTCATGTGTCTATTTGCAGTTTCTTGTTCTCCTCTCTCAGCACTCCTACACTCCCCCACGTCCCTACACGCCACATGTCATGTCTCTAGAGATGTGCAGTAGCTCTGTTCTCTCCCCTCTCAGCACCTCCTACACTCCCGCGTGCCTACACGCCACATGCCATGCGGCTCCTGGTTTGCAGTAGTTTTTTGTTCTCCTCTCAGCACTCCCCTCTACACCCCACGTCCTTTCTACACGCCACATGTCATGTCTCTATGTGCAGTAGCTTCGTTCTCCTCTCTCAGCACTCCTTACACTCCTCATGTCCCTACACGCCACATGTCATGTCTCTATGTGCAGTAGTTTCTCAGTTCTCCTCTCTCAAAGCACTCCTACACCCTCGCGTGCCTACACGCCACATGCCATGTGTCTATTTGCAGTAGCGTTTCTTGTTCTCTCCTCTCAGCACTCCCCTACACTCCCCACGTCCTTACACGCCACATGTCATGTCCCATGTGCAGTAGCTTCTCGTTCTCCCTCTCTCAGCACTCCCTACACTCCCATCGTGTCCCTACACGCCACATGTCATGTCTCTATGTGCAGTAGCTCGTTCTCTCTCTCTACTCTACACTCCTCATGTCCTATACGCCACATGTCATGTCTCTATGTGCAGTAGTTTTCGTTCTCCTCTCTCAGCACTCTCCTACACTCCCTTCGCGTGCCTACACGCCACATGCCATGTGTCTATTTGCAGTAGTTTCTTGTTCTCCCCTCTCAGCACTCCCCTACACTCCCACGTCCTCGCACGCCATGTCATCTCTATGTGCAGTAGCCTTCGTTCTCCTCAGCACTCCCCACACTCCCCATCGTCCCTACACGCCACATGTCATGTCTCTATGTGCAGTAGCTTCGTTCTCCTCTCTCAGCACTCCCCTACACTTCGCGTCTTCTACACAATCACATGTCATGTCTATGTGCAGGTAGCGTTTCGTTCCTCCTCTCTCGCAGCACTCCTACACTCACCGCGCCTACACGCCACATGTCATGTTTCTATGTGCAGTAGTTTCGCTTTGTACGTTGTCTGTCAGTCACCTGTAGTAACGCGCAAGCGTTTTATGTATATAGATTAAAGCAATTTACTTATCATTTAGCGGTTTTAGGAGTGTTTTGTGCTTGTCTTTAACGCAGACGAAGGTTGAGGGTAAATAGGCTGAAGAGACGAGGAAATACTGCCAAGGACTTATATAATATTATGAGGCCATCGTGTCGCGTGTCAAGATTTCAGGTGGAAAATAGGAGTACCTTAACACTATGTTTTCTGTCACTACCGAGAGCGTGAATACCTTTAAATACAAACAAAAACAGATTCGAAGCTGCCTCTCTTGTTTCCGAACGCCAACTAAACTATACGTTGTCATCGGTTATGCTGAAATGGAAATAATTATAAGTACTGAGTGACGAGGCGTTCATACAACACGGTTCCACCGGCATACCTTAATTTTTAAAATATAAGTGTATGAGATCTAAAAAAGGAAGGTTGCTAGGAAAATGTAGACCTTAAATTGTAATTGAGTTAGCAAAAATTTTTTCAACCCTCTCCACCATACGTTCTTAAATTATTTCTTTCTTCTTCTTCTGGCAAATTGCGGTAGTTACATTGTAACACTGTCAGACAGTGGTTGAGATATATCAATATTGAAAGGCTTATCTCGATAGCAGGGTAATCTCAGAGAGAAGCTGAAGTGCAAGTGAGGAGCCCCGCTACAACACGGTTCCCATCCATTGCCTTAATTTTTAAAATATTGGGCCTTAAAAAAGGTTGCTAAGAAAATGTGGAGCTCAAATTGTAGTTAAGTTTGGAAATAAACAAAGAAAGGTGTGAGAGCTAAAAACAAAAGGTTGCCAGGAAAATACCTTTACATCCTTATACTTCTGCTTCCTTAAATATACCGGCTTCTTTCTCTAAAAATAACCCGCTTTACCTAAAAATACTGGTTTCTCTTAAAAAATTACAAGCTTCCTAAATATACCTGCTTTCTAAATATACCGGCTTCTATAAAAATAACCGGCTTTCCTAAATATATGTACCAACCTCCTATTTTTACATTTTATACATACATAAATTTTAAAACATAATTACATAAATTGAAATCTTATCTTTTGATCTTATTTCGTACTAGAATGAACGCAAAAAGCATTTGAATATTATGCAATGAAACTACATATTATGCAAAACCATTATAATTGGTTTTTAATGAAAACGCCTGTCGTGGCGCAGAGGCACAAGCGTGCGACTGTAAACGCGACAGGTTGTGGGTTCGATTCCCCACTCCAGGAAATGTAAAAGTTTAGTATTTTCATTTACTTGGGTTTAAGTAACAAGGTAAAGCGCGGCGTTGAGTTCCGCCACTCAGCAGGCAATGCCTCAATTCGGCGGAAAGGGGAACGGAGTGCCTTAACACTAGGTTCCTTCTCTGCCTACCCTGCTATATGCGTGGACATAATTATTTTTATCAAACTCTTACGGAACTCGAATTCGGTAGATATATATTATGCAATTCTTTATAATATTTATTCGCACACATAACTCCAATTGTTAAATAATCAACTGGACCTTCCTGGCGCGAAGGTCGTCCGTTTGATTCGTGTGTGATGCAAATATTTATATACGTACTATATACATATAGATGTTTCAATTCAAAAGTACCACAAATGAATAAATGTAAAGATATTTTTATTTAAAAAATATAACGGTAATCCCTGATACGTCTTTTAGCTTCACGCAGTATCCCGCATATAGCAGGGTAGACAGAGGAAACCTGGTGTTAAGACACTCCATTCCACACTTTCCGCCGAATTGAGGCATTGCGTGTTGAGTGGCGGAACTCATCGCACTTTGCCTGAAAGGTTCTCAGTTCGATTAATGTTCTACTGAGTGAATTAATTTTGATGACTATTTTTTTATATGATAAGCGAGTGCTTTCGATGTGATCCTATTTAAATTTAGAGTAGTTTTGTAGTTATTCGTAATTAAGTTACTCTTAAGTGCATTTTATCTGAATTCGGTTTTAATTTTTTGTTAAAAATCTTAATTATTATCTTTAATTATTCAATATAATTATTCAATTTTTTTATATATTTGTGTTTCTATATCTAAATTAGTGCTTCCGGCAATGTATAAAAAAATACATTACTTAAATTGAAAACAAAAAATTCACATAGCACGACAGGCTGGTTAAAATATAATTCCTCCCTGCCGCTGGGTAGCGTTCCGTAAGAGGCGGGTATCCCAGTAGTTAGGTAGTAGGAGGTTCGTCTTCCGTCTCGCGACCACTGTCATGTCAAAGACGAACCGCCAAATATCTAATGATGTATTCCGGTTCGATGGCATGTAAACCAGATTTTCCCCTTTTCCACTCATCCTTTCCCTAAAATGTGGTGGTTCCGATAGCGGACTACTACATTGTCCCTTCCATCTGTATCCTCGTCGGTCTTCAACGCATCTACAACATGTCTGGTGTTGTAGATGTCTATGGGCGAAGGTAACTACTTACCATCAGGTGATACTTTTGCTCGTTTACCATCCGTTATCCATTAAAAAGGAACCTAAGAACCTATTTTTAAGACACTCCGTTCTATTAACATTCTCATTCCGCACCCTCCGCCGAATTGAGGCATTGTGTGATGAGCCGCGCTTTGCCAGGCATTTTTTTGATTACGATATATTATCGTACAATTATTAAGTATATTACTTAATAATCATCAAGAAACCAATGTGCTCAAATCGATATTTGAATCCACGATAATTACAAAATTGTTCTAAAAACAATTTTTTTATAAGGTAGTGATCATCATGTCTGTGTGACAGCGTTGACTGTAAAACGCGATAGTTACGGGTTCATACACGTGAGGGGGAAATATTATATTTAAATTGTTCTCATTTCCCTGCTCTAGTAAAACAAAACTCGGCGTTGAGTTCCGGAACTCTTAATCTTGACACTAGGTTCCCTCTCACTACCCTGCTATGCGACATAAAGAGTGAAGCTCAAACAAAAAGGTACATCTCTTTATGAAAGATTTCTACAAGTGTATATTACACACCTTTATTTAGTTACAAATCTTAAATATTTTGATATCCAAGAGAAACATACATACATAACTTCACGCTGTATCCCGCATATAGCAGGGTAGGCAGTGGGAACCTAGTGTTAACACACTCTGTTGAAGCATTGCGTGCTGAGTGGCGGAACTCAACGCCGCGCTTTGCTTTGGTACCAAGCTCAGGAAATGAAAAATTCCATATAAGGCGGCAGTGATGTATTTTAAAATTAAGTATTATACTTAAATTAATAATATTTAAGGTGTAAATGTAAAAATCTTGTTGTGTAAAATATATCCGCAATTTTTTTATAGTTTAAGGCATGTAAATAAAAATCCAAGTAATATTTTTATCATTCATTTATTATCTATGACAACAAAATAAGATTTACACCTAACATATAATTATATTTAAAAAAAAAAACCACATCGACTTACAAAGAAACCATCGCATCTACACATTTACTATACATTTAAAAAATCACAAAATATTTGAGTGCGACGGACAAACAGACATACTAGTTATATTATATATATAATATTAAAAAAAAAGGACACCGACTTCAAATACAATGCACTAAAAATTATTACGAATAACTCGAAAACAACTCGTCAGAATTTAACTAAATTTAGATGGGACCACATCAAAAGCACTAGCTATCATATAAAAAAAGAATCATCAAAATCGGTACACCCAGTAAAAAGTTACACATAAAAATACAGTCGAAGTCGGATAAGAATAGACATACAAGTATAACACAGATAATTAAAATTGTTATTATAAACATTTTTTATCTGTATAAGTGACAGATTACATGAAGGTTACAATATTCATAATATCATTTAAAATTTACAACATTTAAATATTTAAAAACATCGAATTATCCAAAACTATGTTAAATTTGGTGTTCTTCCGCTTACAGTGGCGACGATTGTATTGTGTTTTCTTTTTTTTTTTTAATTTAGTGACAACAGCTAAACTATATTCAGCCAGGCAAAATAATTAAGATTTTAACGAAAAAAAATCGATTTTAAATAGAATACACTAAAAAATACAATTATTACGTAGTAACTTATCTGAATAAATTAGTTCATCCTGTAAAAAAGTTATTTTTTGTGTCAACAGCTGAATAATATTCAGCAAACCCGAGAATAGTTCAGACTTTAACGAAAAAAACCGATGTTAAATAGAAAATATAATGCACTAAAAAAAACAATTATTACGAATAACTCAAAAACTATTCATCTGAACTTATATAAATAAATAAATTAGTTCATCGTGTAAAAAAAGTTATGCGATATATAAAAAACAGGCGAATTGGGAACCTTCTCTTTTTTTTTGATGATAGTTAAAGAAGGCAAAGAGTCTGTAAGAGTGAGACATTATAACATATATATAGTGTTATTATTGCCATTACTCGTTAAAAAAAATAAAATAAATAGATAAACACATAATAACATACTAAATTTAAAAAAAAATTATCATAGTTTCGCTTCTATCGTGTATAATCTGTATTTTTTTTTAATTTCATACTTTAATAATAAACATATAAAGCTACATATATACATATAAATAAAAGAGTATATTCAGAAGATGTATAAAGATTTGAACGTATTAGGACTTAAACCCACGCCTTTTGGAAACCGTCCAAAGACTGTAATCACTAAGCCATGTGTTCTTATCTCTACGTCGAAACCCTTATACGGTTGTTACAACGTTATCTATGTTGTTAGCATCTCTGTAAAGAGATTTTTACAAATTTCTGCTACACAAAGATTATTTCAAAGAACAATCATTTGGCAAGAGAGAATGCTATTTATTAAATATTTTTCTACTTTTAAAGTTTTAATCACACGCTTAGGAAACGAAAATGTATATATATATATATATATATATATATATATATATATTATATTTCTTTAAGAAAACACAATACACTACCGTCCAGTAAGTATAGAATAAATACTAAAATGACATTTACATCTATATTATTAATAATCCTTTCACCAAAAAGGAACATTTGAAATCGTAGTAAATATATTTATAATTAATAATTACTAATATAATATAATAATAATTTTTAAACACATTTAAATATGTATATAAATTTTAAATTATTTTTTTTAATGTATTTTTTTACAAATTTCCTCTAAAATTTCCGTTTACAATATCGCGAATGTGGCAACATTGAGTTTTTTAAACTGAATGTTGCCAGTTTTTTTTATTAAGAATAGAAAATATTTTTTCTCACAAGATTTATTCATATTTACAATATTATTGAAGATATTTCGCTATTTGATAATATATATACAATTTTATGTAAACTATAGGCCAGGCTTAAAACCAAGCGTGAATATATTAATAAGTTGAGACACATACACCTTTTTTTTCTAACATTAATAGGCATTAGCTTAATTTTAAAAGTGAATGAATGACTTTATAAAAAATCAAATAAAAGAAAGTTTAAAAAAAAAGTATTTACATACATACATACATAGCTTCATTCTGTATCCGGCATATAGCAGGGTAGGCAGATGTAACCTAGTGTTAAGACACACCGTTCCCCACTTTCCGCCGAATTGAGGCATTACGTGCTGAGTGGCGGAACTTAACGCCGCGTTTTGCCTTGTTACCAAACCGAGGATATAAAAAATTCCATTGACTGGAGTGGGAATCGAACCCACAACCTGTCCCGTTTAGTCATGCTTGTGCCTCTGCGCCACGACAGGCGTCAAAAGTATTTAAATACCATAAACACAATACAAATTAAATTTTAATTTCATAATACATGTTCTGAACATGCATTCAATATATTAACATATTCACGCCTGGTATGGATATATTTATTAATTTATAATTAAACAAAAAGCTTGCACTAAAAATTGCATTATTACAAATAACTCAAAAACTTGTCAGATCTTAACTAAATTTAAATGGGACCACATCAGAAGCACTAGCTATCATATACAAAAAGAATCATCAAAATTGGTTCAGCCAGTAAAAAGTTATTTAGTAAAAATACAATCGAACTGAGAACCTCATAGCGCAGTAGACAAGAATTGTTTTCTAAGTGTTGGTTATAAGCTCAAATATTATCCGAGAAATTATTAAACGGCTTTTAAAATTGGCCTAACTTAGTGTTAAAATACTATACTCTCTCGAAAGCGAAACATTGGCGATAAGCGAAAAGTTGGCGTAACTGAACGCCGCGTTTTGAGAAATGAAAATTATTGAAATAAACGTAGCAGTGGTTGTATTTTTTAACTTCACGCTTTATCCCGCATATAGCAAGGTAGGCAGAGGGAACCTGAGAACCTAGTGTTAGAACACTCCATTCTCTTTCAACAAACCCGTTCCACACTTTCCGCCAGATTGAGGCATTGTGTGTTGAGTGGCGGACTCAACGCTGCGCTTTGCCTTGTTACCAAACCCAGAAAATGAAAGTACTACATTTCCTGGAGTGGGAATCGAACCCACAATCTGTCGCGTTTACAGTCGCACGCTTGTGCCTGTGCGCCACGACAGGCGTTATATAATCATACCTATAATGATTCCCTGATTGAGAATCCAACTCATTACCATAGTCTTTACAGTCAAAACATTATCCCACACACCACGATGGCCTAAAAATATTTATTTAACGCAAAATTATATTTTTGTTAGTTTTCTAAGAACCATTTACGTTTGTTGCGCAAAAAACGTATTAGGGTTGTGCGTCGTGCCAAGTTGTTATTGTTTACCAACTTTATGTCACTTTATGAATTATTATTTATTTTACACTTAAAGTGTTAAGTGTTGTGACGCCAAAATATGTTTACGTATGAGTTTTCGACGTGAGGAAGAAAGAAATGACGTATTTCTATTTTTTAGCTTCACGCTGTATCCCGCATATAGCAGGGTAGTCAGAGGGAACCTGAGAACCTAGTGTCAAGACACTCCGTTCTCATAAGACTTCCGTTCCTCACTTTGCCCCGTATTGGGGCAATGGGTGCTAAGTGGCGGAACTCAACGCCGCGCCTTGTTACCAGAGCGAAGAAAAGGAAAATATTAAATATTATAAATATTGTAATAATTTAATATTTTCATTTCTTAGAGTGAGAATCGAACCCACAACCTGTCGCGTTTACAGTCGCACGCTTGTCCTTCTGCGCCACGACTGATATTTATTAAACATTTCTTTGAAATAATTTACATAATGCCTCAACTCGGCGGAAAGTGGGAACGGAGTGTCTTAACACTAGTTTCTCGCGTTCCCTCTGCCTATCCTGCTATATGCGGGTTACAGCGTGAAGTTAAAAAAAAACAAAAAGTTTACTATGACTATCCTATGCGGAATAACGCGTAAAACTGCTTTTTAAATAAAGTTATTCATCCCAGTAGGAACCCACGACCAATCGCATAAACACACATTGTCACTGCACTACGATGGCTTCAGACTTATTTACTTTAAAAACCAAAATTACAGATATGGACAGACAAAGTGTGTCACGACCTTTGACCCTTCGAGCTCACCTCAAGGTCGACGGGCTCCTTCAGTAACCTTTGCCTTGACTTTAAAAAAATACTTTCTTATATAGACACAGTTTAAAATTCATTTATTTTATATAGAGAGAACTTAGGTGTTAAAATACTCCGTTCTCTTTTCTTTGAATGGATGGAAATGCTGTAACACAGACTGGCTGGCACAGACTGTAACCGCGACAGATTGTGAGTTCGATTTCTACTCCAGAAAATGAAATTTTTCATTTCCTGGGCTTAGTAACAAGGCAAAGCGCGGCGTTGAGTTCCGCCATATAGCACGCAATGCCTCAATTGGGCGGAAAGTGGAGAACGAGTGTTATTATATAAACCCTGCTATGTGCGGGATACAGCGTGAAGATAAAAAAAAATGGTTATTTATATATTTTGTTAACTATACAAATTATTTACGATGTAAAAATGTTTAACAAATATTATTTAAATATTCATTTTTAATTATAGGATGAATGAGTAGAGTAAGTCAAAAAAATGTTTTCATTTCAAGCGTCAATATAGATTTGTACATTCAAGTATTTTGAAGTTTTTTTTTTTTTATTATATTTTAATTAATAAATGATAAATGATAAAGATCGTTGTCTTAAGTCGTTTCGTGGCAAAAAATCGAAATCATGATTTTATTGATTAGGTCCCTACAATTGTAAAGGTGGGAGTGCTTGATACTAGGTTCTTCGTAAAAAATATAAAACCATCCCCAATAAGGATTAGAACTTGTAACCAACCAAGACAATCCATTAAAAAAACTAAATTAATATTATCTGTGAATTACTATATATAAAGTAATATATCTATACAAGCTTGAATTTAAAAAAAAAATTAACCTACATAAACTTTGCTATATCATTTTCAACAATTTCAAAATATTTACTATATAATATTATATTACAATTGAAAAAAGCAAATAAAAAATAAAAAAAAAATAATAATAATAATCTATTCTTTTATAATTTAAAAAAAAAGTCATAAAAATATTTAATCTGTATGTAGCAAATAAATCTTTAACCATAAACAAATAATAAAAAAAATAAAGGAAACCAAATAAAAAAATAATGCATATTGTACTATAATGTGTATTTCTTCAAATATCGCCATAAAATATTTAGTAAAAATAAAAAAAAAAAAGACATTAATATTTAGACACACAATATTTACAGTTCATAATTCAATATATGACTCTTAGGCTCAATTCATATTGATGTTCTGAAAATATATCAAATTGTACCGAATTTGGTAAAAAAGCCAAGTTCTTTTAATAAAAAATGAAAAAAAGACAAAACATATAAAAATTTGAGAATAGCAAGAATCGAAGCTGCACCTCATGGATACCGTTCAATCGCTAACCACAAAGCCATACGTTGTTATCTCACTATGTCGAAATTCTTATACAGTTACATACATACATATATAGCTTCACGCTGTATCCTGCATAGAGCAGGGTAGGCAGAGGGAACCTAGTGTTAAGACACTCCGTTCCCCACTTTCCGCCGAATTGAGGCATTGCGTGCTGAGCGGCGGAACACAACGCCGCGCTTTGCCTTGTTACCAAACCCAGGAAATGAAAAAATCCATTTCCTGGAGTAGGAATCGAACCCACAACCTGTCGCGTTTACAGTCGCACGCTTGTGCCTTAAGATAAGACAGACGTATTATACGTTAATTACAACATTATTAGCGTCTCTGTAGAGAGATTTTTACAAATTTTTACTACACAAAGATTATTTCTAAGAAAAATCGTTTGGCAAGAGAGCTATATATTAAATATTTAAGGGTCATTCACATATTTATTATAAGAAACTAGAATTTTTATTATAAATATATGAAAAACCCATTATATTATTTATTTTTTGAAGTTTTTAAAGTGTTAATCCCACACTTAGGAAACGAAAAACATATTTAGAAAACGTATAAAAATTTGAACGCAGCAGGACACGAACCCGCGCCTCTTGGAAACCGTCAAAGCGCTGACCACTAAGCCATGCGTTCTACATCCGGCTGCGTCGAAAATTTTTATACGTTTTCAAAAACATGAAAACCATCATCTTTAATAATGTTAAAAGAGAACGGAGTGTCTTAACACTAGCTTCACAGCTTCTCTCTACCTACCCTATACTATATGCGGGATACAGGCTGAAACTAAAAAAAAAAAATATATATTTTTACCAAATTCAGAACACTCTATATAACCAACAGTACAAAAACACGAATTGACATATAAATAATAAATAATTAAATTTTCTATCTAACATAAATATATCTAAGTCTTACTGTATATACATGTCTACTTAAATCATAACATTGTGCTCACAATTAAAAAAAATGCCCACTAAATTTAAAAAGAGCCAAATTTAAAAAAAAACCCTCGCCATGTTGGTTAAATCTCTTATATATATATAATAAGCTAAATTAACTAATGTATCGCACTTTTCGAATTATAGGGACCTAAACAAATACACGATACGACTTGAGACAGCGATCTTTATCGACTTTGATTAAAAACAGCAATATAATTAAATATAATTTAAAAAAAAATATTTATTTATAAACTGATGTACAAATCTATATTGGCGTTTTACGAAATTGTTTTTTAAATAGGTCACTATAGTTCTAAAGGTGCAATATGTATGAATTTTCTATATGTAAACATACTTAAAAAAAAAAATTGAGTCTGTCAAAGAATATCCAAAAAAAAAACATACAATTTTAGATATGTCGTATAGTTCAAATTAAAAAAAAAGTAAAATACTATATATATATATATATATATATATATATATATATATATCTTTCTAAAATTTATACAATTTAAATTTTTTTTTATAGCATTCACACACAGGATAAGAGAAATATTTTAGAAATATTAAAAATTTTAACATAGCAGGATTCGAACCCGCGCCTCTTGTATACCGTTTAATCACTCTAAACGATTAAGCTAAGCTATATGTTCTTATTGAATTACATCAACATTTTTAAAACAAAAAAAGAAAATCGATTTCAAATAAAATGCAATAAAAAATTAAATTATTACAAATAACTCAAAAACTACTCATCAGATTCAGATCATCAGATTTTAACTAAATTTGAAACCACATCAGAAGCACTAGCTATCATATAAAAAAAGAATCATCGAAATTGGTTCATCCAGTAAAAAGTTATTCCTTCATTTTCTCAAATTAGCTAACAACAAAAATAAGTTGTAACATGCGTATAAGAATTTCGACGCAGCCGGATGTGGAACGCATTGCTTAGTGGTTAGATTTGGACAATACACAAGAGGTATGGGTTCGAATCCTGCAACATCAATTTTCTATACATTTCTAAATATTTAACTTTTACACTAATATAAGAAAAATTAATATATATATATTTTTATTTAATATACAGGGTGGTATTTTTTTTTAAATAATTCAATTTAAAAATAACATGTACTATACATTTATTAAATAGTAATAATATAGAGAACATACTTTTTTTAAAAAAATAGATTATAATAAATTCATGTTGCAGGCTAATTTTATGAAAAAGAAAAAAAAATTCACAGATAAAAAAAAAAATATCATAAAATGTAGATTCAAAATATCTAAAAGAATAAATTTAACACGTTCATGCCGGCGTGTACCATCTGGCTCGCGCTAGACCGCCTCATTGGGCGTGTACTACCGGTGTTTCGAATTCGATTGTGCTTTTAGACACTAATAAGTACGTTAAACGTACATAGTCAAAGTCAAAGTCAAAGTCAAATAATTTTATTCAAAATAAGAAGTTACAAGCTTCATTTTTTGAACGTCAAATAATTTACAATTATAAAAAACGTTCTTTTTTTGAATAAAAGTTATATTTAATAACATATTATAAATGTAACTTTAGAATCGATAAAATTAACAGAATAATTCAATATCATTTCAAATTCATTTGGTAAAATATTTCAAGCAAAGCGAAATTAGCGCGCCGCCAGATAATAAAGAATTGTAAACCATTGTCGAATATAAAAAAAAAAAAAAATAGTCCCGCTGAGTTTCTTGCGCCGGTTCTTCTCAGGTCAGGCATTAAATTTAGTGAACCGGTGGTAAATTATTTGACGTTCGAAAAATGAAGCTTGTAACTTCTTATTTTGAATAAAATTATTTGACTTTGACTTTGACTTTGACCAGATGAAGCGCGAGATTGTTTTACGCGCCGCCTGGTGGTGTATCAAATGAAAAAATGCGCCGGCGGGAACGTGTTAAGGAAGTACATTTTAAAATTTTCCTATTAAAAAAAAACTTCATAAATTTCGCTATATATATAAATAATCAGGCAGATATTTTATAAAATATAACATCTATATCGTGAATAACTTGAAAAGTCAAAATAATTTTTTAAGATTTAACTTTATCTGTTCTTACGTCATTTAAATACTTTTTTATATGACATTTTTGCTAATGCCTATTCATATTAAAAAAAAAAAATTATATACAAGTCCACTTATCAACCTACTCACGCCTGGCATATATTTCATAATTTAATATATTTTCAAAATTGTTATAATATATTACAATAAATGTGCGTAAAATATGTTCTTATCTATTCATATTCAAACGAGGTCCAGTTTTCTTAAAAAAAAAAAGAATACAGAAAGAGTTTCTTTATGTAATACAAATATATATTTTTTAATTTACTAAAAAGAGAACACTTAATATATAATTAAAAATTACTTTTAAAAATACAAAAATGTTTGTGTTAGTTTACAAGATGAGTCGAATTGTGTTAAATTTATGAAAAAAAAAAAAGAACAACAACAACAGATAAAAAATACAATAAATAATAATAAACTGAAACTAACAAATAATACATAGAGATATATAATTTAAAAAAAGAGAGACAGAGAGAACGAACAACGGACCAATAGGAAACCTCCAAGTCCACAAACCATTAAATTACAAAAATAAAAAAAAAATAATAATTTAAGCATATATTTGATTAGGAAGCGAAAATTTACAATAAAAATAGCTAATATTTGGAAATTTACACGCACTCTACGAGCGTATGTCCGAGACACGCCTGTTCGAAGAGGCAGAGCACTTTATGGACCAGCTCGTACTGTTCTGAGTTTTGGACCATACCGCCTCTGTTTAAACGCATGTTACAAACTATACCCAAAACATCTACTTTGTGCTCGAATCGCAGCTGTTTTATCCCGTTGAGGATAGCTATGAGGCAGCCTGTCCTGCCCACGCCCGCACTGCAGTGAACTATGGTCGGAGGACAAATATTATCCACGGAGAAGTTAAGCGGAGAGGATACACTGACCTGCACCGGGCACGGAACCTGCTCCTCCAGCGGCGGGAACACAAACTTGGGACTCGGTCTCGGACTATCACTACACATGCACTGTTCGTCCGTCACATCACTAGCCTCACTAAAGTCGTAACTACCCTCGCGAAGGATGTCCAGACTGAGGTTTAGTAACGCGTTCACATCCCTGGGACACTTGTGGTCCGCCCAGTTGTGGAACCAGTAGTGGTACACCGTCAGAGTGTCCTCATACACGCCGCGGTACGCATAACTCATTTCTATCTTCCTGATGGAGTAACCAGCTTTTGTTATGATGCCAAAGTTCTTCAAGTGGAAGCCGGTTTGAGAAATATGTACATTTCTAAAGAATATTTCTTCTCCGTGGTCTAACGGTAGATATTTCTCGCATTTCTGTTGTCCGCACTCTATGAAGTTGGTGAGCATGACTATCTTTTGGACGACGTCGGTGGCGTGTGGGTTTTGGGAGCGAAACTCTGAGTTGTTTTGTCGGATCATCAACCAGAAGTCGTAGACGGTGTTCTGGAGAGGTCCCTGTGTTGCGATGTAGCTGTTTTTGGTGAACTCATGACCCTGGAAATATATTTAAATTGTATCATTTAAGGTGCCAATCACCGCGATCTATTGAATACTTGCTGAAAGGCCAGCTAGTAGACCATTTGATGATAGTTCAGCGAAAATAGCCAAAGGCCATTTTTAGCAGTTACATAAACTAAAAGTCTTAACGTTACAAATTCATAAGAAGGTAAAAAAATATTCTTTTCCTTAAAGTGTAAATACAAGAGAAATAAATAGACAATGGCAAAAAACAACACGTAATTTAACTAACCTTAATATAATTGGCATTAATGTATCCCTCATTGTTCCCGTCTTCCAAACGCAAGATGAACCTCGAGTGCTCGTTGGGGAGGATCTCTTTATACCTGTTCTTATGATGAGAACCAGACACTATTGGTTTCTCCTGATAATTTGTGGGCAACTCCCAGAATTCCCGATGAAGATTCCTTAACATCAGTTTCTGGTATTCAGAGCATGGTTGACTTATAACTGGCTGAGGTATAACCATTTCATTTTTCCTCTTCTCGGCTTCTTCATTCACTCTGCCGTCGCAACAAGGCTCCCCTTCACTGGGACATTTCACCTCGGAGTAACCATTTTGGAAGATTTCGTTCAAATCCTTCAACTGTTGTCGCGTTAGAACGCTCGATGCGTTTTGGAGATGCTGCATATTTGCCAGATATATTCTAAACTCCTCAGACGTGCTCTGCGGGCTCAGAGGCTTCGTGGTAATGTTCCTGATGAAGCCGCTTTGGGTAGTAGAGTCTTCTTGCCGACCGAAAGCGTATATGATCTCATTTTCTTGATCCCCGCCTACGTATGTCAGATTTTGTGCGTATTCTTGATCGTTGTACGACGACGACCATAAATTATCATGAGATCCAAAACCTATGCCTTTCTCTGTCGTTCGTAATCTCGATCGATCTTTGTAAGATTTAGGAATAAGGTTTTCCGTGCTTAAAGATTTCCTATGTTTCTCCTGATGCGGTATCTGTGTTAGATGCGCTAAGTTGGGATCTATTATAATTTCGTCGAGTTCCAGATCCCTGGGCTCCTGTGGTTGAATGTTTAACGTTAAAGAGGTGTTCGAGCTGCGTCTCTCCAAAATGCCTCTTCTTGGTTCGATGTCGATACTATGATTACTGTTATATCTGCTCAAGTTGCTCGTGGATGCATCTAAGTTATAGTTCGAGATACTCAGACTCCGGTTGGTTGACAATTGGGGGTTCGATGTGGTGATGTTTAACGTCAGGGACGTATTAGAACTTCTGCGTTCTAATAAACCCTTTTTCTGATTGAGTTTCGGATCTCTATTTAGAGAACTATTACTCGAATGTCGACTTAAATTGTTTGATGACAATATATTTAAAGTTAAGCTGTTATTTGATCCGCGACGTTGTAATAAGCAGTTTTTGGAAACTTCCCCAGAAAGATTCGTGTTGGACGAGCATATGACCCTAGTTGTTGGGGTTAAGTGATCAGTGGGATTGATGGAGGCGCTTGAATCTCGTCTGTCTAATGATAATTTCTTTTGCGTCCTGTCATTATTTAAACTGAAATTCGATATACTAGTTCTAACAGTCGCTAAGTTATGGGAGGATGCGCCGGCGCTACTCAAAGAGCAATTAGACCCCTGAAGACTATGCGTACTGAGCATTAAACTTTGATTGGAATTCCTTCTGTGTAACTTTTTCACAACTTTTTCATCTTCGGCGCTGGGTTCAAAATCATCCGAAGGAACGCCTTCTGGTAGTGTTTTTAGGTTCGTACTAGAAACACTCAGATTCTGTTTGTAATTCAGAAGATTAGAGCCGAGAGTTTGACCGGATTCTATATGGAACCCAGGTCGATTATCTACACCTGATATATTTATCTCTGGAGCATTATCGCTCATGTTTTCATCAAAGGAACCCATAGTGCGTGAGCCCATGCGAGATGTGCCAGGTTGGTACAACATTAAGGTAGCATGGTTTTCACGCAAAAATATCCCACTATCTTGCCCTTTCATAAACAATCTTCGTTGCTCGGCACTCGATTGTATTGAATTGTACCCAATTTTACCACCAGACAGGTCATGTTTTGCATTCTTTTGAGCTAAAATGCGTTTTAATTGCCGTTTTGGCGTATTGGGCACTGATATAGAATTCTGTGGAACTTCCAAAGATTTCTTTTGTGGTAACGAAAGATTGACTGTCTCAGAGGAATCTAATGACGTGGCCTTCACTTTTAACGTGGGCGTTTTTACTTTCTTCTCTTCAGCGTCTGTATATAACTTTTCGAACTCTAACAATTCCTTCTCTAAATCACTGTCTCGCTTTGACAAATCTATCGTCAGATTTCGTAAATTTTTTCCTTTCCTTTTGGTCTGAGTTTCGGCAAATGTAGTCGCGCCTTCTTCAGGAGGTGGTAACTGTTATCTCGAATTCCTTCGGCGAAAACCTGGGCGCATGTCTAAAAATGACTGAGTGTGTCTGAACCCTGCTCCAAACTTTTCTTTGTTTAAGATCTGGGTGACTTCGGTTCAATTCCTCCACCTTTTCTTTTGGTCAACACGAATTTGAACGCGGGTCGTTCTTTCGCTGGAGACTTTAGATGTCTGTCTATACTCTCACAAGACGTGCTCACATCTTGATTTTTATACGCCTCATTCATTTGATCTTTCATTTGCTTCGCGACCGCGACACTTCCAAATTCTGTTCGATAATTTTTGCATTATCCGAGTCTAGAGATATAGATTTTAATCGTTGTCTTCTCGCATGTGCCGAGTTGGAAATCGTTAATTCACGTCTTTCTTCCTTCATCTCCAACTGAACAGCATCTACTTTGGCACAGCAATCTACTACATCCTTATCTAACGCTAAAATCTTGGCTCCTCCGTTTTTGATATCATCACATTTCGTAACATTTATTTCGACATTTTTTAAATTCGTATCGCAACTATTATGTCGTCTGTACTTTTTCACTTCCTTATCCGCAGGAGGAGTGAATCTTTCTCTCTCTATAGAGTTTCTACCTCCATACCGTTTGGGTCTGGGGGAAATACGTGATGCATTCTCTTCAATGCAAGTTTGTTCAAATGTGAAATAGTTTTCTTTATTATAACTATGAATCTTAGGACTAGGTCGAGCACTGAGCACTCTGGGTGAACTCGGCTTATCAGATATACCATTGGTTCTACTTCTATTGTCACCCAGACCTTTAGGAGATTGCGGAACCTCAGCGTCCCGAGGAGTGTCGGGAAAAAAGTTGGGAGATCTGACACTGTCGTAGTACACCGATTTAGGAGAGGGTTCAGTGAAAAATGAGGGTGATGTCACCTCGGGAGGAGTGAAAAACCGCGGAGAGCTTTCCGCTATGAGTTTTGGTGAAAAATCGAATTTAGGACCGGACACTTTTGCGGAACTACATTCAATGACGCGGGGGGAGTTTTGCATTTCGAGCCTTTCTTGCTGTCCCTCGATAGGCAAGCCTTCGTTGACGCTGCACATGTTGAGCCTCGTGCTGACAGACCGGAACCTCCGCAGGTTCCCGGGGGACATGTCCGCGTCGCCCTCGCGCGGGGACGATGGCAATCGCTCGCTCATATCCTTAGGTTTCTCGCTTTCTTCACTCAACTTTCTTAACGACTCAGTATCGAATCCGAACACTTCTTTGTCTTCCGGCTTCGCGCTACCCACGAACGGGGACTTCTCGTCTTTTTCGAGTGACGGTGATCTCGTAGCACTATATTTCTTCGCCCGCGATTCCCTTTGCTGGTCCAAAAGGAGATCCGAGCTGACAATTTGCGCTAAAGGGCGGGGTAGGGCGGAATATTTGTATTCGAAGGGGCGCTTGTGTATCCACTGCTCAGGAAGAGGTAATTTAGGGATTCCCCGATAGTCGAGCTGTCGCGGAGCTTGTGAGCTCGAGGGTTGAGGACTATCGGACTGTTGGGGAACAGTGTTTTGGTTGTAGTTCTTAACTGTGAGAACGTGGGCAGAAGGCGGGGGCTTAGCGGGGGGCTGCGGGGGATCGGGCGCGGGGGCGGACGCGAGGGGGGCGCGCAACAGCGACGGCAACGGGGGAGGCCCCGTGCGAGTCACCAGCGTCCTACCGCCGTACACTACGTGCACCTGGAATTTAAAGACACACGTTATAGAATTATGATCTAATGTTTACGTGGCATACAACTTTATTCAAAATTATAAATACTCGTATGTGTTACTTTTAAAATACAATTTTATTTAATTATTTAGAGCAGATCTAATAATGCGCTGTGGGTTGAACTTAATGTAAGTGCGATTGGTTGTTCGTTCGATCCCCACACTTGAAGATATAAATTATTTTTATTACTCCGCTTTGGCAGGCCAAAGTTTCGCACTAAACATGCAATGCCTCTTGGAACCTGAGAACCTAGTGTTAAGACACTCCGTTCTCTTTCAACAATGCCTCTATTTCGTGCGGTAAGTAGCAAAAGTATTCCACAGTATATTCTCTCTGACTACCCTGCTATCCTACAAAGCAGGGTAGTCACATAGCCAAAAGACTTGATCAAGTCCTTAGTTTCCACATACCTGTGTAACAGGAGGCGTGTGTACGGGCGGCGGAGCACGCTTGGCGCGGCGGCACAGCGCGAGCAGTGCGAGCAGCGCGGCCGCCAGCGCGCCGCACCACCACCCCGCCTGCGCGCCCCACATCCCACCACCCTCACATCTGGTGGGAGAAGGAACAATGTTGATGAATAATCTTGGAATATCAATTGATTTTGAAACCTATCGAGGCTCAAGCGTGTGGTTGTAAACGCGACTGGTTGTGGGTTAGATTCCTACTCCAGAAAATGACAAACGTGAAGCAAAAACTTTGGATCCCTTTAAGAAAATTACCCAGACGGAGGAGCATGAAACTTGGCACACTTATAGTTTATATAGAGGAGTGCAGAATGCTTATATTTATAAAATAGTCAATAAAAAGTATATTAAATTAATAAAATAAATGTTACACACACACTACCATGGTTTGACATCCATGTTAATACATGACACAGACAATGCATTGTTAACGCGTCAACGGGGACACTAGTAATAATTAATATATAATATTTTCATTTCCTAGCTATGGAAACGAGGCAAAGCACGGCGTTGAGTTCCGCCACGCAGCACGCAATGCCTAATTCGGCGGAACGGAAATGAGGTTCCCTATGTTCTGTTACCCTGTTATGCGGAAAAAAACGTGCAAAAAAATTAGTTATCGGTGAATATATTGTAAGGACAGTTACAAAGTTAGATATTTATACAACAAGTGTCTAATATCAGATGTAGGGTACAATATGATCAACGCCTGACAATGGGAATGGAAACATAAACACACTGCTTAAACTTTTCTTGCCAGGTTAACATAGTAATCCATCCAACATTAAACCTGCACATAACAGAGTAGGCAGCAGTGGCGAGGGGTGAAAATTTTAGTTAGGCAAGCCGGTAAATTAAAGGAAGCCGATGTATATTTAGGGAAGCCGGTATATATAATTAGGAAAGCCGATAAGTTTTAGGGAAGCCGACATATATAGGGAAAGTGGTATAGGATGTCAAGGCATTTAGTAATTTCACTATCGAATTTTGGTGATGAACTTTTTTTTAGGTTTAAAAGATGTCAGAGCTTGTTTTTTGTGCATTTTTATAGCTAATATTTTCCTGGCGACCTTTTAACTCTCACACCTTGTTTGACTTTGTTTTTGGGAGCTCCACATTTTACTGGTGAGCTTTTAGGTCTCTATTTATTTACTTTGAAAAAGTTAGGCAAACCGGTGGGAACTCCGAAGTTGTATGGACCCCTCGCCACTGGTGAGCTTGGGGAACCAGAAGTAGTGCTGAATACTCCGTTCTCTTAAGATTTCTGTTTCCTAACTTCCCCCGAATTAAAAAAAAGATATAATATATATAATTGAATATATATACACAACAAGGAAGGTTAATAATAATGTTCTCCTATTTAATTACCACCAATTCCGCAAATGTAATAAAAAACAAACTTCCATAGTACATTTAACAGCTTTTTGATCTACTTCCTTTTACCAACGTTTTAACATATCACATTCCTTTTTGAATATTCACTTTAAAAAAAAGCAGTTTTGGAAAACATTATAAAGATTTACCAGCAGACAAAATTTTAACAGGTTTCAAACCTTTGACTTTTGGAAGCATTAAATTACTCTAACCACTAAACCACAAGTATTAAATGTAACATATATATATATATATATATATATATATATATATGCTATATATATATTTATATATATATACCATATTGCGCTATATATATTTTAACATCACGCTTTGTATCCTGCACATAGCAGGGTAGGCCAGAGGAACCGACGTGTTAGACAGACCTCCGTTCCCCACTTTTCACTCAGAATTAAAGGCATTGCGTGCTGAGTGGCGAATATCACCGCCACTTTATTGCAAAAACCAAGGAAATTAATTTTTAATTAATACTAAACTACATTTCCTGAAGTGAGAATGGAACCCACAACCCTATCGCGTTTACAGTCACTTACGCTTGTGCCTCTGCGCGACGACAAACGACTAATTACTACTATAAACTTTTGTTTTTATATTTATCTTTAACAATTACTCATAATAACGAATACAATATTATTCATTTGTACTATTGTTTATAATTTTTTCTTTAGTAACACTTAGAAATAAATATCCTGCAAGAAAACCCATTACAGTAGCTAAAACCACATCAATGAAGAGTTTCAAATTAACCGACAAAATTATTAGTAATCCCATACTAATATTATAAAGAGATGTAAGTTTGTTTTGTCACGCTTTCACGCCAAAACTACTCAACCGATTATCATGAAAATTTGTACACATATTCTTCAGAGGAGGTATTAAAAGGTATACGATACTTTTCATTTAAAAAAACATATTTTTGGCAATCATGATTATTTGAATGACTAGCACATTGCTACGGCAACGCATATTTTACAAGTTATTATAATTACTAGTTCCCGTTAACGCGTTAATAACGCGTTGTCTATCAATGTATATGTCACTTTATATGGATTGTATATATGTCATATGTGTCATGTCACATCATATGGACACTTTACATGGATGTCACACCATGGTAGTGTGTGTAACATTTATTTCATTAATTTTATATATTTTTTTATGTTTTTTTTAAAAAAATTATCATTGCGCACTCTACGCTATATATAAACTATAAGTGTACAGAAGTTTCATACTCCATAATCCCACATAATTTTCGTATAACGGATCCAAAGTTTTTCCTACACGTATTAATATATAGATTGCCTAACATTAATCCAATATTATTATCAATATGTTATCATTTTACACAACATTAAGACATAATAATATGTTGACGTAAAAAAAATTAAAAAAAAAAACTTCAATTAAAATGCACATAACTCAAAAAACTAAACACAAAAACCACATCAGAAGAACTAGCTATCGTAAAAAAAGGAAACATCAAAATTGGTTCAGCCAGTATAAAGTTAGTAACACATAAAAAAACAGTCGAATTGATAGCCTCCTCTATATCAAAGTCGGTCAATAAGTATCTAGTATACAATATAACTTCACAATGTATCCATATAGCAGGGCCCAGGCAAAGGGAAGCCTAGTGTAAAGTAAGACACTCCGTTCCCCACTTTCCGCCGGAGTGAAGCGTACGTGCTGAGTGGCGGAACTCAACACCTTGCTTTGTTATCGAAGCAGAAATAAAGAAATACTAAACTTTTATTTTCATGCGTGGGGAATCGAACCACAACCTGTCGCGTTTACGGTGCACGCGTGTGTGTCTCTGCGCCACGACAGGCGTTACAGTATACAATATAAACAGGATGTAATTAGCAAGTCATTATCAAAAATAAACATTGATAATTTGTAATAAATGTTTTAAAATAGTCAAAATAAATACTTTTTCGCATCATCCACTTTTTGTTTGGTAGTTATTAGAAGAACACTTGAGTGTTAAAGACTTACTCCGATCTCTTTTCCACAGAATTCAAGACATTGCGTTTGAGTTGCGGAACTTAACACCGCGCTTTGTCTTGCCAGAGCTAAGAAATGAAAATAACTTAAATATTATAATTTTAAGTGGGAATTGAACCTACAACCAATCGCGTTTACATTCAGACTCCGCTGTGAAAGTAATCTTTCACTAATAATCTATAAATACATGAAGCAAAAACTTTTTGGATCACTTTTACGTAAAATACGCGGACGAAGAGGTGCATGAAACTTGCTTTTACTATAGTTTATATAGGCAAGGGAGTGCACAATGATAATGCACAATGATTTTAATTATTTAAAAAATATATATTAAATTATATTAATGAGAGTGTGTTACACACACTACCATGGTTTGACATCCATGTTTATATAAAGTGACATATATGTCACTACGCAATGCGTTATTAACGCACCAATTGCAGGGACACTAGTGTAGAATTTAACTGGTGGTAGAGATTCTTTGACGTTGCCATAGCAACACTTATTTTACGTAATTATAATTGCCTAACATTAATCAATATTTTTTATATTTATCATTTTTACACAATATTATGACAATATATCGGTGATTCTCAACCTTTTTTTGTTGCGGCATGTTATTTATCGATTTCCAAAATTTGACAGACATACAAAAGTGCCGTGGCACAGTGTTGAAATCACTGCATCTATGAAATGACTTCATGAAAATTAAATTTAAACAAAGAGAAAACCGATATCAAATAACATGCACCTAATTCAAAAACCACTCCTCAGGTCTTAACTAAACTTAAAACAGAGCTTTTTATCTATCATATAAAAAAAGGATCACCAAGAATTAGTTCAGCCAATAAAAAGTTACGCGATAACACACATTGAAATATACAGTCGAATTGAAAACCTTCTTTTTGAAATCGGTCATAAATAATATACATATGCCAGTCCTCCCCTGAATGGGAACGGAACCCACAACACGTCACGTCATGTTTACAGTTAGATAGCCATCACTACGCCGCGATAGCCTCTAACATACAAATATCTATATATAAGCCGTGAAGCAAAACTTACAGCCCACCTCTTTTTACGAAAATTACGCGAACGGAGGAGCATAAAACTTGCTTTTGCCCACTTAGTTTATATAGCGTAGGAGTACAGAATGATAGTATCTTTTAAAATTATACATAAAATATATAGAATTAATAAAATGACGTACACACACTACCATGGTTTGACATCCATGTTTATATAAAGTGACAAATACATAAAATTTGCTAGGACGCGTTATTAAAGCGTCAGCTTGGGGACACTGTAAAGTTAATATAATAAGTCAATTAATCATTATATCTTAGGCTATTGTGTCGCGCAGTGGGACAGTGTGTGACTGTAAACGCGATTAGTTGTTGGTTTCATACACTTGAGAATTATTATATTTAAATTATTTTCATTTCTATGACCTAGTAAGAAAAAGCGCGGCGTTGAGTTCCACCACCTTACCAAGCTATGTCTACAATTCTGGTGGAACCACTTTTTGGTGTCTAGACATCTAGGTTCTCTACGACGCTACCCTGCTATATACCCAAAGCATGAAATTGAAATTGAGAAGAGAAAAGAAAAAAGAACTTCAAACCTGACTTACCGCAGATCCATTAAACTAACAACATAAAGAGATCCAATAACACCATGTTTATTAAACATAATTACACAAAAACTGTCTTTTTTACTTATTTCACAAAAAAAAAAAAATTAAAAAAAAAAATAGTATCCACAACTTATCACAGCTAAAGTTTCATTATTACTGAGCGAATATAAACAATTACACACAGTGTAATCCCTCAGGTGAGTCATTGAGAACTTGAAACGTATGTCTCATATCTGTTTCTCATCGGTGGCCTACAGATTTGTGTAAGTCATTATTTTAATTTCCTTATATTAAATATATATATTTTTAACTTCGCTGTATTCCGCATGTATAGCAGAGGTAGGCAGAGGAACCTGAGAACCACACACCTAGTGTTAAGACTCTCCGTTCTCTTTCAACAAAATCCGTTCCCACTTTCCGCCAGATTGAGGCATTGCGTGTTGAGTGGCGGAACCCAACGCCACCGATTTGTCTTGTTGCAAACCCAGAAAATGAAAATACTACATTTCTAGAGTGGGGAATCGAACCCACACAACTTCCCTATCTTTACAACCGCACACTTGTGCCTCCTTGTCTACCTGATATGGATAAGGCAAAAAACTTGATTAACTGGACCCTGTTGACGCGTTAACAACGCGGTAACTAATGTCTTATATCTTATTTATATAAACATGGATGCCAAACCATGGCGTGTAACATTTATTTTATTAATTTAATATACTTTTTATGCATTTTTTAAAAAATATTAGCATTCTACATTATTTCCCTATGCAAGCTATAAGTGTGCCAAATTTCATGTTCGCGTAATTCTCGTAAAAAGGGGTCCAAACTTTTTGCTTCACATATTTATATATAGATAATGAGCCAAAATATAGACCTGTATTTATATTACGTTGAGAAAGTCAGATATATAAAATCTAGTGTCAACTTCATTCACCACTTTTCCTCAGAATTAATATATAGCCTATTAGCGGCAGAACTCAATGCCGCCCTATTGCCTGAGCAGAAATTAAACATAATTTAAATATCTTCCTTCCCTCAACTGGGGTGAATCCCATTATCAATCACGTGTTTATTAATCAAATGCTATACCACATGGACGACAATGGTCTCATAGTAGCACCATTGACATGTAAAATACATATTTCCTTAGAAACATGTATGTCACTGCTCTGCAAAAATGTATGTCAAACATATGGTATCGTGTGTAATATTTATTTTATTAATTTAATGTACTTCATACAAAATATTGTTTATTCAAATAGGCATTTCAAGCACTTTTGAATGCATCAATTTTACTAAAAGATGTTAGGAGTGTCGGTCCTGTCGGAAGCTATCACCGGGGTGGAAGGCAGTTCTGCTGAAAGAGCCAGCGTCAAACTCAACAGTTGCTTTCTTTTCAAATAAGGAAATATTAATTATCGTTGCTGTAAGAATTTATTTTATAATAAATTTGCAGCAACTGATAAGCCCTCAGTGATATCAACAGCGTTTAATTCCACACATTAACATCTGTATAGTATTGGACCAGAATAATATACTTTCCTTAATAATATATTTTTAATCTTGACTTTTGAATTTTCGAAAATGGCAGGTCTGATACTTGTGGAATTTTGTTATACGGATGCAACGACATAAACGATTTATTTACCTTTTGAAGGCAAAAACTAGGAGTGATCAGCCTATTTATTTCTTGTTGTTGTGTTGTTCTTTATTTCTTGTATTTATACCGTGTCTGTCACTGTTCTTTAAATAATTGTTAATATTTTTTCGCATAAGCAAAATATTACTGTAAAACATATGTTCTGTGCACTTCTTCCCCATGCACTATATATGTATGTCAATTTTCACACTCCTCTATCGACATAGTTTTCATAATAAGGTATGTAAAGCTTTTTCCTTCATGTATTAATATAAATATAATTATAATATGATTATCCCTATACACTTTTATATGTTCATGACCTTATATGGTTATCTGTAATGTTACGTTAGTTTGTTCACCCACTTCAAAAAATAAAGTTTTGAATTCATCAGGGTTTTTTTTTTGTTACAACATAACTTTTAACTGGTTGAACCAATAATGATGATACATTTTTTATATGATAGCTAGTGCTTCTGTTGTGGTTCTATTTAAATTTAGATGAGTATGGACAAGTAGTTTCTGAGTTATTTGTAATTTTTGTACTTTTAAGTGAATTTTATTTGAAGTTGATTTTAATTTTTTGTTAAAATTTAATATTATTTTCACAGGGTTGGGTAAATATTTTTCTGAGAGAGTGACAGATAGAGTGTCTTGACACTACATTCCCTCAGCCTAATCTATATGCAGAAAATAATATAATTTTCAGTACTTTCTAATATGAAGTGTGAACAAGTTTCTAGAATATGTGAATCAGCGTTCATATTTTGATTCACCATAGTATGAGAAATTAAAGTTCAATTTAAAATATTTATTATATAGTAATAATAAAGCAAGGATTTTATTAGTACTAGTGTCCCTGTTGATACATTAACAATGTGTTGTCTTTAGCAATGTATGTGTATGTTACTTTATATAAACATAGATGTCAAGCCATGGTAGTGTGTGTAACATTTATTTTATTAATTTAATATAATTTTTAAGCATTATTTAAAAAAATTGTTAGCCTTGCACTCCTTCTCTATATAAACTATAAGCGTGCTAAATTTCATGCTGCACAAAAAGGGATCCAAAGTTTTAGCTTCACATATTTATATAGATAATAGAGGTCATGTGTCTATTTGGACAGCATGTAACTGTAAACACATTGTATATAGGTTTGATTACGCACTCAGGGAAATGATTATATTGAAATCTTCTCCATTCTTTAAAGCAAGCACAAAAACTTGTGACAAAGTATTTGTATCATTATTGAAAGAATTTGTATGGGAATTGAAAAGCGCCCTTACTGTATGTAAGAGAAACTAAAGTTTTCCCAACAATAATTCTCACTTGAGTGGAAAGCGACAAAGGTATGTGTTCTGACTATCCTACACAGAATAAACCATGAAGCTGGTTTGTTATATACATAAAATATAAAATATATGGAAATGTTGGAAAAGAATGGAGTATCTTAACACTAGGTTCTCAGGTTCCCTCTGCCTTTCCTGCTGTATGCGGGTTACAAAGTGAAGATAAAAAACAAAAAAATGTAAAGGTCCATAAATTATGCAATCAAGTGTACAAAGATAAAAACATAAAAGTAATAAGAAGCTTGATTTGATTTGATTTTTTAAAATGACAGTCAAAATCATTTGTTATATACAAACATACACAGATACATAGCTTCAATATAATCAAAATATACATACATACATACATAGCTTCACACTGTATGCCGCATATAGCAGGGTAAGCAGAGGGAACCTAATTACTCAAAATATAATGTTTAATATAACATATATGAGTTTTTTTTAATGACATGAATAAGTTGACAAACACAAAATGCATACATTTCAGAGCATTTATGGGTTATAATTTATCTGTAAATTTCATTTTTATGTTACTCAAATACAATTTTCATGAAGATCTTTGATTTACTTATGAATTTTATTAATATATAAAAATTGTACATGCAAGTCCTATCAACCTATTACACCTAGATATTAAGTTTATCTATCAAAACACAAAACCTTGATTACTTCTAGGATATTGTTAACAGTTAAAATAATCAATATTTCCAAGATTTTTTCAAAATATTAAAAAATAAACTAAACTCACATTACTAATGTTTACTAAAAAACGTATTTACTATATTATTTATTTTAATTTATTTAAAAACTAGAAGTAAATTGCATTGTTATAAAAGATATTCATTAACGATAAAGGAATATCAGTTAGGATTTATCATCGATTCATTCTTTGTTTTAGCATGATAAGTCGTGAGGGTCGTGTCCCAAGGGTAGTCTTAACTGTGTTAAAACGACTTATACGATATTATAACTAATTATTATGCTTATATTACTCAAAAATAAGCCTAAAACATGTTTTTTGTAGATTTAAATATTAATTTAAGGTACCAAAATACGTACTGTGCATCAGAACTGTGTGTGCAGTTCGAAGTTTCCGTCGTCCACCGTGAAGTGAATATCTTGACAGAGAGTTATGACACTACGCTACACACTGAGTCACTAACGTCACCGGATATTGGTATTTCGTGTCGTTTTTTCGTATTATTTCACACGTTTTCGTGGTCACTCGATCTGGGAGTTTTGACGTTACGTGAGTCGGCCATTTTTCTTTATATTCAAATTGGGTTGCTTGTTGAAAAAATTCTTTTTCCCTATTTTTTCGAAGTTGATAAATAAAGTTATTATTTATTTTTTAATTATTATTTAATTCCAACACGTTTTTAGAGAACACTAATACAATAATAATAAATATTTCAACACTAAATAACATTTATATTTATTCTAATTAGCCGTTTTGGAACATAAAACACAAAAATATCTTCCCAAACACTTTTAACATACAGCCAATAAACCACCACACTTTAAAATTCAAAAATCAATACATAATTAACAAAATTATCAATAAATCTAAATAAAATTCGTCACGGCGACGTAAAATTTCCACCCCGAAGTGGCGAGGGTGGTTCCATTCATACAGTGCACATGCGCCAGAGGCCTGGCTAGCGAAAGTATGCCAGTGGGGCATCGACGCCCAGCGCCCTACAGGCCACAGGCAGGTCGGCGACGTATTGTTTACTGTATATATATGTATGTATGTACGTGTATGTAGGTCGCGAATATTGAACTATATTGTCTAATGGCTTGTCATGTAAAATTATTAGATTAGGTCTTACGGTTTTGTTATTTCACCCTTTGAATGCTTATATTGATTGTGAAATTATTTTTTAATTTAATTACAGTTAATAATAAATTTTATTATGAGTACAATTTTTTTTTTAACTTCACGCTGTAAGCCGCATATAGCAGGGTAGGCATAGGGAACCAGAGAACCTAGTGTTGAGATGCTCTATTGTCTTTCAACAATTCTGTAAGTGGAGGAATTCGATTGGTGGAAGCGAGGATTAATGCATTTTAAAGGGGCCCCTTAAGCTTACACTTGTTTCACAAGTTCCAAGCACTCCCCCAAGCTTTTTTCCTTGGGAAGGTTTTGGTATATTGAAAAGTAATATAAGTAGGTATAGCTTAATTGGCCGAAACACTTACGGAGAATTTCTCCTTTAGTGAAATAAAAAAACTGTTTTTTCGGGATTTTTTTAATGTACAAATAAAGAAGTCGACTAGCGAACTTTTAGGATTATTTTATTACATACTAGCTGCTTCCCGCAACTCCGTTGGCGGAGACTTTATAATCCTTTCCACACTAATTCTACTTATCGAATTTCATTGAAAATAGGTATTAAGATGATGGAATATAATCATTCCCCCGGATAGAGACTAAACTCGTAACCGTCGTGCTTATAATCGACGACGCTGTCAAAATGCCCATCTTTCAATATTTCTTATAATTAAACCGTACAATTATAGTTCTTCATCAGATGTTTTCTATTTTTTATATGTCTATCCAAAGTATCCATCATTACTGAGATGGCATTTACTTATATATTATAGATCAATTGATTACAGGTATTACATTTTTTTATGTCAACTTGTTTTTTAATGTCAACATACGTATATAATTATAAACTTGACAAAAATATTTTTTTTTGGAAAAAAAGTTACATATGTCCACTCAGTAAAAATTATGCAGTAACACATAAAGAAATGCACTCGAATTGAGAACCTTCTCCTTTTGAAGTAGGTTAAAACATGACACAGACAGTAGCCACTAAAACTACTCCACTATCTTTTTAGGCTAATTGCAAAATGCAAATCGCTACGGAAGTGGCGAGTTATTATCAAAATTGGTTTATTAGTTCGCAGAAAATACTAGACATTATGACTAATTAAATTGTTTTTTTTTAGCTTCACTCTGTATTCTGCATATATCAGGGTAGGCAAAGGAAACCTGAGGAACTAGTGTTGAGACACACCGTTTCCCATTTTCCGCCGAATTCAGGCATTGCGTGCTGAGTGGCGGAACTCGACACCGCGCTTTGCCTTGTTACCAAACCCAAGAAATGAAAATACTACATTTTAGATTTCCTGGAGTGGGAATCGAACCCATAACCTCTCGCGTTTACAGTCGCACGCTTGTGCCTCTGCGCCACGACAGGCGTACAAATAAAGAGGTGTATAAATAAACATAATAAAAAAAAAAACAATCTAAATAAAGGAAAATTTGAAATGAAACAATTATTATTTACACACGTTTATTAAAACTTATAAGAATAATGATATTGACATAAAATTCATACATAACAATTACCAAATACCTCTATACTGAACTATAGGGCGAGCATGGAAACTTGCGACAAAGTATTCGTATCGTGGATGTGCAGTATGGGGAACCTGCACATTAAATTTATTGGTCCAGTCGAATAAAGTTTATTGGTGAGTACTGGGGACAATATTTGTTCCCTTTTGTGAGCCTCGGATGCGGTTCAACCGATTTCCCGGGTCCTCCTTCCATGTCGAAGACGGCTACCGCAGGGGTTTTAGTGGGTAAAAATCTCACATAACCCAGTTCCCTAGGCTGGGTATCTTTGGAGGATTTCCTCTGCGTTATAAAAAAAACAAAGAAAAAAAAAGTATTCGTATCGTTATCGAAAGCATTTTGTATGGGAACACTTTAGTTTCTCTTAGGCACGGTAGGGGCGCTTTTCAATTTCCATACAAATTCTTTCGATAACTATACGAATACTCGTACTTTGTCGCTTCGTAAGTTTTCGTGCTTGCCCCACTGTATGGCCTGTATTTATTTTTAAAACTTCATGCCGTTTCCCACGTTTAGACCATTGACTGCCAGACATGTTGAGAGCGTCTTGCCCTGAGTGCCACGGTTTTTATTTTGAATACACGAAAATTACCAAAATATAATTATATTAAGTTATTGATATAATATTGTAAAAGCATTTACAGTAATTGTTCATTCACCTTTTTAAAATATTTTAAATTGAAATGGCCATATGTAATTAATCTTAAATTGCAGCACGCACTACGAGATATCTTGTAGCTGGCAGTCAATGGGTTAGGGGTAATCAGAAAGAATTTAGCGTTAACAAAGAGAATAACCTCTTTAGCGCACCATGTGTTCACCGTGTTGCACATCGCGTTGCAGAGAGAAGAGAGCGGAGAGTGTTCGAATTACCACACTACACGCATTAACGTTCACCTCCACTTTCCGCGCTCCTCTCTCTACCTAACCAAATTTGAAAAAATCCTACTAATACCGCCTTCAAAATACGTGCTAGAAATGAACTGATAATAGTTCTAGACAGGCCGAGATGTTTTAGTAGATTATAGAGAGATTTCGCTGTTATACCTCTCGGGCCTACCTCTACCGCGTACAAATTAACTCTAAATCTCTACCTAACAAAACTTGAAAAGATGTTTAGATAAAGACATTGCGTGTTGAGTGACGGAACTCAATTTCACCCTTAATCTTACCTGCGGGGGGAAACTGGATATCATAAGCAAGAAATCAATCACATTTACAGTCAAACACTGTTCCACAGTGACCAATATTGCAAATTTAATCATTAAAATAAATTAATTTATATTAACATATAAAATAAATTAATTTAATTTTCCCAAAACACACACTAGCACGATATCACAGCCTTATTACAGCTTATAATGAGGAGCGTGACTTTTTTTTGTCACTTATTAATTTTACGTTTAAAAGAACACGCTGTATCACTCAAAAATAAAAAAAATACATTTTTTAAGGAAAAAATTAAGATTATAAGTGTTAATTTTTTATAAATATATATATTTATATGTTATATTTAGTATATTCTTATTTTAAGTAATATTTTTTTGGCAAGCTTAGTGTACAATATAAAAAAGTGCGTGATTTTTTTTTAATACAGGGTGTTTGTAATGTGATAAAGAAAATTAATAATTATATTTACAATATAAATGAATGAATATAATTTCTTATAATATGAATAAAACTATTAAAATAATATATGATAAAACTATCAGAATGCAAATAAAAAAAAAATACTCCTACATACATAGCTTCACGCTGTATCCCGCAAATAGAGGCGCAAGCGTGCGATTGTAAACGCGACAGGTTGTGGGTTCGATTCCCACTCTAGGAAATGAAATTTTTCATTTCCTGGGTTTGGTAACTGCCAACTGTTCCCTCTGCCTACTCTGCTATATGCGGGATACAGTGTGAAGCTATGTATGTGAAGCTAAATTATTTTTTTTTAATATACATATGTATATTAAAAAGCAAATCAGAGAGAGACCTAGTGATAATACACTCCATTTCGTCGTTCTTCATTTTACGCTCAATTTTGAAACATTGTAGTGTTGAGCGGCGGAACCTAGCGCTGCGTCTAGTATTACGAGATCCAGAAAAGGACAATAAACACTCCCCTAATTGGGAATTGAACCCAGTATCATCAAGAGACGTTATTTAAAAATCATAATAAGAAATAGTTAAAATCAAAAAGATATATTTAATATATCTAATAAGGAACAGTATAAAAAATTAAATTAGGTCATAATATCATAAGAATCGGATAAGCTTAAAAATTAAATTTTAGAAACATTTACTTAAAATTAAAAAAAAAAGACATTTATAAATAAAAAAAAATATCGAAAAAAATCACTGAGTAAAATAATTTGCACCAAGTTGAAATAATTATTTTCTATTTAATGTTATTTTTCAGTTTATTGCTTTTACCCGCACAAAAAAAAAATGTAGTGCTTCTGAGTTTCTTGCACCAGTTCTTCTCAGGTCTGAGGCATTAAGTTTAGTGAACTGGTGGTAAATTATTTGACGTTCAAAAAATGAAGCTTGTAACTTCTTATTTTGGATAAAATTATTTGACTTTGACTTTGATAAGGATAGTCAAAGAGAACCTAGTGGAACGGAGTATCTTAGGTATCTTAGTTATCGTATCTTACACTAGGTTCTCAGGTTCCCTCTGCCTACCCTGCTACATGCTGTCACGATTAATTTCAATAAAAATCATACTAAACGAAATCATAAGAAAAGTTAAATATTTTAAAATATTATTACAAAAATGATATATATATATAGAGTAAGAAATATCTCTTCTAGTCTTTTGCTTATCTCAATTTATTAATGCATGAAGCAGGAAAAGGTACGTATGTCACGTAAAACGATTTTCTTAAAAACTCATATTATAAGAGTTTTTGCGGAGTTTAGTTCTGTCAAATATGCTGTAACAAGCGTATGAGGACTTCGACGTAGCTGGATATAGACGCATGGCTTAGCAGTCAGAGCGCTTGGACGGTTTCCAAGAGGCGCGGGTTCGAGTCTCGCTGCGTTCAAATTTTCATACGTTTCCTAAATATGTATGTAGCAAATGGGAGTTAAAACACCGGTATTAGATGTCGGGCGGTGTCCTGCAGAGGGTCATCGATGATGAGGAGTGCGTTGAAGGAGAAGAAGATGGCGACCGCCGACGTCACGTGCCACGCGTCGTGCGAGTCGAACGCGTGCAGCGCGGAGCACGGCGCGTTGTGCGTGCGGGAGTGCGCGGCCGTCTCCTGTGGGGAGCGACGGGGAGTGGGGGATGAGACAGGAGTGTAGTACCCCTATACTATAATAATAATTAACCTTACTATACACCAATATTACAGAGAACAAAACAAAACATATACAATAGGGGAAATAAAGGTGGAGAAATTGGGAGGGAGTTTTGTTAGACTTGTTAGATAAGTACATACATATATACGTACCTTCACGCTGTATTCCGTAAATAGTAGAACAGGCAGAGGGAACCTAGTGTTAAGACACTCCGTTCTCCATTTTCCGCCGAATTGAGGCATTGCGTACTGAGTGGCGGAACTCAACGTAGCGCTTTGCTTTGTTACCAAACCCAGGAAATGAAAAATTCCATTTCTTGGAGTGGGAATGGAACCCACAACCTGTCGCGTTTACATTAGATAAGTGTATGGAGAATTTTGTGTAATATTTAGTGTAGTAACTCAAATAAAGTGTATTTACATCGGTGTTTCTCATCAACTCACCGACCACTTGGTCCTGGAGTCCAAGAAGAAGACGGCCGCGGTGAGCCAGGCCGCGTGCGCCGCCACCAGCAGCAGTACTGTCGCTGGTGACACGCGCTCGCGGTGCAGCAACTTCAGCACCACGTAGCACAGCGTGTGCAGGAGCGCGTTGCCGAGCAGCACCGCCAGCAGGTGGCGAGCGAAGTCCGCGTTGTGCTCGTACATACTGTATTCAAAATTACTCGACTGAAGAGATAACCCTCATCATTTATAAAATCATACTTTCACTCATTACCGCCATTTTTTTTAAACTAATAACTCGGACCGAAGCCGAGAACCAAAGATACTTTGACTTATTAACTGACTAACTTCTCAGACACTTGGACGGTTTGACGGTCCAAGATCCACGGGTTCGAGTCCCGCTACGTTTATTTTTTTATATATACGAGTACATATTCTAAAAGGTATATTCCTTTTTCCAAGTGTGCGAATGCGACTTTAAGAATCGTAATAAAATCAAGCAGCTATCCCTCTCTCTCACACTACAAGACTAAACACACTAAACACACATTAAATAGCCTAGCATCTCTCACACAATCAATGACATCCCCCTCAAAGTAGACGAACAACACACACTTACACAGTTACATATAACACAGACCAGACCCATAAATCCTGTCATCTCTCTCTCTCTCTCTCTCTCTCTCATACACACACACACTGTAACTCACAAGGTGCGACTAAATTAGCTACATATAACAGAAACCAGATCCTATAAAGAGACATCAAATATCCTGTCATCTCTGTCACTCTCGCTAGCAGCGAAGTAACAAAGACCTTACCACCCCTCCGTTATGCATTCAACAAATAAATAATCTGCTATTTCTCTCTCTCAGATAGTCAGCATATATAGCAAAAACCAGACCATATAAATAGATATCAAATATCATACCGTCTCTGTCACTCGCACCAAAGAACAAACAGCTTACCGTCCCTCTCTCATGCACTCAGCAAAAACATAATTTGCTATCTCTCTCACTCCGTAACTCACAAGATACGACTAAGCATACATACATCAAATATCCTGCCATCGCTCTCACAGATAAACAACGAAACAAATAATCTGCCATCCCTGTCTTTCTCACAATAGCACCAAAATAACAAAAAGGTTGCCATCCCTCTCTCACACAACCAACAACCCTTGAAATAGATAGCAACAAAGATATATGTATAAATATAAATAAAATTCGAGTCTGTTGTCTGTTGTCTGTAATATTAAAACAACCGCTTTTTTACTACTTGCATATAAATATATCTACCAAAATATTCTTTAAAATTTTTGTCAGTCTGTCTGTTTGTTCCGGATAATCTCTGAAATGGCTGGACCGATTTTGACAGGAATTTTACTGGCAGGTTGCTGATGTAATAAGGAATAACTTAAACTACTTTATAAGCCTATTAATATTATAAATGTGATCAACTGATTACCATGAAACTATGTACACATAATATTAGAGATATTAAAAAGGACATAGCATACATTTTATACAAAAAAAAAAAAAAAAAGTTCAGATGATTGTATATTAAAAAAAAACTATCTACTTCAAAACCTTCAAATGAGCGCATATACACTACAGTACTCGTATGTAGTATGGACTGACACTGACCACGAGCGAAGTCAACGGTAATAGCTAGTAATACAATACATACCCATAAGCCGCAAGAGCCCAGTTACATAGATTAGCAATTGCAAGTAGAGCGGCTCGCGCAGGACGAGAGGGCCTGAGGGTGCTTCGCCCTCCCACACGGAGCGCCACCCACGCCTGTGGGACTAGCGACCACCCTGCGAATATGTACATATATAGGAGATTAAAGAAAAGAGGTAACGCCTGTCGTGGCGCAGAGGCATAAGCGTGCGACTGTAAACACGGTTGTGAGTTCGACTCCCACTCCAGTAAATGTTAGTATTTTCATTTCCTGGGTTTAATAACAAGGCAAAGCGTGGCGTTGAGTTCCGCCACTCAGCACGCAATGCCTCAATTCGGCGGAAAGTGGGGAACGGAATTGTTGAAAGAGAATGGAGTGTCTTAACACTAGGTTCTCTGGTTCCCTCTGCCTACCATGCTATATGCGCGATACAGTGGCGAGGCGTCTATACAACACGGTTCCCACCGGCTTACTTTAATTTTTAAAACATCAATAATTTTTATAAAGGTCGCCAGGAAAATATGGTTTTGGCACCACACCAGTTTCCTCTTTACTACTAAATGTGAAACAAATAGCAAATATCCTTGAATTAACCCTTAAACGCATATTGACGTAAAACTGGAACATACCACTAAGACCGGCTACCATATGTGATTAATATAGATATTAATCACATATGGTAGCCGGATATTTACTAGAGTAAATTAATATATATTTTTTTACTTCTATCTGTCTCCGTGCATTTGAATATACATATCCACAAATTATATTTTTTTAAGAGGGCAGAATAAATCACGCATTAAGGGGTAAAGCGGGAAGTGCAGAACAGAGTGTTTGGGCACTATGAGCACCAAATTGGGTACCTGCTATCCAGATAAATGGTGAAACTGCAATAAAAAACAATTATTTAGAATCTCACCTATATTAAGTCTGCCCACATAATATATCTTGAGCGTGAGGAAGAAACATATGGAGAGATGGGCGATTGTGAACACTACCCAGAAGTACAGGCTCGGGTCCATTATACCGATCACACCTGGAAATTGTATACAATTAAGTAATTCTAAAAGTATGCCGTAAATGTAATTAATAAAAAAAAATACAAAAGGCACGGGCAAGTGTGAGCCCGTGAATGTAACTCAATTCATAAAAAAAAACTGGGAATTCTATAGTGAATTATTTCTCCACTTTTTAAATGAAAGTAGTCTAACCAAATGTACGAACTAATGAACGAATCTCGATAGTAATAGTGAATGAATGTAATAAGGCACCTACATACATACATAAGTGTAACCAGTCAGTCAGTCGCTCTTGCGAATTATTCAATCGTATAACAAGGCAAAGTGCGGCGTTGAGTTCCGCCACTCAGCGCGCAATGCCTCAATTCGGCGGAAAGTGGGGAACAGAATTGTTGTAAGAGAACGGACTGTCTTAACACTAGGTTCTCAGGTTTATATGTATATATATATGTTTCTTTTTTTATTAAAAATGATTATTGACTGATGATTATGAGATTAAAAATTACAAAATGAACGAATACGAATAGCAAAACTGAATGCATAGCTATAAAGAACGAATGAAGTAACGTACATACCTATGGCCATGACGAAGGCCAGCAGCATGAAGGTGGTGTTGGCGGGCGCCGTCACGTCGGCGTGGCGACTCTGGTACAGCTTCACCATGCACAGCACCGCCGTCACGTACATGAACGACGAGTCTGCGGGAATAAGCGTACTTGCTAAATGTAGGGTAGTTGGACAAAAAATATGTTAAGCTATTTTGTTCTTTATGCATCGCCCGAACTCGATACAACATATATCGATATACTTTTACCAATTTGCCTATCCCTAACTAATCCACCTCCACAAATTAACTACAACATTTTTTTCTAGATATAAGTCCTCTATTAACTAAAAATTGAAGTATAGCAATTGAGAATCGAACCCCAACCCCACCGCACACTCACCAAACTGAAAATTCATTTTATTCGGACACAAATGGTAGCATGCAGACAGAGTCCCTTCCATGACCAGCGCGAGTCCCATAGAGTACAGAAGTCCCGGGTGCTGCGGGATGCCGCAACCCCTGTCCCTCTCACTCCCCCTCCCCCACACCTGCAGCATGAACACCAACCCCAACACCACGTAGCCGATGTTGGAGAACACATGATTGGAGTCCGAGAAGGGGCCCAGCGGGTGAGCGCACAGGAAGTTGTAGTAGCAGACATCTTGGTCGCCTGATTGACGGACTCTCTACAGAGAGGGTAATTATTTATTTTAGGATAATTTACAAAACATACTGTAATTCTTACATATCACAAACAGTCAATTACAAATAGCCACGGCAAGCTAAAGAACGGTTACATTATACAAATATGAAACTCTCGTAAAAAAAAATATCCATAACATCCATACCCACTTGGACGGTAAACAAAAGGCGTGGGTTCGAATCCTGCTACGAGACTAGAAACTTTAAAGTTTACAGAACAAATCTTAAGCAATTAAGTTTAGTATTCTCATTTCCTGGGTCTGGCAACAAGGCAAAGCGCGGCGTTGAGTTCCGGCACCAGCACGCAATGCCTCAATTCGGCGGAGAGTTGGGAACGGAAATGAAAGAGTGTGGAGTGTCTTAACACTAGGTTCTCAGGTTCCCTCTGCCTACCCTGCTATGTGCGGGATACAGCGTGTAGATAAAAAAATGAATCTAAAGCCAAATTAATTTCCATAAAAACATCCATAAAAATAATATCTTGCAAAAGAAATTCTTTTATCAAAAAAAAGTCTCACCGTTTGATAAGTGGCTAACAACTGCACAACCGGCATAGAGTACACTACGGCCACAGTCACCGAACTTGAGAAATATCTGCAAGTATATAAATAAACTAAAATTATTACGAATAACTCAAAAACTAATCGTCAAATCTTAACTAAATTTACATAGGTTCACATCAGAAGCAGTAGCTATCATATAAAAATGAATCATCAAAATTGGTACATCCAGTAGAAAGTTATTCGATAACAATCACAAAAAAAAACCAGTCGATTGAGAGCTGTCTCTACTTTAGAAGTCTTTTAAAAATAATATAAAATAAAAAAGAAACTAAGTCGGCGTTGAGTTCCGCCACTCAGCACGCGGAGTGTCTTAACACGTCGGTTCCCTCTGCCTTCCCTGCTATATGCGGGATACAGCGTGAAGCTATATATATATAAATGTAAACTAAGCTTGGAGGCCATCATGTCTGTATTACAGCGTGTGACTCTAAGCGCAATTGGTTGTTGGTTCATACACGTGAGAGGAAATTATTATATTTAAGTTATTTTAAATTATTCGCTCTGCTAAAGCAAGGTGCGGTGTTGAGTTTCGCCATTCAGCGCTCAGTGCCTCAATTCAAAAAGTGGGGAACGGAAATCTTAGAACGTAGTGTTAACACGTCAGTTCTCAGGTTTCCTCTGTTACCCTGCTATGTGCGGGGTACAGCGTGAAGATAAAAAGAAACTTGTGACCTGTAGGAACGCCGCAAGTGTGCGACGGGGCGCGCGCGGCTTAACCCCGCCACGTTGAGTGGCACTGGTAATGATAACTCCAACTCTGGTTCCGATTCCTCATCGGATTCTGATTCAAATAAAAAATTACTAAATAGTTATATGTAAGTAGTAAATATTACCATCTAGGAGAAAAATAATTATATCGATATTTTTTACCAATAACACCCAATATCTCGAATACTGGCGGAAAAAGGAGAGTGGAGAAATTTGACACTAGTTTCTCTATGCTATGGAGGTCAGAACAGATTATATTTGTTCTGTATTAATAATTTTTACGTAAAAAAAATGTATATATGGTGCATGGAGAATATCGATATATGACGAGTAAATCTATAT
>JAKGSA010000750.1:44982-85955 GCA_033558755.1 Philaethria dido
TTTGGTAATAAGGCAAAGCGCGACGCTGAGTTCCGCCACTCAACACGCAAGTGGGGAACGGAATTGTTGAAAGAGAATGAAGTGTCTTAACACTAGGTTCTCAGGTGCCCTCTGCCTACCCCGTTCTATGCGGGATACAGCGTGAAGTTAAAAAAAAAAAAAAGAAAAAAGTTTAATAATATAAAAGTTTGGAAAAAGAAAATATAAAATATATTTAGAAAAAAAAAGAAAATATATTTAGAAAACGTATAAATATTTGAATGCATCGGGATTCTAACTCGCGTATCTTAGAAATCGTCTAACACTCTAACCACTGAACCATACGTTGTTATCTCACCTTGTCGAAATTCTTATACACTTGTTACAACTCACCAACAGTGTGAGGTACTATGGGCACGTCCTCACGACACGACGAAGGACCCGCGATCTCTTCTGTTTGCAAAGTGTCATCTTAAATTTAAAAATATATATATAGATAAGTAAATATACATTTAACAATCAAAGAATGTATCAATTTATAAGTGGCAATGCGTCCATATAACACGGTACCCACCGGCTTGCTTTAATTTTTAAAATACAAGTATGAGACCAAAAAAAGGTCGCCAGGAAAATGTGGAGCCCGATTTGTAATGAAGTTTGGAAAAAAAGGTGTGAGAGCTAAAAAAAAGGTCATCGCCTAAATTCGATAGTGAAATTACTAAATACCTTCACATCCTACAATGGCTTCCCTAAATATATCGGCTTCTCTAAAAATTAGCGGCTTCCCGAAATATATGTTCCGGCTTCCCTAAATATACATCGGCTTCTCTAAATTCACCGGCTTGCCTACATGAAATTTGCACCCCTCGCCACCGATGTGTTATAAAATACCATCGTGTCTGTATGAAAAAGCGTCTGACTACTTAGGGAAATGGCATAATATTTAAAAAAAACACTTGTCTGCTTTGGCAAGACAAATCACGGCGTTAAGCTCCGTAACTGTACCGTATTGAGGCAAAAAGCGAAGTATCTCAACACTAGGTTCTTTCTGATTACCCTGCTATATGGAAAAAAGCGTTTAGGTGCAATATTATATAACAAAAATTGTGGTACTAACTGGTGATGGTGGTGGTGGTGGTGGAGCGCGTGAGCACGGCGGTGGTAATGGGTACCAGTATCGCCACCAGAAACACTATCGCCAGCGCCACCAGCGCACCACGAAAGTACTCCCACGCTGTTATCGAGGCGGATACGTGGAACCTTAAAAAAACCACTCATAATTTCTTTATCTTAAAGGATCTTTATATATATTTTTATTTTGCAGCTTCATGTGTTTTCAATTATAATAATTCGAATCAGGTCAAATAAAGAATACTTTGTGGCAGGACACCCCGTTCTCCACTTTCCACCCAATATTGAAACATTGGGTGTTGAGGAGCGGAACTCAACGCCGCGACTTTCAGAGTGGGAAAAAATCTCCATTAAAATAATCATATCTCAAATATAAATGTAGTATATTTCTACAAAACTATAGAGGAACAGTGTGTGATTGTGGACGCGATAATTGTGGGTTCGATTCCCACTCTTAAATTATGGTATTTAAATATGACACTGTCCCGTCGCACCACAATGGCCTATATATAATAAAATAAAAGTTTAACATACATACAAAAATCTTACCTAAAATTTTTAATACGTCTATCTGACGTAACATGATGTGGGGTCCCATCGACGACACCCGTACAGTCTTCATCACCCTCCTTCACTATGAACACTACGTAGAAACCGCGCGGGAACATTGATTGCTGTTGATTATTACATATATATATATATATAATTTGAGAAAAGAATCTCCTTAGCGCAGTATGTATTCACCGTACGGATCACGTCATCAGCCCATCGCGTCAGAGGAGTGTGGAGAGTGTCTGAGACTCTAGACACAACGTGTAGGTTTAAGGGGCCCCTTTAAAATACGCTTTAACGCTCACCTGCACTGTCAGCGCTCCGATCTCTACCTAACCAAATTTTAAAAGATTCTACTAATGCCGCCTCCGAATAATATTCTACTGGCCCCTTTTGACGTGTAAGGTATATGTTTCCATAGCAACATGTCTGTCATTTTACATGAAAGTGTATGTCAAACATGTGGTAGTGTGTGTAATGTTAATTTTATTAATTTAATATATTTCTGATAGATTATTATCAATAATATTTGCTTAGTGCACTTCTTCTCCATGTACACTTTGTGTATGCCAGTTTTCATACTAAGATATTATTGTGTTGTCATTGCATCCGGACACATGAGCAAATTTTCAGACCAGCAACAAGTGTGTCAAAATGACGTAGCAAGATTTCCTTGCACTGCATTACATATAACATAAAATGGTTGTGAGTTCGAATACTAAAGAAGTTAAATTCATATATCGTCAGTTCAGTTTTTAAACGTCTAAAACGCTGCGTTGAGTACCGCTTCGTAACCCTTCTTTGTAAGAGAATATGTAGCTTAACAAAATACATGACTGATGAATTTTGTAGAATAGTCCGAAATACACCCCGGTATCCATTTTCCAGCCACTTCAAAGGTCATGTGTATTGCGTGGCGGAACTCAACGCCGCTATATAAAATAACAGATTCATTAGTAATTACCGTAACAGTGATCCCTCCTTTCCTCGTCATAGTAAAATGGTAACCTCTATACGTCACGTCCCTTTCGTTGTCAAACACTGGACACTAAGAAAAAAAATGACAACAATCAATATATACCGTACCAGGCGTGAATATGTTAATAAGTCAATTTGCATGTACAATTATTAATTGCTGTAAAGTTTCATCTAAATTGGATCAGTAAGTTTTGCGTGAGAGAGTGATAGTGAAAATGTTATGCACACCACTTGCCTACAACAAATATTTAGAACTACATAAAAACTTAAGCTTGAGAAGACATTTTTTTTATACCTACGTTTTGAAATTCATAAAAATAAAAACTATAGGCCCCGCTGACGCGTAAGCAACGCGTTGCCATAGTAACATATGAGTATATGTCAATTTATATGAAAGTGTAAATCACACGAACAGTAGTATATATTTTATTAAATTAATATATATTTCTATTACATTATTATTAATAATACTCGTATTAACTTTCTGCACTTCTTCTCAATATAAACTTTAAGTGTACCAAATTTCATACTCCTCAGTCCGCACAATTTCCGTAAAAAGGGGTACAAACTTTTTCCTTCAAGTATTAATATATAAATATATATACATCAGTGGCGAGGGGTAAAAATTTTAGTTAGGCAAGCCGGTAAATTAAGGGAAGCCGGTGTATATTTAGGGAAGCCGGTATATATATTTAAGGAAGCCGGCGAGATGTCAGAGCTTGTTGTTGTTAATTTTATGCCTAATATTTTCCTGGCTTTTTTTTCTCTACCTCTTACACCTTGTTTTACTTAGTTTTTTTCGACCTCCACATTGTACTGGCGAGCTTTTTTTTTAGGTCTCATACTTGTTCTTTGAAAAGTTAGGCAAGCCGGTGGGAATCGAGTTGTATGAACACTTCGCCATTGATGTACATATATATTTTTTAGCTTCACGCTGTATTCCGCACATAACAAAGGCAGAGAGGATCATAGAATCTAGTGTTAAAACAGTCCGTTCTCTTTTAACACATATAAATATTCACCGAATTATTCTGTACAGAGACGATGGCGCACACGTCGTCGTCCGAGTCTATTGTTAACAGCACGCTCTTTGGTATTGTGTAGTTGAATCTGGAAAAAAATAACTTTATTTCAGCTAAACGCCTTATCCCGCACAGAAGAGTGCAGAGAGAGAGAGAGAGAGTACCTATTGCCAAGAGCTTCACACTATATCCCTCATATAACCGACCTCAGAGAACCGACGTGTTAAGACACTCCGTTTTCCACTTTAGTAAATGAAGTATTTTCAATTCAATTTTGGGTTTCGTAACAAGGCAAAGCGCGTCGTTTAGTCCCGCCACTCATCACGTAATGCCTCAATCCGGCAGAAAGTGGAGAACGGAGTTGTTGAAAGAGAACGGAGTGTCTTAACACTAGGTTCTCAGGTTCCCTCGGCCTACCCTGCTGTTGCGTGAAGTTAAAAAAAATGTAATTTAGTGCCGCTTTCTAACACTTACTTAGGGAACAGATGAAGGTGTTCCGCGCTGGACAAGTTCCACGGATCTCTATCAAATGAGAAGTAGTAATATTTGGGTGTGCTCGGTGTGACGTTTAATTCCACCTCCTGCAAACAAATATAGTGGTACTATATTTCTTTTAACGCCTGTCGTGGCGCAGAGGCACAAGCGTGTGACTGTAAACGCGACATGTTGTGGGTTTGATTCATACTCCAGGAAATGGAATTTTTCATTTCCTGGATTTGATAACAAGGCAAAGTGCGGCGTTGAGTTCCGCCACTCAGCACGCAATGCCTCAATTCGGCGGAAAGTGGGGAACGGAGCGTCTTAACACTAAGTTCCTTCTGCTTACACCGCTATATGCGGGATAGAGCGTGAAGTTATGTATGTATGTATGCATATTTCTTTTAGTTTGCGCCGTGTGCACATAGCTATTTAATTTGTATCCAAATTTGGTAACTATATTTTTGTAACAAGAAGAAGAAGAAGTCGTGCTCGATATTGTAAGCAGTATGTACCACCAGTCATTCTACAGAAAGCGTAATAAAGAGATGAGAAATTGGGTCCGTTGTTTATTCTGGCACCTCATATAATATTTAAGTAACTAAATATAAAATACCTACAACAAAGGTACAAGTTTCAACGGAGAGCATAGTGTAAAGACACTCCGTTCTCCGCTTCCCGCCTGAAAGCGATACACTTATTCTTTATCAGTTTACCTGTTTATAATTCATCAGAAGTGCAAGTCACTAAAGATAATAATACCATACGGTATGGGTGGCCTGGTAGTGATACCAGGCCTTATAACTATACAACAACAAAAATATCATTCTGGTTCTTACAGTACTTCTAAAGTTGTGCGTGTACAAACAGATAAACAGAAGACAAAAAAATCAAAATATATTCATATTCTTAATGTCTTTATTATTATTCGTCTAAAATACTTTTTCATAAATATATTTTATAAACATACTGTTTTTATTTTTTATATAATATTATAGTGCGCTATATCTTTGGGCAAGAATCCTTAAAACCCAAATCTCACCGGCTTACCAATTACCATTAATCTCACTCTAGTTGAGATATTGGCGCAAAGATGTCATACATGCACACATGAAATCATATGTGACCACATGAAATCATGTGTGTTCACATGAAGTCATAAGTGTACATATGACGTCATACGTACGTATGCACATATAATCATGTGTGTATACATGACGTCATACATGCATACATGAAATCATACAAGAAGATATAATGCCTGTTTTCTACATTACCTTATTCATTTCCAAATAGAAATCCTGCACTCTTCTTACTTTGATCCGCACCGACATGTTGGTGGCGCTGCTCGTTGACAACGTCAAGGAAGGACGACCTTGCGCTGTTATATCTGAGGATATCATAACACATACTCATTGTATTAATACATATATACGCGAAGGAAAGGTTAAAGTCTATTACCTCGTTTAACTTATTGGTATTTTGTAATGTGTAACATTTAGTGGCGTGCCTTGACAGCCAAATCGGCTGGTTTGGCAGCAAAAGCGGGTAATAGCGTGGAATTGTTTAAAATTTATGTACAGAAGGAGTGAAGAGAGCCAATGGTTTTCATAATAACACACTAGAAATCATGGCACAGTGAGATTGTGACTGTAAATTTGATGGTTGTAAATTCAAACCCCACTTGGGGGAATAATATTCAAATTATTTTCATTTCCCTCCTTCAATGAAACAAAGAACGACGTTGAGACCACCAATGAACAGGCAATATTTCAAATTCAGGTGAAAACAAGAACAGAGTGTCTTAACACTAGGTTCTCTTTGACTAGCCTGCGTGGGATATAATGCTAAAAGAGTATATACTCACTGGGCCCAGCGTCGTGAGGACACAGCGTACGCGCCATGTCATTAAAATGCAACTCTTTATTCTTCGTATTTATTACTAGAGGGTGGTCCCATGATGATATTCCTAAGAAAAATAAAATATATAGTAAAAAAATATTTATCGTAAAGCCTGTGGCGCAAAGGTGCAACTGTAAACGCGACAGGTTGTGGGTTCGAGATACACTCCAGGAAATGGAATTTTTCATTTCCTGGGTTTGGTAACAAGGCAAAACGCGGCGTTGAGTTGCGCCACTCAGCACGCAATGCCTACATTCAGAGGAAAGTGGGGAAAGGAGTGTCTTAACACTAGGTTCTCAGGTTCCCTCTGACTACCCTGTTGTATGCGGCACACAGCGTGGGAAGTTAAAAAAAAAAACAAAAAAAATATGTTACTAAACAGAGATACCTTTCTGTTGTGATGCAGTAACAAATAATGGATAATCATCAGTAATACTATCATTAGTTCCAACATGGACTCTTGTTGGATAAACTGAGAGGAGATCTGAATCCTGGAAAAGAAAGATAATAAAATATAATTCTATATGAATATTTATAAAAAAATTGAACTTTGCAACTCATTTTCAAGCTTATCATTCTTTTTTTTATATTTTTATAATAAACTTGATTTTAGTTATTAATATAATAATATTTGTGATTTTAGAAATTATTATATGGCTTACATGCTTGAAGGAATAATACTGCTTTTGCATGCATTTAACATATATTTTATATTGTTTATTCTATTATTATCTTAAAAGTAAGTATTGATTTAAATTATTACTATAACCTACATACATACATATCTTCACACTGTATCCCGCATATAGCAGGGTAGGCAGGGGGAACCTAGTGTTCAGACAATCCCTTCCCCACTTTCCACCGAATCGAGGCTCAATACTGTGCTTTGCCTATTACCAAGCCCAAAAAATTAAAATATTAAACTTTTACATTGGAGTGGGAATTGAACCCATAACCTGTCGCGTATACAGTTGCACACTTGTGCTTCTGCGCCATGACAGGCATTTATTAATACTATTACAATAAAGATTCTTATAAAAATGTATACCTCATCAAAATCCAGATACTGCACCACTGTTTTATTTAATGTCAAATCAATTAATTCATCATATTTGTATCTGCAACAAACACAATTTTTGTATTAACAATAAAATAATATTTATAAGAGAGAGAAAGCGGTACATTGAATGGTTTAATACATTATTTAACAAATGGGTCTCTTGGCTCACACTTGGTTTTCAAATCCTAGACACTGCTTTGGACCACCCAAAAGACTCATGGAATGATAAAAAGTTTCTTGTCTTTTTTTTTTTCATTTTCATGAAATTATAAGTATTTATTTATAGCCATACTTACTACATAAATCATTTAAGACAAATATTTAAACTATAATAAATTAAAAAGAAATTAATTTGGTAATTCTTTATATCCATCTCCATTCTTTGAAACTTTCTTTGTTATATCTTCAGCCACTAATTAGAGAAAAATATATTTCTGTACATATAAAAATAATTTTGAAATATTTGCCAATTTTACTTCACCTTGACATTAAAAAAAGTATAGTAATGCAAATGGGGATTCCCCACACTATGTTACTCATCCAGCTATTGAGATTTTCAAATTTAAAGTCATTTATATTTTTTAAATGAGTAACATGTTTTTTAATATTGTAGAGTAGAAGTTAAATGTAATTTTACTTTAACACTTAATTTGTAGGTACATATACGATAAAACATTTCCAAAATCAAATTTTAAAGTAACTTACGTGTTATATATGAAAGTCTCATTGAGCAAAGGGTTAACAAATAAACAGAACACATTCTCACTTAATATTAGACTTATAATAATTATTTTTATCATGTTTTTTTTAATACTTTTATGCTTATTTCATAAGAAAACAAAAATCGCCTATCGACAAGTTGTTATTGAACTGTCAAAATCGATACGTCAAAATGATCTGTCATAGTGACACTTTAAAGTAGTCAAAACTTAACTCACAAACAGTATCACTGTTATAAGGGGTCAATAGAAATAGCGGAGTAGACACAAAACTAGGAAAGTTTTTTATACCCAAATATCCACTGATTTTTGTTAGTAAATTTATTACTTTTTTAAACCACATTGTTATTTTTATATACTGAGAGTTCTGCATTGACGTAAAATTAAGCTAATGGTGTAATAAAATGGATTTTTCATTCATTATAAATATGATTTCGTTTTAAGTGTATGTTACACAAAGATACTCGCCATATTTTTATATAAATACGAAAAATTAGCTTTTTACTCAATTGTAGGTAAACAGTTTTCAACATGCCACTCAGACACAAAACTGTTTCAAAGTCAAAAAATATAGTAAATGTGTAGCCCATGACCATGAAATGAATTATAAAAACTTTTAAAAAAGTAGAAAGGAAGAAATATAAATACAAGATAAAAGTTAAATGACCGCAAAACACAAACACTCTTTTAGAAAACACACAAAATACTTAAAGATATTGTTAATGCATCTACTCTATATAGAAATTATTTATATTATTTATTTTATAAAATATGGATAGTAAGCAAACTTTTATTGCAGATTTTTTTTATGACCCTATCTTAGTCACTAAACGTAAGCTTCCTTCATAGAGCTATTCCAATTTTAGGCAGGTTGCATCCTTTTACGGTATTGTACATGTAAAACAAATGTTAACTTATAGTCCTACATAACTTGTCATAATAATGTGAATGTGTCTAAAAATGTTTCTACGGACCTTACCTTACCAGTATCTATATTGTTATATTTGTGTATAACTTTAGAATGTACTGTATAGTACATATTCATTACCGAAATGTTTAAATATTATAAAGTATATCATATAAAATTGCAAAATATGTAACTTGGACCGGCACAATGATTCGACCACTAAAACATATGTTGCACATATAAATTAGTAATCATAGTGCTTGGATGGTTCTTAGGAAGCATGAGTTCAGGTTCCACAAATTTTATACCTTTGATAAATAATGTTTTCCTTGTCCTGTATGTGTGAATAACACTTTTAAAAAAATCAAAAATGTTACAACGCTTGTCTCATGTTTAATCGTTGTGTAATATTACTATCTTTAATGTTTATTAGGATTAATACAAAAACGAGCAACTCATTATATATCATAAATTAAAACGATTATTTATAATACGCATCACTTATCAATAGATGAGAGTCGAGATAACAAGTTATCATATCGATAAATTTATGCTGAACATTAAAAATTTATATGTATCCAAACTTTATTTTATCACTAATCTGTGGTTAGAATAACGTCAAAATGAAATTGACCAATTAAAGGCGCGCATTCGTTTGACATCATTCGCAATCCACCAATCAGAGGAGAGAAAAACTCGACCGACCAATATTGACAGCCAAAAGGAACGAGCCAGTAAATAAAACGAAAATGGCGTCGGTTAGCCGATTAGACGAATCAAAGAATAATTTATGCCATGTCCTGTTATAATTAAGCAAATATATTATTAGACATATTGTCCTCATACACGTAATATTATAAGAAGTTGTCGCTACGTTGTGTTTTAGTGAAATTTTCGCGTATCGCGAAATGGTGTTCTGTGTACTGGCGTGATATAAAAGTGTTTACATGAATTCCGCGCGGGGGCTCCGGTCACAATGCTGCCCACTGTGGAGGAGAGCCGGGGCTACGACTTCCAGGATCCGGCGAACGCGGAGAAATGGCGCGGCCTCTTCGTCAACCCTCTGCGAAAAGTTTGTATACCAATATGCCACTCAAAACATACTCTACTGTTACACTTTTACTATTTATCTATTATATTCATCGTCTATTTAATCGAAACTGTACGTAATTGGAATTTAATTGTAATATTTTATAACTTTTATCTAATAATTATGAGTTAGATATGATTGTGATTGATAAAAGGTAGTGGGCCAAGTTCATGAAATACATTCATAATTTTCTATAGAGCGGCATAAATTTACGTAGTGCATATAAATTGAGGTCACGATCGACTGCTAGATGGGTCAAGGATAGATTTTTAACTAATTTTATATATATTTTCATAAAAAATACATATATATTGTTATATTTATTGAAATACAATATGTGACTATTGACATTGTCCTTTTAAATTAATAATAAAACTATTTTTATTAAAGCTTTTAATCTATTTAAGCATTTTAAATAAATAATAGGAATTAAACTAATTCATTCAATTAATTTAGAGTTTTCCTTATGTTCTTAGAAACAAAATAATAGCTTTCTGTTTTATTTTCACTAATGCTTTTGAATTTTTTTAAAAATCATATTTATTTTTTTGATACTTTTAAATACCAACACAATGTATACTTTTAAATTAAATTTATTAAAAATAAATTTATCTTTTTTAACCTATGATTTTGCAAACAAAAGAATTACTTACTCATTTAACATTTATCTATTAGGAAAACTAAAAAAATTATAAACACAACACTATAATGACAAAATAATGTATCTAATTAATCTTTTTCAATCATAATAATAATAAAATACATATAAATGATATTGACATCTTGAATGGTTTACTTCAAACTACAGTAAGTTATGAAAACTTCCTTTTATATTTTTAATTTTCTCTCGGTATTTTTGTAATGTAATATTTAAAATTATGAATAATTAACACCTGTTGTGGCGCAGAGATACAAGTGTGTGTCTGCAAAGTGCAGCATTGAGTTCCACCACTCAGCATGCAATGCCTCAATTCGGCAGAAAGTGGAGAACGGAGTGTATATGCAGGATACAGTGTGAAGCTAAAAAAAATTAAATGGGAAAAAATGGTATTGTAGTCCATGCAAACAATATTTAGTGGGGCAATATATAGTGGGATCTAGCTAGTTATAAACAATTGCTAACAATTATTTATTTATGTACTAAAATTTACTAAAGCAATTTTTTTTACATAAATATCATACATACTACTTATTATTGACTACTATTTATCTATATATTATTATTAAATTACAATACAATCTTTATAAATTGTTGTTTATGTGTTCTTAGGTATAAGCCATGATAAAATAGAGTATAGGGAACCTGAGAACCTAGTGTTAAGACACTCTGTTCACCACTTTCTGCCGAATTGAAGCATTGCATGTTGAGTGGTGGAACTCAATGCTGAGCTTTGCCTTGTTACCAAACTCATGAAATGAAAATACTAAACTTTTACATTTCCTGGAGTAGAAATCGAAACCACAACCTTGTGCCTCTGAGCCCTGACAGGCATTATTAATATTATATATATTTAATACACACTACTTATTATAATGACTAGATATTTATCATTATATTATTACCAAATTACATACAATCTTCATAAATTGTTGTTTATGTGTTATTCTTACGTAGAAGTCATGTTATAATAGAGGAGATTATTATAATGCTGATATTAATAGAAATTATCGGAATCCCACTAATATTATAATTACTTTTTTTTTAATTTGGTTAGGTAGAGAGAGTGGAGGTGAACATTAATGTGCATTATAAAGGGGCCCCTCATACCTACACTTTGGTCGTAAGTCCCAGGCACTCTCCAAACTCGTGTCTCTGTAATGCAATGGGCACCTGCTTAGTGAATCCATAGATTGCTAAGTAGTTTCTTCTCTAAAAGTTTGTGAGAGTGGATGTTTGCTACTTACTACTGAATGTCTGTAGATGAAATTATACATATTCTTAAAAGAAATATAAAATAAAGAAGGGAACTAAATTATGTGTTTAAATGTAATAGCTAAGTAATCTCTTACACAATGCTTCAATTCGGCGGAAAATTGGGAATGGAAGTCCTTGGAGAACCGTGTCTTAACACTAGGTTCTCAGGCTCCATCTGCCTACCGTGCTATGTACGGGATACAGTGTGAATCTAAAAAAAAAATCTTTTTAGATAATATTTTGGATGAATGAATGAAAAGTATTATAAATAACATATTATATTAAAGATTTCTATATTATTTCTATTTCCTTGCTTTCATAAGAGAATGCACTGCGTTGAATTCCCCCATTCAATATGCAATTGTGTCTCGATTTCGCTTAATGTAGTAGTGATCTAACACTAAGTTCTCTTTGAGTACCCTGCTTTGTCACCATGTCACTCTTGGCAGAGTGGTCGTGGTGAACATGTCGTATTAGAGGGGGAGGTATAGGTCGCCGTACGATGTACGATGTGACTAAATTTTGGCGCACTTGTTTATTGGTCGGCCCACTTGAGACTTTACCTGGTCAGTCCACCGCATTGACCTTCCGTGTGGTCTAGTGCCTTGGATAACAAGACGTTCCATTGATTCATGGTTTCGTTTCGAGACGTGATCAAACAGCTTCAGTATGCGAGTCTGTACTATACTTGACAACCGCTGTTTGATGCCGAGCTTTTTAGATTTAATATGGAAGGGAGGATAAATGGGAATAAATGGAATGTTTACTTACAACAGATATTTAGATTAGTAAGCGGCGTTGTTGTATGAATTTTTAATGGAGATATTAAGGAGGCTGGAGAGTGCCACAAGCTAGTTTCTACCGCGTCAGAACATCTCGTTCCCATAAAGATCCATGATGATGCAAATTCCCATTGAATTTGGAAGCGAATTCATTATAAGTCTTACACTATAACCGAATTTTTGGCGTCTTTATCTTTACTAGTGTCCCCGTTGACGCGTTAACAACGCGTTGCATTTAGTAATGTATATGTGTGGCACCGTGGCAGTGTGTGTAACATTTATTTTGTTAATTTAACATACTTTTCATGCACTACTAAGGAAAGGGAAGCGAATGGAAATAATTAAAATATAACCATTCTCTCGAGTGTCAATTTATTAAGACAGTCCTTCCGTCGATGTCCCTTAGCACTATAGCACATATTTTTAAACTATAGTACTCTATAATTTTAACGTTGCGTTTCCTCAGATCCTCCAGAACGTGCACCCGACCCTAAATGCGGAGCAGAGCGCCTTGGAGTTCGTGGAGTCACTGTGCCTGCGGCTGTTGGCGATGTTGTGCGCCGTGCCATCGCCGCTCACTGTACAGGTACAACTTACAGGCTACCGTACTCATTAAATTAAACTATTTTGTAAGTAACTTGGGTATATTTTCCATAAGTCGAAAATACTTTTTTTTAGAAACGGAAGAGAAAGCTCCGGTTAAAATATAAGTTTCATTTATTATGGATGGTCAACGGTGGACGGATACAGACTAAAAAATAAAGAAATTAATATGAGTACAGATCGTCAAAATCAAAGAGCACCTTATTTTTTTTATCTTCATCCTGTATCCAGTACATTCTTTGCTCACGCTTTTTACGTGACTTTCCTCCAGTATCGTTGATACTATGTTCTCAAAAGTCAACCAAGGTCTACCTCTCTTACTGCGTCGACAACTTAAATAACTTAAATCAATATTAAAAACATATTAAAGAAAAAAAAAATATATTATACTGTCCAGGAATATTATACTGATGGTAATATATTGCTGTTGATGCTCACTCGAGAGTCGAGTTGTGAATATATTGTAAAATTATATTTGAAAAGAGCAACTGTTGAGGTCCTCTGTGGATCTTCTCAGCAGAATTGCCTTCCTTCTCGGTGGTAGCTTCCGTCTGGACTGACAATACAGACATCTATATGTTAATTGACGATTCGAAAGTGACAGTAATAACCAAACTTATAAAATTCTAAATATTTTACGTCGCTTACCGAACTTTAAAAGTGAAAAGAAGCATCTTTAAAAATATTAGTTTGGGATTACATTTCCTTTATATTCTCTTTATAACGATCCTTTAAACCGATTTAAAAAAAAAAGGAAATCGACAATTTGTTTGTATATTTTTGGTAGTACCGTGTAAATTTTTACCAATGGGTGGTGGGTGAACCTATTTTGATGATAATTTTTATATGATAGCTAGTGCTTTTGTTTCGGGCCCATTTATGTTAAGTTGATGAGTAGTTTTTGAGATATTCGTAATAATTCGATTTTAAAGACCAGTCTTGGCGCAGAGGGAGAAGCGTGTGACTGTTAACACGACAGGTTGTTGGTTCGATACACTCCAGGAAATGAAAATATAATATAATTCATATGTGGTATTTTCATTTTCTTGCTCTGCTAAAAGACAAGGCACGGTGTTGAGAACCGCCACTCCGTAGACAAAGCCTCAATTCAGCTAGAATTGGGGAACGTTGTTAATAGAACGGAGTGTCTTAACACTATGGTTCTCAGGTTCCATTCCAAAATAGTTATTTTTATTGTTTCCAGGATGTGGAAGAGCGCGTGGCGCGCACGTTCCCGACGCCGCTGGACCGGTGGGCGCTGATCGACGCGCGCGAGGCCTCCACCGTCAAGCGCAGGAAGGGCCTGCTCCTGCCCCTCGACAAGCTGCACCAGCTGCTGCAGAAGGTACGTGGAAATGTGGCTCTGGGGAGGCAAGCGGCGTTGAGTTACGTAAAGATAAACCTGGCTTGGTAAGCCTGGTAAGGTGAAAAAACTAGCAGCTATAAGAGGTTTGTGGAAACGATATAAGTTTTACGTATGTGCGGTGGGATATAACACGGAGTTAAGTTACGTCATGATTTTCTATATTAAATGCTAGGTTTTGTTTGCTTATCTTGGTAAATCCAATAAGATGAATAAGTTTCTGCAGAATGCAGGAGGTTTGTGGAAGTGGTGTAGGTTTTACGTATGTTCGGTTAGATATAACGCGGAGTTAAGTTACGTCATGTTTTTCTATGATTAACGCTAGGGTTTGTTTGTTCATCCCTGTTGACTTTATATGTTGTACCATCTGCTGCAGATGACACTTTAATCCTAATCTGTAAGGTTTCTGTCTACTTTAATATAATGTTAACTGGGTCCCGGTGTTGCATTTATAACTACGATTTTAACAAAAAAAGAAAATCGATTTCAAAAAATGCATTAACATATTAAGTTATTACGAATAACTCAAAAATACTCGTCAGATATTTAATAATTTTAAATGGCACCACTTCAGAAGCACTAGCTATCATATAAACAAAGGAATCATCAAAATTGGTTCACCCAGAAAAAAGTTGTGCGGTGACATAAACATAACAGTCAAATTGAGAATCTCCTTTTTTGAAGTCGAGTAATAATCGTATTACCGCCTATCGTGGCGCAGAGGTATAAGCGCATAACTGTAAACGCGACAGGCTGTGGATTCGAATCCCATTCCAGGAAATGAAAATTTTAAATAATATTAAGTATTTTCATTTCCTGGGTTTGGTAACATGGCAAAGCGCGGCGTTGAATTCCGCCACTCAGCACGCAATGCCTCAATTCGGCGAAAAGTGGGGAACGGAATGTCTTAACACGTCGGTTCTCTGGTTCCCTCTGCCTACCCTGTTATATGCGGGATACAGCGTGAAGATAAAAATCGTATATTCATATTATTATTTTTTTGTAAACATTTTTTTTTTAACTTCACACTGTATCCCACATATAGCAGGGTAGGCAGAGGGAACCTGAGAACCTAGTGTTAAGACACTCCATTCTCTTTCAATTTCCGTTCCCCACTTTCCGCCAAATTGAGGCATTGCGTGTTGAGTGGCGGAACTCAACGCCGCGCTTTGCCTTGTTACCAAACCCAAGAAATGAAAATATTAAATTTTACATTTCCTGGAGTGAGGATCGAACCCACAACCTGTCGCGTTTACAGTCGCACGCTTGTGCCTCTGCGCCACGACACGCGTTAAATATATTCAATGTTAACACATTAGTTATTGTTGCTTATACATAGTTTGGTCTGCTTAGATACAGTAGCAAACTGTTCAAACAAAAATACAAATGAATAACAAAAAAATTGTATTTTGTCTTTTATTGACAGCCGGTTTTAGATATGTCTATATATAAATACGTGAAACAAAAACTTTGTACCCCTTTTTACGAAAATTATGCGGACGGAGGAGCATGAAACTTGGCACACTTATAGTTTATATAGACAAGTAGTGCAGAATAATAGTATCTTTTCAAAATAATACATAAGATATATATAAAATTAATGAAATAAGTGTGACACACACATCCATGTTTAGATAAAGTGACTTATACATTTCTAAAGACAACGCGTTGTTAACGCGTCAATAACTAAAAGTAAATGTACTGAAATAAAAATGGCTGTATGGATTTCAAAATATGAATAGTTTTTTGGTGGTAGGAGGTTCGTCCTCCGTCTGGCTCGCGACCACTATCATGTCAAAGACGAACCGCCAAATATCTTATGATGTGTTCCGGTTCGATGGCATGTAAGCCAGGTTTTCCCACTTTTCCACCCATCCTTTCCCCAAAATGTGGTGGTTCCGATAGCGGACTACTACATTATCCTCCCTTTCCATCTATATCCTCTAGGTTGGCAACGCATCTAGTACATCTCTAGTGTTGTAGATGTTCATGGGCGAAGGTAACCACTTACCATCAGGCGGTCCTTCTGCTCGTTTGCCATCCGGTATCCATAAAAAAAAAAAAAAAGTTTATAAATAAGGACATTGAACTAAGAGAGTGGAGAATATCTTTATAATAACTTATGTGACTTTACTGTTTTGATGAAGCGTGATAGAGCGAAAATAGTTTAACCCTGATAACTGAACTGAACTGATTTATTTATTTATATATTGTTTGTTGCACAAAAAATAAAAAATGTACAAAAGGCGGGCTTAACGCTAATTAGCATTCTCTTCCAACCAACCTTCTTTCTCTTTCTTCTTTGTCTGGTAACAAGGCTAAGCGCGTCGTTGAGTTCCACCACTCACCACGCATGTCGCAATTTAGGCGGAAAGTGGGGAACGGAAATATTAAAAGAGAACGGAGTGTCTTAACACGACGGTTCTCAGGTTCCCTCTGCCTACCCTTCTATTTGCGGGATACGGCGTGAAGATAAAAAAAGAAAGATCAATCAGAGAGAAGCTAGTGTGAACGTAGTGTCCGATCTCTATTTGATTACAACAGGAGGTGCTCCTCTACAAGATAGACACGTCGGTGTCGCTGTGCATGACGGCGATACTGGAGTACGTGAGCTCGGACATCTTCCGGCTGGCCGGCAACTTCGTGAAGCAGATACCGCAGAAGAGCGGCTACCACGTCATCACATGCAGCGACATCAAGACCGCCATGTGCGCTGATAAGGTAACTGATAACACTCTCTCAAAAGCTAAGAGAAGAGTTCGTATGTCCGTACTGATCTGAGGATATTGTACTTTATATATTAATACGTGAAGAAATTACTTTGTTTTTACGAAAATGACGCGGACGCACGAGCATGAAACTTGGCACACTTATAGTTTATATAGAGAAGGAGTGCACAATGATGATTTATTTTTAAAATAATGACACACACTCTTTTATATAGAACAGAATGTCTTAACAATAAGTTCTCTTTGACTATTCTGCTGTGCTTTAAAAAAATGTAAAAAAATAATGAATAATAATGGTTTCCGGCAATGTTGAGTAATATTAAGTAATTTTAAGTGATGTTGAGTAATGTTAAGTAATATTATGTACTATAAGTAATAATAATATATTAAGTAGGCAACTAAAATACTTGGACTCTCTTTGGAAAAAAAAAATCTCTTATTTCCTAAGCTTAGTTAAGTGATATGAAAATATTGTGAAAGGTGACAAAAGGTACGGACCACGTGTCCGTAGTGTTCAGAATAAATATTAAAAAAAATGGTTTCCTCCTTTTTTATATAAACTTTAACTATAAAAAAATTATACTTTTCTGTGCACATAATTTCCATAAAAAAAAAGAATTAAATTGTTCCTTCCCATATAATTTTTTTTTTGTATATTTATTCTGATCACTGGGTATTTTTTACGCTAACTAAGCTTAGGAAATATATTTTTTTTTTCCAAAGAGTCCAAGTATTACTTATTACTTATAATACTTAATATTACTTTACATTACTTAACTTTATTCCCATATTAAAACTAATAGAATTAAAATGTTATGAAAAATATTGACTAACTTTTACTTCTCCATATGCATTATAATTGTTTTTTTGTTTTTTTTTTTTCTTCACGCTGTATCCCGCACATATCAGGGTAGGGAGAGGGAACCCAAGAACCGACGTGTTAAGACACTCTTTTCTCTTTCAATATTTCCGTTCCTCATTTTCCGCTTTTTGATAGAGGCATTGCGTCAGTGACGGAACTCAACGCTGCGCTTTGACTTGTTTGATTACTATTTGAATTTCAAATTAGTGAAATATACTTATTTTGTAATCCCCAGGTCCTGATGGACATGTTCTACCAAGAGTCCGAGCTGGCGGGAGCGAACACCGGCGAGGGCGTCTCCAGCGGCGTCACGCTGTCGGGGGGCGGCGGGGGAGTGGGGAGTGGTGGCGCGGGGGGAGCGGGGAGGAGGGCCTCCCTCTCCTACGGGGAGCTCGTGAGGGACCTGCTGGCCGACGTACGCACCTTCCTGAGGGACCTCAACCTCATCATACGAGTGTTCAAAGATGAACTGGAGAAGATATTGCAGGGGGATAATCGGGTGGGTTTCGTAATGTGTGTGATTTATTTAATTAAGACAAGGAAGTATAAGCGTGCGACTGTAAACGCGACAGCTTGTGGGTTCGATTCCCCCCCCAGTAAATGTAAAGTTTAGTGTTTTAATTTCCTGCGTTTGGTAACAAGGCAGAGTGCGGTGTTGAGTTCAGCCACTTAGCACGCAATGTCTTATTTCGGCGGAAATTGGGGAACGGAATTATTGTAAGAGAATGGAGTGTCCTGTGTCCCTGCTATGTGCGGGATACAGCGTAAGGCTAAAAAAAAAACTTTTGTAACGGAACTGAGCGTGAATAGGTTGATAAAATGACTAACTTATATAGTATTGATCGTTTTAAGGTATAAAAGTATTTAAATAAAACGAAAAGAGAATTTAGAGATAAAACATAACCTTAGTGGCGTTGTGTTCCGCCACTCAGCTCGTAATACCTCTATTCAGCGAAAAGTGGGGAACGGAGTGTCTTAACACTATGTTCTCAAGTTCCCTTTGCCTACCCTGCTATATGCGAGATACAGCGTGAAGCTAAAAAAATAAACTTGTATTATATTGTATCTTTGATTTATGAACTTATTTGCACGTAGTACGGATCTCTACTCGATAGATTTAATATTTAAGGAACCAGAGAACCTGGTGTCAAGATACTCCATTCTCTTACCTAACTATAAAGTATAAAAATATCTTGTCTCTTCATAATAAATATAATGTATGTATTTTATTCCTTTGTTTATATACATTCCAGGCGATAACTCTAATATTCGGCAACATAGTGGACATCTACGAGCTAACAGTGACGCTGCTGGGCAACCTCGAGGACGCCATGGAGATGTCGCAGGACTCGCCCACCCCATACATAGGCAGCTGCTTTGAAGGTTCATTACATTTTAACTAAAAACATTTTAAAACTTTAACGCCTGTCGTGGCAGGTTGTGGGTTCGATTCCCACTTCAGGAAATGTAAAATTTAGTATTTTCATTTCTTGGGTTTGGTAACAAGGCAAAGCGCGGCGTTAAGTTCCGCCATTCTGTTGAGTTAAACGTACTCTGTTGAGATAAAAAAAAAGAGAAAAAAATACAATACAATTATCGACACTCTCTGTTCTTTACTCTCCGTCTTTTTAATGATTTTTTGTAATTAATTTCAGAATTGGCAGAAGTAGAAGAATTTAGAGCGTACGTGAGATACGCTAACATAGTAACTAGGAAGGAATCCCGCGATGCGTTGCAGAACATTGTAGACGATCCTTTGGTGAGTTTTCATATATATATATATATATATATATATATATATATTTATTTTTTTTTTTTTTTCTTTTTTTTTTTACTTCACGTTGTAACCCGCACATAGCAGGGAAGGCAGAGGGAACCAGAGAACCTAGTGTTAAGACACTCCGTTCTCTTACAACAATTCTGTTCCCTACTTTCCGCCGAATTGAGCCATTGTGTGCTGAGTGGCGGAACTCAACGCCGCACTTTGCCTTGTTACCAAACGAGGGAAATGAAAAGACTAATATTTCCTAGAGTGGGAATCGAACCCACAACCTGTCGTGTTTACAGTCGTACGCTTGTGCCTCTGTGTCACGACAGGCGCTACTTATATCTATGATGCTATCAATTAAAAGAGGTAACAAGCGTAAAAGAATTTCGATGTAGTGAGATAAGAACATATCGCACCTTTACAATTATAGTGATCTATTTAAATATGTAGAGTGTCCCCGTTGACGCGTTAATAACGCGTCTTAGCAACGTATGTATATTACTTTGTAAATATTCATTTATTTTAAACGGATTATCGATGTCAAATCATGGTAGTGTGCGTACACTTATACCAAGTTTCATACTCCTCCGTTTGCGTAATTTTCGTAAGGACGGATTCAAAGTTTTCGCTTGACGTTTATTATGTATAGATAATATAATGACACATATAGGCGACACAGTGTCGTTGGTATTCGCGCTCACGAACGTCAAACAGTGTGTCGCCTAGGACACGATGGTCACAGACGTGTTGTTTCCGTGTCGGGTGCGGTGCAGCTGTCGGAGCGGCTGGACACGGCGGGGCACGGGTTCCGGCTCGCCGTCAAGTACTGCCTGCCGCGCCTGCTGCTGGCGCCCGTCGCGCACGCGCTGCTCTACCACCGCTACGTGTGCGAGCTGCTGCGCGCCGCCGCGCCCCCCGCCGCCACCCCCGCCGCCCCCACCGCCGCGCCCGCCGCCAGGGACGACCGCGAGAGCTTCAAACAGGTACGTGTAGGGAGACACACATACTGACAGAACAGAGGTCTATATTGACAGACACGCATGCATCGTTATACAACGATCATTAAATTACAACCTCTAGGAATAACAGGGAAGCGCTTTAAACAGCTATGTACACATACATACTACAGGTACGAACACATGTGTACATACGCTTAAAACATACCTCATCGGCCGGAACTGGAAACCTGCATTTTTTTAATGTTACGAATCTTTGTCAAAAGTACGAACACTAGGTTCTCTCTAGGTCTTAATATTTAAGGTTAGTAACTTACTAGAATTTTTTACACAAGATATTGCTATAAAAATGTCCACAAAAAGCATATTTATGTTGATTATATATAAATATTATAATTAAACTGATATAATATATTTTTTTATTTCAGGTGGAATGCAATCTTCTTCTAATAAAAAACTTAATTATGAAGACGTTAGGGAATGGACCTAAATTGTGAGTGATGTTTTTATATTTTGTCATTTGATATTCTATAGTATTTTCTATATATAATTATAAATTATATATACATATATAGGGATTTTCAATTTTTGGATAACAGACTTTCCTTTCGAAAAATATATAAAAAAAAGGAAGCATATCAATTGCAATAGGATAACGTATAACTGTAAATAAGCCCAGTTATAGCTTCATTTCCCATTCGAGGGAATGATCGTTATATATAAAAATGAATGTTTGTCTGTATGTCCTTTATAGAATCGTGAACCATGCATTTGATCATGTGATGATCTTTAGCAAAGTTGTTATGCATGAACACACAAAGCTTTATGAGTGGGTACCAATTTTCGACAGATGGCGCTACACAATTGTTTCGAAGTTAACAAAATCATATCAATAAAATGACTCAAAATAATTTAAATATTTGTATATAATGTCTTTCCTTCAAATTTATTTTTGGTATATATATATTTAAATTATTTTCATTTCCCTACTGTGGTAATACACAGTACGGCTTTGAGTTCCGCCACTCAACAAGTAGTGTCTTGAATTCAGGTGGGAAGTGAAGAACGGAATGTCTTGACGCTAGGTTCTCTCTGTTTACTCCACTCTACGGGATAAAGTATGAAAATTAACAAAAGAGAAAGCATATTTGTGTTTCACTTTTTCATTATGGTGTAGTATTATTTACTACTTTTGAAAATTAATACAGATACAGATATGAGAAGCGAACTATTTTTTTTTCTATACCATATAAATCTTTTGATTGTTGTTTGTTTGCGCATTTCTGCCTTCACTAACAATAAGTCTTATATTATAATGCCCAAGTAAAGAGGGAGTAAGAGATCACTTGTAGAGATAATGTCATCGTTGTACATAACACGTTAAACTGTCCTGTAAACTTTTGCGAGCAATTAAATCTCTTTCTTTGAGCCTTTTTTGAGCCCGATATTTTTCTCAATCGCTGGAAGGTCAAGACTTCTTGCTGTTGAATATCATATTTATAACCACCATTCGATGCTTGATCACACACTCCCGGTGGATTACCTTGCAGGTTTTCACTTTCCCAATGTTTACTTTATTGGTTAGGATGTAATTTATCTGTGTTTCTTTTGAAAAAACTGTTGCCAATAGTCAGGTCACGGGCTAAAGCGATAGATAAAATAGTTTTACAGTCATAATTTACCTGTCCATTACCATATCCTTTGAACACTCTAGAATGCGCTGCAATTGGTCCCCGTGTGGCCGCTTAAGTCTCCACCAATAACGGTTTCTGTTTCATTCGGTACGTTCGGACGTCATGAGACGTGTTCTAGAAGGTTCCCACAGTGTGCACCACAAAGTCTAATAGCGTGTGCGTGTCAGGGAGGGCGCGGTGCGTGCGGCGGCGCGCGCGCGGCGACAGCTGGCCATAGAGAAGTGCGGCGAGCTGGCGCGCCTCGTCGACAACTGGGACGCGCGCCTCGTGCCGCACTGCTGCAACGAGTTCGTCAGAGGTACCGCCGCACCACACACCACACCCACACGCCCCCACTACTTCACCCTTACACCTTCTCGCACGCCAAACCTACCACGAGAAGGTCACAAGGATGTTATATTGTTTTCATTATTACTAGTGGCCCCATTAACGCGTTAACACCGCGTTGTCTTTAGCTATGTATATGTCACTTTATATAAACATGGATGTCAAACCATGGTAATGTGTGTGTAACATTTATTTTGTTAATTTAATATACTTTTTATGCATTATTTTAAAACGATATTATCATTCTACACTCCTTTGCTATATAAACTATAAGTGTGCCAAATTTCATGCTCCTATGTTCGCGTAATTTTCGTAAAAACAAAAAGTAATATTAATAATTATTTCACAATTTCAGAGGATACGCTGTCAAAAATAGGTCCAGGGAAGCGGATAGCGGAAAGGCGCGCTTTTTTATTCGACGGACTTCTTCTACTGTGCAAACCTATTACGGGGCTTGTAAGTTGTTTTCTATATATTTCGTGAAAATAGTCCTAAGTGACCTCGTTCTCCGCTCTCCAAGATTATTTAGTGGCATTCTGTAGTGGATGGTGGCATATAAAATGCTTATACATTTTAAAATAAAAATATTTAATTTGATTCTTAATAATGAATATTTTTTTGGACTTTGGTAGAGATAAGTGAAAGGTCATTGTGTCGCACTGGGACATCTGACTGTTATAACGATTGGTCACGGGTTCTACACTTGGCGGAATGATTATAATATCATTAGTATAACGCCTGTCGTGGCGCAGAGGCACAAGCGTGCGGCTGTAAACGCAACAGGATGTGGTGTGTCGATTCCCACTTCAGGAAATGGAAATTTTCATTTCTTGGGTTTGGTAATCAGGCAAAGCGCGGCGTTTAGTTCCGCCACTCAGCACGCAATGCCTTAATTCGGCGAAAAGTGGGGAACAGAGTGTCTTAACACTAGGTTCCCTCTACCTACCCTGCTATTTGCGGGATACAGCGTGTAGCTATGTATGTCTTACCATAGGCATGGAGTTACTAAATACACATTGTTTTGATTTCCACAGAGAGTGGAGAACACTTATAGACAACTTGACACAAATTCTCCATAACTTGTTAAAGGGGGAATAAACTTTTGTTATTCCCCCGTTTTTAGATTGCAATAACATGAAAATTGTAGACGCATCGTCAATATGATGACATACTCGTATATATAACCACTCTGAGATTTAATAGATAACAACAACGTACAACGTAATGCGTTCTATATATTACGATTAATTTACACTACGAAAAATGTCGTCATAGCCATTGCTATAAGGTTTTATGCGTGACGAAATATTACGTCATACCCTGTGAACAGATTTAATTAATTTCCCATCTTGTCAAGTATTTGTAATAAATTATTATTTTTTTAATATTATGAATATAATATTTTTACGTACGTATCAGGTGGCAGTAAACAGTGGTGCGACAGCGGGAGGTCCTCAGCAGCTCAAGATGAAGGAGAAGCTGCACATCCGCAAGCTGGAAATCCTGGACCGCGGAGACGGGGAAGGTACTAACAGCAGGGTTTTGAAAATTTTGCTATTTGATGTTTTTAAATTGTAATTTTAATTATTCACTTTTTTTTTATGCCTATATATATATATATATATATATATATATATATATATATATATATAGGCAACTAGAGTATATAAGCAGAATAGAGAATAGAGAATAGAGAATAGAGAATCAAGCACATATATTGTAAGTAATATTTATTTTATTAATTCCCATTGCAGAAAATGGAATTTATCATTTCCTAGGTTTGGTAATAAGGCAAAGCGCGGCGTTGAGTTCCGCCACTCAGCACGCAATGTCTCAATTTGGCGGAAAGTGGGGTACGGAGTGTCTTAACACGTCGGTTCCCTCTGCCTACCGTGCTATATGCGGGATACAGCGTAAAGCTATGTATGTATGTCTTCAAATGTTGCAGAGGGTCGTAACCTAATGGAGCTATGTCCCCGCGTGGGCCCGCCCGTGCTGCTCGCGGCCGCCTCCTGCGCCGAGAAGAGGCACTGGATGTGCGACCTCGTCATGTTGAACACTAAACCTATGTTGGACCGCAGCCTCGACAGGTTAGTAGCGTCAGTTGTGATTGTCAGTAGTGTCAGTCATTATAAAATGTATGAACATTTGTTAGTAATGGGATTCAAACCCGTGCCTATTGGAAAGCGTCCAAGCATTCTAGTCAACTAAGCTATATGTTGTTATCGACTTTGCGTGCTGAGTGGCGGAACTGAACGCCGCACTTTGCCTTGTTACCAAACCCAGGAAATGAAAAGATCATTTTCCTGGAGTGGGAATCGAACCCACAACCTGCCGCGACAGGCGTGTTCAAAAATTATACATTGTTTATTTTATATTATTCTATTGTATAAGTTATATTACTGTATAATTCAATTTAGACCAGTTCAGTCCACCCTCACGAACTGTCGCATTTATATTTTTTGTTAATAAAATAAAAAAACTGTTTTTCATTATCCGAATTAAAAAAAAAGGTCCCTCTGAGTTTCTTGCGCCAGTTCTTCTCAGCTCTGAGGCATTAAATTTAGTGAACTGGTGGTAAATCATTTAACGTTCAAAAATGAAGCATGTAACTTCTTATTTTGAATAGAATTATTTGACTTTGACTTTATTGGTCAGTGTCAGTGATGTCAGTAATGTATGTAATATTTGCAGTATTCTCCTGGACCTGGAACGACGACACCCACTAAGGTTGCCTCCAGCCACCTTGTACAGGTTCGCGGAACCTGACTCCCCGGACAATATCGTGTTGGAAGACAGACCGGGAACTGCGCCTCTTATAAAGGTATACTGTTAAATACAAAAAAAAAAACAAGTAAAAATTACCACACATATATACGCGTATATTTTGTATGTAGCAGTGGCGAATCGTCCATATAACATGGTTCTCATCGGCTTACCTTTTGTAAATTACTATTAATAAGTCACATATTTTCTAGCTGAGTAGACTGAACTGACGATTTGCGAGATTAGGGATGCCAATAAAAAACAAGGTCGACAAAAAATTACAAATATTTTGCAAAAAAGAAGTTAAAACAACAAGAATAGAGAAGTGAAAACAATTCAAACATTTCTTTCCCCCAAGCCAGGATTAAACCCACAATGAATTGTGTTTACAAACACTATCCCACTGTGCCACAATGTTCTCAACCACAGTTTTTATTTTTAACTTCTAACTTTAAGTCCTGTAAACGCGACAGGTTGTGGGTTCGATTCCCAATCTAGGAAATTAAATTTTTCCTTTCTTGTGTTTGGTAAGAAGTGTTGAGTTCCGGCACTCATCACACCTCAATTCGTCGGAAAGCGGGGAACGGAATGGAATGAACACGTCGGTTCCCTCTACCTACCTTGCTATATGCGGGATACAGCGTGAAGCTATGTATATATGTATGTAATTCCCATATATTTCCAATTCCAGGGTGCAACACTCCTCAAGCTAGTAGAAAGACTGACATACCACGTGCACGCGGATTTGAACCTGGTGAGGACGTTCCTCACAACGTACAGATCGTTCTGCTCCCCCTCGGAGCTGCTCGCGCTGCTCATAGAGCGCTTCGACATCCCCGAGCCGCACCTCGTGTACGACGCGCACCCCCCCAGACCCGGTGAGACACCCCCCGACACCTCCCGGACACCTCCACACACCCCCCGGAGTCATTAAAATATGTTTAGTGCTTAATATATTTATTATATATGATTCATTACTCATTGCTTATTACACATGAGTTATAGTAGAGCACTTACTCATACACGTAATTTATTACATTACACCAAAAAACACGACACAAATTGAAACGACGCAAAGTGAAAATAGATTTTCTATAGCAAACCATTTAATGATCGCAGATAGGTTCCAGGCTTACGAAAATACTACCTTTTAAAAATAAAATTGAACAAAGTAAAATTTTTCAAACAAATATAATATACAAAAAACGTATTCAATTAAACAAAATAAACTACATATTCATTTAATTTATGGAAGTTTACTTAGAATTAATCACTGTCTGATGTGTCCATAGTGGTTGTTGTCGTAGGTCGGCTTTCTTTCATAAAAATATGGTTAAATGTGTGTTTTTTATATTTGCAAAATTTGGCGGCACACAAAAGTGCCGCGGCACAGTAGTTGAGAATCACTAACTTATAAGAATAAGAGAAAAGAGGTTTTTATAGTAATCAAGCAATCTCACTTTTAAATTATTTTTCATCTACCTTACAATAACAAAATGACTCAATAAGCTAACACCTCCAATACCCCCTAACATCCCCCGACACCCCCACGTGCTAACCGCTTCATACCGTCTCTTGCACGCCAGCACCGAGGATGAGGAGCAAGAAGGATATGAGTCCCAACGCGTCGCTGATGGACCTCCACTTGGATATAGGTACCTCCATGTTGGCTCACATCGGATGTACGCGGGTTCGAATCCCGTGGGCATTTTTTTGAGGATTTTTCTTTTTTGTGTGTTTGTGTTTAGTGTATTGTGTGTGTCTTTTTGTATTTTAGTAATGTGTGTGATGTAGTTTCTTTTTTTATTTTTGGGTATGTTTTGTGTGATATTAAGTGATTATTATATGATTAAATAGTTATTTTTTTCGTTATCATTTTTTTGGCTTTAAATTACGTAAAGTCACACAAAATATTCGCAAAAATCAATAAAATAATATTTTTTATGTATTTATTTTATTATATAATGAATGCAGAGAGCGTAGAGATATCAGTGAGCAGCGACGCGGAGAAACTCAGCAAAAACACGGCGAGGGAAGACTGGAAGAGGTATAGGAAAGAGTTTCAGCAGCCTGTTAAATTTAGGTATGGGTTTTTTGTGTTGTGTATATATTATGTTAGTATATGAAGGGAAAATTTTTAATTTTTCTTATGAAAATTATACAGATAAATGTAGAAAATTAATTTTATTGGTAATAATCCACTACATACATACATAGCTTTACGCTGCATCACGAACCTAGTGTTAAGACACTCCGTTACCCACTTTCCGCCGAATTAAGGCATTATTTGTTGAGTGGCGGAACTCAACGCCTCGCTTTGTCGTGTTACCAAACCCAGGAAAAGAAAAATTCAATTTCTTAGAGTGTGTCTGAAGTCACAACCTGTCGCTCTTACAGTTGCATGGTAGTGGCGACTGTCTCTGTTTGCTATATGCTGATGCCATATCTCCCCACGCAGAGTGATCAACGTGCTGCGGCACTGGGTGGACCAGCACTGGTACGACTTCGAGCGCGAGGCGGCGCTGCTGGACGCGCTGCAGCGCTTCCTGCAGTCCGTGGACGGCAAGCCCATGAAGAAGTGGGTGCAGAGCGTGCTCAAGACCGTGCAGCGCAAGGTACGCCACAAACTACATTCATTCTTGTGGACGTCTATGTGATTTCTCACGAATTCAAACACCGCTTTCCAAATGCTCTAATGGACTGTATATTCTTCTAAACCTGTTACAATGTGTTGAACGTATTCCGAACGAATGCAATGGTTACTTAGTCTTCTCTCTCCCCGTGCAGAGGGGAGGATAGTTGGCACCGGGGCGTTTTGCCTCTTCGCCGAGATTCTCTATCTCGACCCATTAAGATGGGTCGGTCCCTAGGGGAGTCCTATGAGGACTCTTTTTTTTTGGGGATCCTTTCCCGGGTTGGGGGACTGGTGAGAAGTGAGGTCGGGGAGGATAAGCCTTGAGCTGCCCGGGCGATGAGCCCAGCCGGGTGAGACCCTCGATTACTCGGGGGAGGCCCAGGTGCAATGGTTACGGCGGATTTGCCTCTTTTTGTTCCTCCCTACGTACGCACAATAGCCAACGCCTGAGCGAGTTGCATCCGTCTCGTAGATAGATCATTACCCATTCGTAGCAACTCTAATCATCTAATATGATTCTATACAATTTTTATATATATTAAATCATTAATTATAACTAACAATGCCCAACTATTCGTCTGTCGTCCGCTACATTAATATTTATAAAACACTACTCATTTCATTATAAAATGTACTGTAAAAACTCCAAATGCACTTGTCAGAATAAATTTGAATGGTGCTATGGGAAACATCAGTTATTATATAAAAAAAATAATCATTAAAATTGGTTTCTCATTGGTACAAGAATCAAACCCTGTTTAAAAGTCTGCTTACTGCTGCTTGAATTTGCAAGTTCTAATATACTTCACTTTTTGAATTGTTTTTTTCTTTACAGAAAAATTATCTTGTTTATTCTATTGTATGACTAAAAATATTTAAAAAAAGCAAATGTAGATATAAGATATATTATTGAGGATTTTTAAAAATAAACCACAATATGTTTCTCTGAAAATACAAAGGAACGACAATCTAAAGTTCACTAATATCGCTTCCTCAATTATATCCTTTCATCTATCACTAATAAATAGCGCGAAATAATCTGAACATCATCCGCCATTGAAACCCACATGGGTTCACTTCGACCGTTGCGCCCTCTACCGACAACTTACTTACTTCCACAGATAACTTAGAATTAATGAAATGTCATGTCATTACATATATATTTTTTTGTTAATTCCAGTGCGCACAAAGCAATCAAATGGACAGCGAGAGCGTGACCGGCAGCCTCGCCAGCATCCCCGGCAGCATCGCGGGCAGCATCCTCAGCATGAGCTCGCTGGGGGGAGTGTCGGGGAGTGCGGCGGGAGTGGGAGTGGCGCACGTGTTCGACCGCTCCCCGCCGGCTCCCCTGCGGCATGTTGCCAACCCCGAGCGTCACGGCTGGCACCCGCTGGCGCTGCACCCGCTGGAGCTGGCGAGACAGTTGACGCTGTTGGAGTTCCATTTGTATAGACAGGTTGAGTTTCTTTTTTATATATATTGTAGGGTGGTTAGAGAATTTAGTGTTAAGACACTCTGTTCTTGGTTTTAAGTGGCTTACTTATGCAGGGAAAATGAAATTGATCTTAAATTTAATAATGGACCCCAGGGGGTGTTGAACCCGCAACCACTTGCATTTGTAGTAATATGGTTTTCCACTAACATTTTTTAAATTTCTTAAAATAGATTTAAATTATAATTACTATTATTAGTTAATTTAATTGTTTCAATTGTTACTATAAAACTATTTTTTTTTTAAACTTCACGCTATAACCCGCATATAGTAGGGTAGACAGACGGAACCTGAGAACCGACGTGTTAAGACACTCCATTCTCTTTCAACCATTCCGTTCCCCACTTTCTGCCAAATTGAGGCATTGCGTGTTGAGTGGCGGAACTCAACGCCGCGCTTTGCTTTGTTAATAACCCAAGAAATGAAAATACTAAATTTTACATTTCCTAGAGTGGAAATTCAACCCACAGCCCGTCGCGTTTACAGTCGCACGCTTGTTTTGTAATCTATTTTTGTTGTTGAATTGTAATCTATTTTTCCGCATTTATTTATAGAAAATATAAATTACAATTATTGTAATATTTAATCTTATATTTATCTCATTCTCCCATCTTCCATTTTCAAGATTCACTTCTGCCATATATAAGTTATTGATGACTTTTTGAAAATTTTTTTTAAAATTTATCATTATTGTTATTATTAAAAGCGTGTGACTGTACACGCGACAGGTTGTGGGTTCCATTCCCACTCCAGGAAATGGAATTTTTCATATCCTGGGCTTGGTAACAAGGCAAAGTGCGGCGTTGAGTTCTGCCACTCAGCACGCAATGCCTCAATTCGGTGGAAAGTGGGGAACGGAGTATCTTAACACGTTGGTTCTCATGTTCCCTCTGCCTACCCTGCTATATGCGGGATACAGCGTGAGGCTATGTATGTATTATTCGCCTTTGTGCATTTGTTATATTATTTAAGATTTTTTCTTTATGTATAATTTCAAGTGTGCAATAAAGTTTTTCTATCTATCTATCTATCTATTATTATAATTAATAATTATTTTCAATTTTTATTATAGGTGAAACCGTCAGAGTTAGTGGGAGCGGTGTGGACGAAAAAAGACAAAGAGAAGACCAGTCCTAATCTACTCAGGATAATTAAACATACTACTAATGCAAGTATTATTAAAAAAACAGAGATTTTCATATCCTGGTTTTGGTAACAAGGCGAAGCGGCGTTGAGTTTCATCACTCACTTAATTCTGTGAAAAGTGGGGAACGGAGTGTCTTATCACTAGGTTCTCAGGTTCCCTTTGTACTACCCTGCTATATGTAGGATACAGCGTGAAGCTATGTATGTATGTAACATATAGTATGTATGTAACATAGAGAGAACACAGAGTTAAGACACTTTGTTCTCCGCTTTACGTGTTGGTGTCAACATTTAACGTTGTATTTTGTTTTAATAGATTATACATACAGGCATACATATCTTCATGCTATATCCCGCATGTAGCAGGGTAGGCAGAGGGAAACTACGTGTTAAGACACTCTGTCCCCCAGTTTTTGTTTGTTTGTTCTTACTGTCTACTCTGCTATATGTGGGATATAGCGTGAAGCTAAAGATATGTTTCTAATAAAAAATCTTAATTTGAGGCTGATAATGTATTTGACTCAAAAGTGGCATCATCCTTTTTTTTAATACATACATATTATATACATAATTTTAGTTCCTCTTATAATATTATTTGGTATAAATATATTCAATGTATTTATGAATGTATATATAAAGCGAGTACACCACCTACTGATTTTAATACTCCCACACCTTAAGGTTGCCTGGCAAAGATCGCTTACATCTATAAGGCCGCCTGCTATACATTTATTTTTTACTTATATTTCTTATCTTTTTCTCTATAATATTGGTGTTCTCTACAATAAAGCATATTATTATTATTATGTAAATGATTATCCACAGTTCACGAGATGGATGGAGAAATGGATAGTCGAATCAGAAAACCTAGAGGAGCGCGTGGCGGTGGTGTCCCGCTTGATCCAGGTGGCGGTGGCGCTGCGGGAGCTCAACAACTTCAACGGGGTGCTGTCTGCGTCCGCGGCGTGCGGGTCGGCGGCCGTGCACCGCCTGCGCGCCACGTGGGCCGCCGTGCCGCCAAGACTGCTGAGGGACCTCTCGGCCCTCAAGGACCTCAGTGCTGACCACTTCAGGCGCTACCAGGAGAGGCTGAGGAGCATCAACCCGCCCTGTGTACCGTTTCTGGGCATATATCTAACTAATATACTGCATATCGAGGAAGGGAATTTGGGTCAGTTATATACGTTATTAATATTTCAAATATTTTTTTGTCATCAATTAATGTATCGAATAGTATTAAGTATTTTCATTTCTTAACGAAACGAAGTGTCTGTACACTAGGTCCCCTCTGCCTACCTTACTATATATATGCGGGATGCAGCGTGAAGCTATGTATGTATGTATGTATTTTCATTTCCTGGGTCCCGTAACGAAGCAAAGCGCGGCGGTAATCCCGCCATTTAACACGCAATGCCTTAATTGAATGAAAAATGGGAAACGGAGTGTCTTAACACTAGGTTCTCAGGTTCCCTCTACCTACCTTGTTATATGCAAGATACAGTGTGAAGCTTTGTATGTATGTATATTTCGTTTTGAATTAATATTTATGCTTTAGAACGTCATTGATCATTTACATAAATAGGAATCACACCCATAATTATAAGCAATACAAAAAAAAACGCATAAAAATTTCGACATAATTAAATATAACGCATGGGACTCAGTTATCATTTGAACGGTTTCTTAGCAGCGCGTATTCGAATCTTGATACCTTCAAATGTTTATATATTATATATAAAAATATATCAGATAACCTCCTTTTAGATTCAGATATGTGTTATTTGTAAACTGTAACACCACAGATTTTTTAATAATTATTTCAAACATTTTTAAGATGTATATATGTTCACAGACTATCTACAGAATTCGAACCTCATAAACTTCTCAAAAAGACGCAAAGTAGCGGAGATCACGGGGGAGATACAACAGTACCAGAACCAGCCGTACTGCCTCACTGTGGAACCTCGGACCAGGGTTAGTAGTGGAACAACTAATTGACGTCCATATTACACGGTTCTCACCGCCTTACTTTTTATAAATGACAATAAGTTTTCTAAAAGAAAAAAACAAAGGTCACCAGGAAAATGTAGAGCGTAAATTGTAATTGAAGCTTGCAAAAAAAACGTCAAGAAAGGTGTGTGAGCTAAAAAAATTTTGGGTGTAAAATTGCAAAAGATAAGCTCTGACATCTAAAACCATCTAAAAAAAGGCCAAAATTCGATAGTGAAATTACTAAATAACTTTACATCCTATACTGGCTTCCCTAAATATACCGGCTTCTCTAAAAATTACCGACTTCCCTTAGAATGAGTCACATCAACGTTTTTAGCTAACAGCATATCTAAGTAGAAGGTAACTAAACAAAATAGAATCTGTTTTTATTTTTTTTCTATCTTCAAAAATGAGTGAGATATGTCGCGTTAAAGTGCAGCCTAGGCCACGCTAGTAGCGCTACTGTATGGCGTCACGTGCACACTCACATACATGTACGTTGTAACAACACGCACACCGCCACGCCACGTGACGTCACCAAACGATATCGATTCTATAAAGGACATACAGACAAAATTTCTTTTTTATATATAAATACTTTGTTTTTCCAGGCATTCCTGGAATCGCTGGACCCCTTTCCTGGAATGGACGACATCGAGGTCACCAATTACTTGTATGAAAAGAGTCTGGAGATAGAACCACGGGTTGTGAAACAGATGCCCAAGTTTGTTAGTATCATATTTTATATACTTTTTTATCTTCACGCTGTATCCCGCATATCGAGGAAGGCAGAGGGAACCTGAGAACCTAATGTTAAGACGCTCCGTTCTCTTTCAACAATTCCGTTCCCCACTTTCTGTCGTATTGAGGCATTGCGTGCTGAATGGCGGAACTCAACGCCGCTTTTTACCTTGTTACCAAATCCAGGAGATGAAAATACTAAATTTTACATTTCCTGGAGTGAGAATCGAGCCCACAACCTGTCGCGTTTACAGTCGCACGCTTGTGCCTCTGCGCCGCGACAGGCGATTATTTTTTCTAATTATTATCTTATTATAAGGTAATGTAGTATTTTAACACATAATATTTGTTTTGCAGCCTCGTCGCTACCCAGAACTATCGTTGAAGTCAGTGAAGGTCCCGCGTCGCCTGCACGACGCGCACGGCAGCGCCGCCAGCGTGGCCTCCGCCACCGATGATACCATCAGTATGTATAACTAGCTTTATATATATTATTATAGAATGGCGGAAAGTGGGAAACGGAAATGTTGAAAGAGAATGGAGTGTCTTAACACTAGATCCTCAGGTTCCCTCTGCCTACCCCGCCATATGCGGGATACAGCGTGAAGTTAAAAAAAAAATATGGAAGGGTGGAAACAAAGAATATACCTGTCGTATATAAAAATATATGATCAAAGATTGTTTTATATTTAGCAGGTACTTATTTGCTTTCTTTAAAAATAAAGTAAATTAAGTGGGTATATCGTGATCTGTCGTGGTGCGGAAGCACTGTAAACGCAACAGGTTGTGGGTTCGATTCCCACTACAGGACATATAAAAGTTTAGTATTTTTATTTCCTGGGTTTGGTAACAAGACAAAAACGTGGCTTTGAGTTCCGCCACTCAGTACGTAATGCCAGAATTCGGCGGAAAGTGGAGAACGGAGTGTCTTAACGCTAGGTTCTCAGGTGCTCTCTGCCTACTCTGTACCCTGCTATATGCTGGATACAGTGTTAAGTTAATAAACATAGTGTCTACAGTCGCAGACACTCTCTTGAATCAAATCAAAATATTCTTTATTCAAGTAGGCTGTTATAAGCATTTTCGAATCGTCAATTTATAAAGGTGTCAGTCGTGTCAGTCCTAACGGAAGCTACCACCGGCTCGGAAGGCAGTTCTGCTGAGAAGAGCCGGCAACAAACTCAATCATATCTTATTTTTATTAACTTTATCTATATAAATAATTCTCTCTGCAACGCGATGGAACACATGGTGAATATATGCTGCGCTAAAGAGTTTCTTCCCTTAACAATATAGTTTTGTTTGTGTTGCAGGCGTGGCGCAGTTATCCCCTACAGGCGCGTGGGATGGCGCCTCTGTCGTGTCGTTACCTGTACATGATCATGGTTAGTATATATACATACATAAACAAACATACAGTCATATGAACACATATCTACATAAATTATTAAAAAAACTAATTGATAATTAAAAAGATGATTGATTAAAAAGATGTCTTTATTTTGGGTAGACTTAACACAGATGACTTTTACTTATTGCCTAAAAAGCTTTATTACATATAAATGAGAGTATCCTATATAAATATCACACAATTCATTGTTAAAAAAAATCTATAATTTTAAAATATATGATATACAAATAGTCAACAGTAACAAGTTATTGGCAACGGTGATCACTTACCATCAGGTGACCTCAACGAGAATTTGACATATCCTTCTCATGGAAAAAGAAAGTGAGTTTTTTTGTAATGCGTATAATATGTGTGTGTGTGTTCCAGGTGGTTCCCTAACATCTCCTCGTCTCGAGAGGTCGTGTTCCAGCTCGCTGGCGCAGCTGGGGCAGCTGGGACAGCTGGGACAGCTCAGCCTCTTCGATAAGGGACTCGCGCTGTTTGATAAGAGCAAGTCCGTGGCCACCCTCAACAGGTACACCACACGTTACATCTTGTTGATATATATTGATATTATTTACCCGACTTTAAAAAAGAAGGTTATCAATTTGCTTGGTTTTTTCACTGAATGGACCAATTTTGATTACTCTTTTTTTTATATGATAGATAGTGCTTCTGATACGGAATCGTTTAAATTTAGTTAAGATCTGACGCATAGTTTTCGAATTCAGAAGTGTAATAACAAAGGTGGCAAATTCCACCTAATAAAATTTACAAAAAACTAGATAATAATGCAATTATACTATAATTTTTTGAATGGTGTAATATATTTCTTTTTTTTTTTAACTTCACGCTGTATCCCGCATATAGCAGGGTAGGCAAAGGGCACCTGAGAACCTAGTGTTAAGACACTCCGTTCTCTTACAACAATTCCGTTCTCCACTTTTCGCCGAATGGAGGCATTGCGTGCTGACCCCTTAATTATTAGTAATAATTTTACTTTTTAGTCTATTTTATAAGTGTTAATCATATACTTAAGATAAGAGAAACTTTTTTAGAAAATCTAAAAATGTGAACGCATTAAAATTCGAACCCGCACCTCATTTTTACCTTCCAAGCGCTAACCACTAAACATACGTTCTATCCAGATACGTAAAAATTCTTATGGGCTTGTTACTATTTCTTTTAGCATATGGTTTAGTGGCCAGAGCACTTGGACTGTTTTCAAGAGGTACGGGTTCGACTCCCGCTATAGTTTATCACCACTAAAGGAATATTTAATGTGGGTACCATTAGATGTATCGAAAATATTGTATATATTGTTTTTTTTTGTTAACAATCTTTTTTTATATGTTTTTTATATATTTATTTATTTTTTTATATATTTTTATATTTTTGTTTTATCAGGAGCAGTGGCAGTACTCGGGATGAACCTCCATCGCCACGTGATAATCATTCTCCAAGGTATGTGTGTATTTAAGTGTTAAACCGAGGGTTGTGGGTTCGATTTTTACATTATTTTTATAGTTTTTTCTCACTTGACAAGGGGGCAGCTTCAGTTTAGAATTGAGTCTTTTTGACTGACTTTTTGATAGACTTTTTTTTTCACTAAAGGCTATTGTGTCGCAGTGGTGGTTTTTGACTGTAAGCGATAGTTGTCTGTTCGATAAACATTAGGCATATATATAATTTTTATAGCTTTGCGCTGTATACTGCATATAGCAAGGTAGGCAGAGGGAACCTGAGAACCTAGTGTTAAGACACTCCGTTCCCCACTTCTGCCTAATTGAGGTATTGCGTGCTGAGTATTGAGTGACGGAACTCAACGTCGCGCTTTGCCTTGTTACCGAATCCAGGAAATGAAAATACTAAACTTACATTTTCTGGAGTGGGAATCGAACCCACGACCTGTCTGAGAACCTAGCGTTAAGACATTACATTCCCCATATAATGTATTTTCATAATATATTATGTATGTATTCACATAGTATGAGACCACCTTTTTTTTTTTGTATAATATGTAGTGTGTGTTTAATGTATGTATATACAAGTATGGTTGTTTGTGTGCAGTGGTCGTCGGTCGGGTCTGTCGGGCTCGTCGAGTGTGTCGGGTCGGTGCGCCCTCTCTCCGCGCGGCGCCATCGTGGTCGCGGAGGTGTTCTACTCGCGGAGTGACGCGCCACCCGCCGCCGCCAGGAGGCGCGACCCGCCGCCAACTCAGGTATATGTTACTAGTTATTGTTATTATGTAGGAGAAACAATTCCGCCACTCAGCTCGCAATGCTTCAATACGGCGAAAAGTAGGGAACGGAGTGTCTTAACACTAGGTTCCCTCTGCCTACCCTGCTATATGCGGGATACAGCGTGAAGCTATGTATGTATGTTTTTCTGTTATGCTAAAACTAATTTCATAAAAATAAAAATTTGTAAAGTTCTTTATTCTCTAAGTAATTATTTATTTTTTTCAATCATTTATATATTTACAATTATTTATTAGTAACTTACAATAATTTTCAAAATAAACAAATACAGAAATGAATAACGTGGACATAATAACAAAAGAATAATATTAAAACAAGTAGCATTTAACTGCCTATTCAAAAATCAATGAGGAGAGCAAAATGTCTAAAGCATTGGCGACTTATATATTTGTGGGTTTGGTGGTAATAGGGGATGGCAAAAAATAATTAATTGTTTCTTATTTATATATGATAAAAAGTATGTATATTTCTTATATTGTAGTCTATGTATTATATTATTATTATTTATTTATTTTTATATTTATATATATGTGTATGTATGCAGTTATTTAAGTATGTATGTGACGTATAAGTATATATTTATAGCTTTTTTTTTAACTTCACGCTGTATTCCGTATATAGCGGGGTAGGCAGAAGGAACCAGAGAATCTAGTGTTAAGACACTCTATTCTCTTTCAACATTTCCGTTCCCCACTTTCCGCCAAATTGAGGCATTGCGTGTTGAGTGTTATTTATAGTTATGTTTGTATATTCGTATGTATGTAATGTATATATAAGTATGTATTTGTGTTTGTATGTTTGTTTTATGTATTTATAATAATTATTTATTTATTATTTATTTTTTTTGCACTGTTTTCCGCCAAAAAGATGTGTCACATAAGTACGCAATCAATAATGGTTGCCTGTAAGTAATCACTTTTAGTGATAAGGCTGCCTTTGCTTACTTACATATTTGTTTTTTTGTTATTCTTTATTATGTGCAATAGAGTGTTTTATTATTATTATATTTCCAGGAGCTGCTCCCCCCGCTGCTCCCCCGCGCGGCCTGCACCAACAGCGCGGAGGCGCCTCCCCCTCCGCGACGCCCCTCCACTCCCCCCGCGCCCGACCCGCCGCCCGAACCGCCCTCGCCGCCCGACAGGCCTGACAGACCGCCTGACAGACCACCTGACAGACCACCCGACAGACCACCCGATAGACCACCTGAGAGACCGCCTGACAGGCCGCCTGAGAGACCTCCGCCTAGTCCTAAGCATCACGATCTCTTTCGGTAAGTGTGTGTGTGTGTTTATTTATATGAATAAGTAATGCAAAAACTTTGTACTCCTTTTTAAGAAAATTACCCAGACGGAGGAGTATGAAACTTGGCACACTTATAGTTTATATAGCGAAGGAGTGCACAATGATAATATCTTTCTAAAATAATTCATAAAAAAATATATTAAATTAATAAAATAAATGTTACACACACTACCATGGTTTGACAGCCATGATTATATAAAGTGACATATACTATGTTGCTAGGCAACGCATTGTTAACGCGTCAACGGTACATATATATATATATATATATATAACACATTTCGTGGCGCAGAGGCACAAGCATGCGTCTGTAAACGCGACAGGTTGTGGGTTCGATTCCCACTCTAGAAAATGGATTTTTTTATTTCCTGGGTTTTAGTAACACAGCAAAGCACGGCGTTGAGTTTCGCCACTCAACACGCAATGCCTCAATTCGGCGGAAAGTGGGAAACGAAAATGTTGAAAGAGAATGGAGTGTCTCAACACTAGGTTCTCTGGTTTCCTCTGCCTACCCTGCTATATGCGGGATACAGCGTGAAGTTATGTATGGATGTATGTACATGAACATTGGTAACATAATATGTGTCAAATATAATAAATTATCAGTATAATTTTATTTAATTATTATCTTTGATATACCACATCTGTTTTTACTTATCTTTGTCATTTTGTATTCATTTACATTTTTAACTTTTGCCTGACACAGTTTAAACTGTTGTATATAGGATTTATAGTGATTAAAAAAATAAACAAAGTGCGGCGTTAAATTACGTTACTTTATATTCTATAACAAGTTCAGGTGGATCGAAAAAAAATTGAGTTGTAGTATAAAAGAGTTTTCCTTTTTATTTAAATGTATGTAATATTTTTTTTTATAACTTCACGCTGTATCCCGCATATAGCAGGGTAGGCAGAGGGAACTTAGTGTTAAGACCCTCCGTTACCCATTTTCCGCCGAATTGAGGCATTGCGTGCTGAGTGGCGGAACTCAACGCCGCGCTATGCCTTGTTACCAAACCCAGGCAATGAAGAATTCCTAAATTTAACACGTCGGTTCCCCTGCCTACTCTGCTATATGCGGGATACAGCGTGAAGCTACGTATGTATGTGTATGTAACATATAATAAGTTTAAAAAAAATATAAAAATAATAAATATAATATATATATATTAGCAGTAGTCCAGCGATGTCCCCGAAGCGCTCCCCCGCGCCGGCGCCGCCCATCAGCCCACTGGACCGGTCAGTTACTAAAAAATTATATTTTTTTTAAATAGGTCACTACAAATCTAAATGTTTAGGTCATCGATGTTTCAGTGGAACAATGTTTAATAGTATATATGAATTGGTTTGCTGTGGGTTCGATTCCCACTCGGAGAAATGTTAGTATTTTCATTTTCTGGGTTTGGTAACAAGGCAAAGCGCGGCGTTGAGTTCCACCACTCAGCACGCAATGCCTCAATTCGGCGGAAAGTTGGGAACAGAATTGTTGTAAGAGAACGGAGTGTCTTAACACTATATTCTCTGGTTCTCTCTGCCTACCCTGCTATATGTGGGATACACCGTGAAGTTAAAAAAAAAAGGAAAAGAATGTCGCAGTGGAACAATGTTTAATAGTATACATGAATTGGTTTGCTGTGGGTTCGATTCCCACTCGGGGAAATAATTATATTTAAATTATTTTCATTTCCGCCACTCATTACAAGTTTTTTTTGGTGGACCATAAAATGATTATAATTTATAATTCCCTACACTTGAGATGGGTACAAAATATAGATATGTCGCACCTTCAGAATTATAATGACCTATTTTAGAAAGTCAATTTTTGGAAAACTCCAATAAAGATTTGTACATTTAAGTTTTTTGAAAAGAATTTTTTTTAAATAATAATTTAATTGATATTCTCGTTTTAGTCAAAGTTGATAAAGATCGTTGTCTTAAATCGTTTCGTGGCAAAAAATTAAAATTATATTTTATTTGATTAGGTTCCTATAATTGTAAGTGTTCGAATATCGATATCACTACATACTTGTACATCGATATTATTTAAAAATATTTATACGATGCATATTAATATATGAAACATGTCATGTTTCTGTATGTCAGTCACTCGGTAACTATCAGTGACGAGGTGTTCATATAACACGGTTTCCACCAGCTTACCTTAATTTTAAAAATACAAGTATGAGACCTAAAAATAGAGCTTAAATTGTAATTGCGTTTGCAAAAACAAGGTTAAGAGCTAAAAAAAGATCGTTAGAAACATGTTGGGTATATAATTGCAAAAAAAAACAAGCTATGACATCTAAAACCCTCTAAACAAAATGGTCATCAATTCGATAGTGAAATTACTAAATACCTTTAAGTTTAATACTGGCTTCCCTAAATATCCACCGGCGTCTCTAAATGTACCGGCTTGCCTATTTAAAATATAT